>CM060952.1:176782312-177234812 GCA_030765055.1 Mantis religiosa
TAACAATACTAACAATAATAATAACAATACTAACAATAATAATAACAATACTAACAATAATAATAACAATACTAACAATAATAATAACAATAATAACAATAATAATAACAATAATAATACTAGTAATAATAATAATACTAGTAATAATAATAATACTAGTAATAATAATAATACTAGTAATAATAATAATACTAGTAATAATAATAATAATAATAATAATAATAATAATAATAATAATAATAATAATAATAATAATAATAATAATAATAATAATAATAATAATAATAATAATAATAATAATAATAATAATAATAATAATAATAATAATAATAATAATAATAATAATAATAATAATAATAATAATAATAATAATAATAATAATAATAATAATAATAATAATAATAATAATAATAATAATAATAATAATAATAATAATAATAATAATAATAATAATAATAATAATAATAATAATAATAATAATAATAATAATAATAATAATAATAATAATAATAATAATAATAATAATAATAATAATAATAATAATAATAATAATAATAATAATAATAATAATAATAATAATAATAATAATAATAATAATAATAATAATAATAATAATAATAATAATAATAATAATAATAATAATAATAATAATAATAATAATAATAATAATAATAATAATAATAATAATAATAATAATAATAATAATAATAATAATAATAATAATAATAATAATAATAATAATAATAATAATAATAATAATAATAATAATAATAATAATAATAATAATAATAATAATAATAATAATAATAATAATAATAATAATAATAATAATAATAATAATAATAATAATAATAATAATAATAATAATAATAATAATAATAAAAATAATAATAATAATAATAATAATAATAATAATAATAATAATAATAATAATAATAATAATAATAATAATAATAATAATAATAATAATAATAATAATAATAATAATAATAATAATAATAATAATAATAATAATAATAATAATAATAATAATAATAATAATAATAATAATAATAATAATAATAATAATAATAATAATAATAATAATAATAATAATAATAATAATAATAATAATAATAATAATAATAATAATAATAATAATAATAATAATAATAATAATAATAATAATAATAATAATAATAATAATAATAATAATAATAATAATAATAATAATAATAATAATAATAATAATAATAATAATAATAATAATAATAATAATAATAATAAATACACCTATCGGAATGAATTTTTAAGTCTAATATCCTTAAGAAGAGAGAGCCCGCCTCGATAGCGTAGATGGTAGCGTGTCCGCCTCACGTTCAAGAGGTCCCGAGTTCGAATCTCGGTTAGGGTGTGTTACCTGGATAAGGTTTTTTTCGGGGTTTTCCCTTATCCTGATAGACGAATGTCAGGTAACTCTAAGCTCCACGGACTCATTTGGACATCATTTCCCCCATTTCATTCAGGGTTCGATATGACTTAACGTTGGAGGACGTAAATTACAAAAAAAAAAAAAAAAATAAAAAAAAATAAATAAATAAATAAATAAATAAAATAAATAAATAACAAGAGAGAAATATTACATTACATTTCAGACTAAGAATATTCAAAGAAGGTAAGCTTTCTTCGTAAACATTTATCATTCAGAACGAATTATTCGATATTTACTGCAGACATTATATACTAACGTTAAAAATGAATACAATTTCATTAATTCATTTGTTTCCAGATCAAATTTCTGTTATCAAAGGAATAATATTAAGACATTCTTTTACGTAGAATCATAAGAGTATCATAATTTCAAGTGACTGACGATGACAACCATGACAACGACGACGACGATGATGTTAATACTTATAAGTCAACGATCTTACCATGAAGGTAGATAAGGTAAATAGTTAGAATGAAGTGGTAACAGCAGCTAGTGGGATAATAAATATGCCCTCGTGTAATTGCAGAACTCGACTTAACCTTCCCTCTTGCAAAACATATTCAAGTGATAATGAAATCCATATCCCACTAGTTACATAAGAGCAACTAATTGCATAAATAACTATTAAGTGATCTGGACGTTTGAAAGGACCTTTCTTCTCATTTATGTTGTGTTCTATATACGACTATCGCTCTGGGCATCAGAATGTTTCCTGCAGCCGGAGTAAGAAAATTAATTTTAAAAGTATCAAAAATTGATTGTTGTTCACATACATTTAGAGGTAAGAGGCCCTAAGCAATATTGCATTTATTTAAATACCTCACCTTATGAAGGAGAACTTTTCAATTCAATTAGCTGCTATATTTTAGGATATTATAACTAGCAACAAGGTGTAAGTGAGACATTAAAGAACGCTTGCCTGCCTCTATTTTAGAACAAATATTCAGCATTGTTACCTGAATGAGACATTAAATAACCATGAGTAGGTTGAGGTAGTTTTTTATAGAGTAATCTTTGTTGGAAACACAACCTACCCTTAAGGAAATTATGTTAAGCATAATGCAAATTCATTGAAGCCGCAGGTAAACTGATGAATTTGAACGCTTGTATTATGAAGACTTAATATTTTTCCGCTAATAATAGCTATTTAGCATACCGTAAGGGGTGCAGCACACCTCTCCCTGCTTATTAGCCTATCTTGTTATCTTATTCCCGATGGTGTTTCTGGTTGTTATCAAGTATTAAACCTCAGCAGCTTTCTTTCCAATATTGGCTCTGTATAGTTATAAGAGGATATGGCAAGCTTTTATTTGACTTTGGACTGAAAAAAGTTGTTTCTAAGATTAGCTTCTGCATATAAAACTAACGTTTTTTTATTGCTTTGTCCGTTCGTTCCGGTTTAATCATTTTGATCATATATGGGACTTGATGACCTTTAGAAATAATTGAAGCATTAGAATACTGTACAAAAACAGTTTACTTTATTATTATGTGTTTAAAATGGGAAGGTGTTTGTCCTTGAGCGCTACTAGATGAGCAACCAATCGGAGTCCTGCGGTGTTGTATTGCATTCCCACTAAGTGGTGTGTGAGGAGCGCTAACCTAATCAATCTATATGAAATACTTTTCGTGCTAAGACAAAAATTCAGATTTTGCCCAAACTGATCTATGTGGAAGGTAGACAATAATGCATCTAACCTAACCATGAAAACCCCATATTTTTAGCTCAAATAGTTTTTCTAATACAAATAAATAAACCACTATTACCTGTATTATAACAATAAATCGCGACGTAGGCACTGTATGAATATCATTATTGTTTGGCATGTATGCGTGTACGTATATTACTCAGAACTGAAACGTAAATGTTTGACATGACGTGATAAAAGAATTACCTTGAATAAACCAATTCGAGAGAGAGGAAACAATAAATTTCCTGCCGCCCTGTTAGAATGTGTGTGGTCACATATCTTTGTTTATGAATGGATCGGAATCTCTATTTACTCTAGAGAGTTCAAAGTGTTTGGTGTGTATGTATGTACATATAATTTTAATTACTCAGAACTTAACTTTAAACTGCTAACATGACGGATAAAATAATTACTGTGAATAAGTGAAGGTGTTAAATTCGAGAAAGAGCAATCACTTCATTTTCTGTTATCCTGTAGTATGCTGTATGCTTATGTTTATGTTTATGAATGGATGCTGGATATGAAGTGTTACTCTGGAGAGTTCAGATCAATATCATTCAGTTGTTCTTTACACAACAATAGAATAAGAGTGCAATGGCTTCTTGTGGTGAAATTAGTGGCGAGTCAAAAAGCCAGCTATTGCGAAGTGAGGCTTGAAGTATTATTTTTAAGATGTACATGTTCTTCAAAAAATTTTCGGAACCAGAAACTAAAAATGAGTTACTGCAAAGAAAAAAAAAGAAAAGAAAAGAAAAAGCGTATCAGCGTTGCAATTGAAACGGGACATGAGGTAATACGCCTCCCACTTTACCACTGCCAATATGATCCCAATTGAGTTGGCGTGGGCTCAAATAAAAAGTGCGTTTGCAAACAGAAATTATACTTTTGAACTGACGGACGCTAAATCACTTGTTCACGAAGAAATTGACCAGGTCACAAAACAGGACTGCGAAAAATGCGTGAGGCATGCAGAAAACCTTCAAGAAGATGATTTTAAGAAAGAAATAGCACATGACATGATTCTGAAATATATAATCATAAATTTGCAAGACTAAGATGATGAAGACAGTGACAATGACGAATTGTCTCTAAACGAAAGTGACAGCGATATGGATGAGCCACTGGCAGTTCCATTGGATTAGAAAAACAGGTAATTCATAAACTATAATGATAGTATTTTAAAATATACATAATTTGCAAAAATGCTTTTTTCCAATTTTTATTTTGGCAACTACATCATTGTGAAAGTTTGTGAAGTATAATTTGCTTACCCTTACGTCTGCGTCAAGCAGACCTGCATGTTGTATGAGTGTGCGAGAGAGAGGAAAATATTAAGGGAGTGGGGTAACAAGCTGGCAACGCTGATTAGCTGGACTCAAGAACTCTTCCCTATTGAAACACATAATAGTTATCGTAGAGTCAGTGTTACATTACACAAAAATAATTTTATTTTAATTTCTGCCTTATTAGCTCGAAATTTTAGCTTATTTATGAATCTGGTCAAAGTTTTAAGCCTATGGGTTAAATAATATTAATATAGGAATTTATGTTTCAATCTTAGTAGATACTTAAGCAGCTATACTTAAAAGTCGATGTCGATCATCTACTTTCTACCTTCCTCTAAAACAAAAAAGCATCTACAGTAAAAGCTGCCTAAAACGGTGCACTTATTTGCCGGGAACCTGGCAAAACAGAGTTATTTCTCTTGAAAAATTAAACTCTAAACTGGAAAACGGAAATACTTTTGGGAGCCGCTTGCGTAAATAACATGATTAAAACGGAGAACTTTATTTGAAATAGGTTACGGCGTATGTATTTTAAAAAGTGCAGTAATTTTAAGAGAACTGAACTTGCACCGAAGTTCCATGAACCATAGGCATAAACTGTAATCCTTCGAGGAAAAGGGAAAGCAAAGCGTTAACTCTCTCAACTCTCTTCCAACACACATGGCAACGATAAAACTGTTTTGTAATATGTTCATTCTCAGGTTCGTTGTTACAGGTGGTCAAGTAAGAGTGGAAGAAAACTGTGAAATTTTGTGATTTTTAAAAAGATAATTTGTGTGCACAACTTCAGTGAAATGAGTTCTAAACATAATATACTATTACTGGAAGAAGTTTATCGGACGTACACGAAACAAACAGGCGTCCAGCTAAGAAATTGACTGAAAGTGGAGGAAAACTCAGATTTATGAGATTTTGAAAACAATTAAAATTAAAATTGAGTGGTTAAAGGGGACAGTAGGGCATGTGAAACGTATCACAAAATTTACAGTGTATGAAGTGCTCTGTTCGCTTAGTCTGCTAGTGCGCGCGCTAAAAGAATTCCCATTTCTGGACCATTGCTTCACACTCAAACTTTGCAGCAAGAAAATTAGGCAAAACCACGCTCACTTACTTCTCGGGCAACCAGCCAGAGGAAAAGATGATTAGATATCAACGTTTCGGGAGTGTAGTACATCTCTCCCATCATCAGGATATTTATAAAATGTTATAATCCCAAATGAAACACTGGATATAACACAACTATAAACAAAGACAAAACACTATTAAAATTCGCATTACTGAATAAAAGACTGTTTTCAGTAAATTAAATGCCAGGTCAGGAGATGGCGTGAGTATAGATAATTGATTCGAAGAAACGTAACTGCTTAACTTGATTATCAAGCTGTATTGATCTTTGCTTCTTAATTCGACGCATTTCCATTTTTAAGGCTGGTTTTAAAGAGGAGCTGAGCTGAAATCCAGCATCACGATTAAGCGTGCTCCTTTCAGAGGAAATCGTCAAAGCCTCCTTAATTCTCCACGCCCAGTAACTGTTGCATATTGCCAAGATGGTCGTCTCCCGAAAATTGGCTCTGTGGTCGCTATCTAAACAATGCCCTGCCAGCCCAGACTTCTCAGGTTGCATTAAATGAATGCTACGTTCATGGTCGATAATTCTGGTAGCGATTGTCCTTCCGGTTTGTCCTATACACGGTGTCCCACATTCACAGGAAATGCGGAACACTCCCGGAACTTAGAAGTCCAGTTTGTTTTTCACTGGTCTCAACAGATGTTTAATCTTCGGAGATGGCCTGTGGATAGTACTGATGTTGTATTTGGCGAGAATTCTGCTGATTCTTCCGGATAGATTGCTAGTAAACGGGATGCAGGTTGTAGCGGTAGGCTTATCTGACGCTTGCTGTATTACAGGTTTCCCTTTCCTAGCTTTGGTGATCGAGGCTTCAACGTCGTACTCGGAGTAGCCGTTTTGACGGAAAGTGAGTCTCAGGTGCTGTTATTCTTGTTTTAAGTGGCTGGGATCGAGACAGACAAAGCTCTGTGGGCCAGTGTATTGAAAAATGTGGGCCAGTGTATTGAGAACTCCCAAGAATTGTATTCGTCGCCAGGAAAGCTTCAGGTCCTGTTTTGGGCAAAACCATTTCAGAGCTTCCAATTGATGGCTCGGGGGTTTCAAAATCACCATAACATTTTGGTGAAGCAAATGCTGATTTGCAGATAGTTGCAGATTGGAAAGGTAACATTGAGTACCCAAAGAGATACCAGACGACAAAGTACAACTATTATTTAACAACTTAGGCTTTCACGGCCGTCGTCAATCTAGTAAGATGTAGAGGTTTCGGGGCTTCTGGCCGTGGTCTAGTAGGATAAAGTAAAATTCCTGGCATTTCGTTCGTACGTGCGTCGATCATCTGCAGAAGACTCATGGCAAATGGTATACAAGTTGAAAATATACCACATAATACATATCAGCCTATTATTATTTACCCTTCATTTAACATTGTTTCTTTACTGTAAACCTGTACATAGCTTCTGTAATTTATCTGTATTCAAACACAACTGTAATTAAGAGGGAAACCTGTGTAAACGGAAAATATACGCCAGAACGATCACGTTTGGTCTTAGATTTTACTGAATTAGAAAATATATGTGTGTGAACAATGTAGCTCAAATCCGAAATCTTGATATTTAATTTCAGCTTGTTACTATTCCGCAATTTGAAGATTTTCAAGAATATACGTACACTATAAACTATCCGTTACCTATATTAAACAATCTTTTTGTGCAAAATTATTAAAGATTTTTATCAAAACTCCCATATTTAAGTTTGACTAACGAAATGTATATCCAGAATTTATTCTTTCTGAATGAATAATTTCGTATCACTGGCGAACGTTAATTGACAAAGAATCGCTGAGCAAAAAAATCCTGGCTTAAAACTGTGCTATAGTTTTAATACCTTTGCTTTTAGTTTTCTGCCGTGGTGCGGCCATCGGCCGCCCGGAGGGGGTAGAGGGTTGCCTCATATGTCCCGGGAACTAGCCTGCAGAGCTAGTAGCTGGTGAGCTAGACACTGGCGGCCCTACCGAGGTTATTTGGTAGCTGGTTCATTAAGGACCGGCGCGTAAGTGGCGTATCCACTTCCGTCCTGTCTGCCGTGTGCAGGCGGGGGGGGGGGGGGGGGGCGGCAGTTTATAAAATAGGTACTGTCCTATGGTAAATAGACCCGAGAGGCCCGGGTTCAGGTCCTACGGAGCCTGGACTAATGGGAGTAGATCCTCACATTAATTGCTGTGGTGCGCACCCTCAGCACTCGTGGTACCTCTGACGTTCCCAGAGGAACCTCGGGCCGAAGTGACGAGCCCGTCCGGTAGGGGAGTTGTTCGGATTGGGTTGGACTCGAGGGGTAGTGTGTTCCCGACACCCACGAGGAACTGGGTACTTCCGGCCAGGCTACAGCGGCCCGGAAGGAGTAGAGGGTTGCCTAAAAGTTCCCGGGTGCTAGTCTGCAGAGCTAGTAGAAGGTGTCTAGATCACCTTCGGCCCCACCAAGGTTTTCGGTAGTCTTCCCTGCGAGGTTGACACACGTAAGTGGCGTATCCACTTCCATCCCGTCTTGACGTTGTGTTCAGCGGGGGGGGGGGGCTTTTAAGAAATCAGGTATTGCCTTATGGAAAGAGCCCCGGGGTATCCATCGCTCCCGGGTAGAAGGAGGCCCGGGTCCTTGGTCCTACGCGTCCAGGACTAATGGGAGTAGATTCCTCTGCACTTAACTGTGCTTTTATCATTGCACCTTTAGGCGCTAAGTCACCGCTGTTTTGTTTCTTTCATTTTTGTCTTTTTGTTAATGTAATTTACGTCCTCCAACGTTAAGTCATATCGGACGGTGAATGAAATGGGTGAAATGATGCTCAAAATAGTCCAGGATAAGGGATAAGGGAAAACCCCGGAAAAGCCTGGCCGCACCGTGGCTCAGTGGTTAGACCGCTTGGCTCTCACCAAGGCGACCCAGGCTCGATCCCAGGCGACCGCAAAGTGGGTTTTTTCCAGGATCTCTGGTTTCCCCCGCCATCTCATTCCACCTTGCTCCATCTTCATCTCATGTGTCATCAGTGTCATCGTCTGCGGTGCCGAATGTAGTAAAAGCGGGCGTTAAACACTACACATTTCATTTCCGGAAAAGCCTTATCCCTGAACGAGTTTCGAATTCGGGACCTCTTGAACGTGAGACAGACATTCCACCACCTCCGCTACCGAGGCGGGAGTTTTGTTTCTTGTGTTACCGTACATCAAATATGGAATTTCAAATCTAGAAACATATAGTGATCCATAGATAGAGTCAACATGAAAAATTCAATGCCATGGCCGGGATTTGAACCACGGATCTCTTGGTTTCCGTCCAGTCGCTCTAACCCATTGAGCTACCATGGCCAACGTGTCGTCCTGACATTAAATTCACCATTTGACTCATATTTCCCCAGTAGACCACTAGG
This sequence comes from Mantis religiosa, assembly GCA_030765055.1. NCBI lineage: Eukaryota > Metazoa > Arthropoda > Insecta > Mantodea > Mantidae > Mantis > Mantis religiosa. The sequence goes on from CM060952.1 coordinate 176,791,251, forward strand.
GGCTCCCGCATTCAAGATATACCGTATGTGGCGACTTACTATCGTAAGTACTTAGGTCCAGGCTTCATCATTTAGCTCTTATTATTTTAGTTAATTGATGGAAATTAATCAGTTCTTCACACTAGCCGTATATAGGCTAAGGTCTTTGATATATATAGTTAACATGAAAAATTCAATGCCATGGCCGGGATTTGAACCACGGATCCGTCCAGTCGCTCTAACCCAATGAGCTACGGCACGTTGGCTATTGTAGTATGGTAAAGCATTAATAATAAATCTGCTTCAACAACTTCAAGGATATGGCTAATCAACAAAGTGCATAACCAGCGCAACAAGTTAATAAGAAGACAAATAAATTCCTTAACACACACTTGTGCCCCAGTACAAACTATTACGTTTAAGAACTCACAGAGACAGTAAGATCTATCTTATAGTAAAAGAAACAAAATAATTATTTTTAAAATGAAGTGGAGACATTTAGATAAAATTTAAAACCAACATAAAAACGTTTGTATCTTGACACATTTAGGTGATAAATGCCACTATTCCAAGATTAATTGGATCTTCCAGTTCTCGTAGGTGTCCAGTACATATGTTTCCGTCTTCTCTTTATCATGCATTCATTAAAATAGTTGGCCATTTTCCAAACTATACGACACTAGTAACGAAGAAGCTATTTTGTTCGGACTTTAATTCGTCTGTATTTCAGGTAATATCTCACACAGATTTCCCACAAATTTCTACTCAAATGAAATAAATCGTTAACCTAATAATCCCGCTCTTTCGGTAGCTTCAAGTGAATGTTCTCTAGATTTGTACTACATATGTTTAATGTATTTTTTCATACAAACCTTGATATATTTCGGGATTTTGGCTTGCAGTATTACACTTTATTATCTTTAAAAACAAATAAACCTTAGTGCTATACACCTTCAATTTTTTTTACTTAAGTTCAGCAAATTGCATATATGTAACACTAAGATTTTTAAGAAAACTCCTCATCCCAAAACTACCGTATACATTGAAAGATATTCCTAACTTTTTATTTCCCCAGAAAGGCTTATCAATCTTGATTAAAATACCACTGCTTAAATTATCTTAATTAAAATAAAATGTATATATTGACAGTAGACTCTCAAGAACCCTCTATTCTCTATAACTGATAAACTCAAATATGGACTAAATCTAACTGCTCAAAAATGAATGTCTTGTAAAAGCGTACCTTCATGTTAGATGTTTGGTAGCGTAAACTATTTTAGGGATATAATTCTAAGTGTGTTGGATTTTCTCATTGTTTTATACTTTACTAACCTCATACAGCGAGTATAATTGTTTTCTTTGTTTTATGTTGACTGTACCACAATTTAAAAACTTTTAGTTCATGAAAAAACATTTTATATTTTTAGTTAATTGACGGAAATTAATCATTTATTGACACTAACCGTATATAGGCTACGGTTTTTGATAGAGTCAACATGAAAAGTTCAATGCCACGGCCTGGATTTAAACTACGGATCTCTTTCCCTCCAGTCACTCTTATCCATTGAGCTACCATGGCCTACTTGCTGTCATGACATTAAATTCTCCATTTGACTCGTGTGTTTCCCCGGTAGACCACTAGGGGCTCTCGCGCTCGAGATACACCGTTTGTGGCGGCTTACTATCTTAAGTGCTTGAGTCCCAGGCTTCATCATTTAACTCCTATTATTTTAGTTAATTGATGGAAATTAATTCTGGTTCCTGACAGATAGAGTCAACATGAAAAATTCAATGCCACGGCGGGATTTGAACCACAGATCTCCTGGTTTCCGTCCAGTCGCTCTAACCCATTGAGCTACCATTAGTTGGCATTAAACTCTCCATTTGCTACTTTAATTTCCACCAATTAACTAAATTAATAAGAGTTAAATGATGAAGCCTGGGATTCAAATACTTAGGACAGTAAGTCGCCACAAACGGTGTATTTCGTATGCAAGAGCCCCTAGTAGTCTAATGGGGAAATACACGAGTCAAATGGAGAATTGAATGCCATGACGGCAAGTTGGCCATGGTAGCTCAATGGGTTAGTGGTCCAAACCCCGACCATGGTATTGAATTTTTCATGTTGACTATCTATCAAAAACATTTCATACTGTTAATTTTGTTTACTTCAATGCTGAGAGGATGGCAATACTAACCTTAGAACCTTGAACCCTTTTGTGAGTAGTGCAGTAGGTGGCAGCATGAATCCATCCCGTGTTTAGGTATTAACTTTTTGCAGTATGTTAAAGCAAGTGACATTGAAGCAAAGGACACAAATTATTGGAATAATTGACTTTCAGTGAATGGAATTTATTTTAGTTCAAATGCACTTATTTCATTGTTGGACATATCGAGCCTTTATAATACTACCAGAATAATTTTGGGCATGGCAATTTAATTCCAAGATCGCACCATTACTGAGCAGTTAAAGCGTTTGGCTCTCGCCAAGGTGGCCCGAGTTCGATTCTAGGCGACCGCAAGTTATGAATTGTGGTGGACAACATGGCGCTGGGGTGGGTTTTCTCTGGATCCTCCGGTTTCCCCCACCATCATTGCACCAATTGCTCCATGTTCATCTCTTCATCATCTCAGGCATTGGGCCGACCCCTCAACCCTAGTATCTCAGGTCAGATGCTCCGGCTTCCTCGCTCTGAGGGAACCCAGCATTGGTGAGGAGGAGAGCCAGAAAAGTTACCACTTAAATTAGAGTAATTCCATTTCATGAAGAATAAAATAATATTTACGGTGTAATCTTTCAAGATTTCAATTTATATCCAAGTGCTCAACTGTTCTTTCGTATTTACTTCTAGGTAATAAGCACTTATATGGTGGGCTACCAATTTAACTTCCATTTGTCACAAAAAATGCTTTTGCAATTTGGCCCTTGCATATAATTTGTAATAATTATGAAAATATTTGTGTTTATATTTCTAACAACCTGTACTTGCAACAAAGAAGTAAATTTAATACGTTGGGATAATAGAATTTGTTCAATTGCACAAGATATTGAGACAGCGTACGATTAACAATATTAATTTATGGAAAGATAGAAACAGACTGAAAAATTTAGTGCCATATCCGGGATTTGAACCACGCATCTTCTGGTTGCTGTCCAGCCGCTTTAACCCTTGGCCAACGTGCCGACATGATCTTAAATTCTCATACTGACTCGTGTTTTTCCCGGTAAACCACTAGGAGTTCTCATTAACACATGAGACAACTACCTTAGTGGCGACTTACCACGTGTAAGTGTAAGTACTTTAAGGCCCAGGCTTTATAATTCAATTAATTTAAGGTCGTTGTCTCTGTGTTTATGAGAAGTCCTAAGTGGTTTACTGGGGAAAACACGAGTCAGTTGGAGAATTTAATGTCATGTTGGTACGTAGGCCATAGTAGCTCAAGGGTTAGAGCGGTTGGATGGCAACTAGATGATCCGTGGCATTGAATTTTTCAGTCTGACTCTATCTTTCATACCTTAGCCTACACAGGGCCAGTGTGAAAGAACAATTAATTTCCAATAATAACTTATTATTATGTTTCAAGGAGTAATAAAAGGTTTTGGTTTTGAAAATACATTTTTAAAAATACATTTATACATAAATACCATCTCATTATTTTGAAAAATACTGAATGCTTGATGTTCTCCACATTTCGCTATATTTTCCATGCAAAGGAAGAAGAGCAAAGTGGGCTGCTTTTTCTGCAGTGTTCATGCATAAGCTGTAAAATACTGAAATTGTATGTTGCAATGAGAGCAGCTCATAACTGTAGGGCCTATAGCTCGCTCCCAGCTTACCCTGGGGTTGAGTGGTAGGTAGCGGGTGGTCAACTCACCCTCTCTATAGTAATTTGCCCTTAGTAGCGGCCTGATGATACAGCGTTTAAAGAGCAAGTTTTATTTCGTTTTAAAGTTCGTATTTTACGAAAGTTTACTATGACAAATCTAAGGTCAATTGACATCATTGATAGTACAAAGAGCAAGGCATTTTGCCCAGAATATGGAAAATTAGACATTTCTTTCCAGCTTATTATTTTCCTCAACATTCAAACGTTCAATTCAACAGAAAATTGATGCCCATATTTTCTAATAGATATATTTTCAGATCTCTAGAATTCAAAATAGGATTTTTTGGGGGAACGTTCCGCGAGTCCGTGAAAGCACTCTTTGGCATGGGTTGTAAGCAGTTGAACCAAAAAGGGCACAAGTTGTGTAGAATATAGAAATTCCTAATAAGAGTTGCAAATCTGAGGTATTAAGGAAAGCTACACTCACACAATATGTTACAGCAAAAACATGTTTTTCTCTCTCAGTAATGTTTAAACGATTTTAATTAAAAGGCCATAATTTAAGATTGGCTTGCATCTTGCATAGCGAACCATTTATGAGATATTCCTGGTTAATTGCTTGAATGTTACAGACCTTATACTTTTCTCACATCTTAGGCCATGCAAACACAGAATTTCTAAGCCATTCCATAGCGAACATATGTTTCCTTAAAGCTATTAACTATCACTTAAAGCCTAATGTATTTCGATATAAACTGGAGATGTCAGATAGAAAGAATGTATGAAGCGGTCGTTGAATCCAAAACAGTGTATGCAGTGGAGGTATGGGGCACATTAGAGATATGGACACAATTAGACCAGATGTATGGACTGTTTTGCAAAAAAAAAAAAAAAAAAAAAAAAAAAAAAAAAAAAAAAAAAAAAAAAAAAAAAAACAACACTTCCAGGGCTGCCACAATCGGCACCAAGAGAAGTGGCATTATTAGAGTTGGGTAATACAAAAAGATGGGGAATAATAATAGAAAGAATACTAAAATTCTGGTTTAATATAGGGCAGAAAGTGGAATTACTGAATCTGTGCACTAAGCAAGATAAAGTCATTAAGAACACAAATAATTGGGGGTCAGAATTGGAAACAATGATATCGAAGATAGAAATGGCAGATTTATGGAGAGCAGGAGTCAAATCATAGCGGTTTTTGGAAGTGAGTACCAGAGTACAAGACTTAGATAGGCAGGAGATATGGGAAACTATAGAAGAAAAGAAATCTTTGAAATTTTATAAGCAATTAAAGACAGAATGGGGTAGGCAAAAATATATAGATCAATGTGACAAAATTGGAAGAGGAGGCATAACATAGATGAGAGTAGGAATAATATATCTAAAAGGGTTGAGTAGTAGTGAGGTAGGCTTATGTGAATTTTGTGGAGATGAAGAGAGCACTGTTCATTACCCGATAGAATGTTAAGAGCTAACAAATTACTGGAGAAAGTACACAAACAAAACAACCATACACCTTTTAAAAACTGAACTCAAATTTTCGAGAGGTAAAATAATAACTATTGGGGAGTACAAAAAGGAATAATGTTTATACAGTTAATAAGGAGATAACATAAAAAATCTGATGAGTTTTGTACTTTTGTAAGCTTTCCTAAACAGGAAATTTTTAACTAATTACACCGGGCGACAGTGAAAATGTTTCGGGCTTAAAAGTAGAGTATTTACTCCTGTTTCCATCTGCAGAAATAAAAGATCACCATAAAAGTGATAGATTAGCTCTTGTTTTGAAGATAATGTGGCATTTCATACTTTAGAGTGTAGATTTGAAATTTGGCGGAATTTTTTTTTTTGTAGTTGGCACACCTGTCAAATAACAAAACTCAATCAGAGACAAATTTTGGAAATTAAGTGATGCTAAAGTTAAGGAAGGCATTTCTGTTGGACCACAAATAGGAGAACATGTAAAGGATAGTGCATATGACCAAATTTTGGAGGGGAAAGGAAAGGAAGCTTGGGAAGCCTTCGAGGGTGTTATTCATGGACTTCTAGGCAGCAAAACAGATGAAAAATACAAGTATTTGGTGACAGTGCACCTGCCAGTATACCGTAACCTTAGCTGCAACATGTCCCTTAAGATCCATTTTCTCCACTCCCACCTAGATTTTTTCCCTCCTAGTTGTGGAGCTGTTAGTGATTAACGTGGAGAGAGATTCCATCAGGACATTTCTGGAACGAAGAAATCAGGGCCGCTGGAATGATGTAATGCTTGCGGATTACTGTTGGTCTTTGTATAGGGATTCCGCGGAACTCCATCACAAGAGGCAAGCTAAAAGACGACCAAGTCAATTGGCCACCACATGGTTCTCTTCAGACACGACTATCTGCGAAGTATTTTTCCAGCAATTTAGAACTCTTAGCATGTAATTACCAGTTAAAAAGTCAAATGCACTTTCATTGTTGTTAGCATGTGTGTAATTAAAATGTATCCTTTTCTCTCAAACCGTTAATATGTATTACTTCACCTTGTGTATATCACAGAAACTAGAGCTAACGAAAATTTTTTCATTGTCCTATTTGTTTTTCTCAACCCAAAATTAGTAGGAATTGCCTCATGAAATGCTCGAAGCATTCAAAGTTATTTTTTGTTGCCCAGTGTTATTTTTGCTGGAGCAATGAATTCTTGCAACAATATAATTAGGGTTAAATAAATAGACAGACCAGAATTGAAATGATCTTCATTGTCTTTAATAACTATCTAAATTTCACAAGATATGCACACGTTGTTGAACTTTGTCAGATACATTAAAATGTGCATACTTCCAATTTTGTTGTTTCTAACATTGGTCATTTGATTACACTTATTTGGATTCTTCTACATTTTGTCATTCTTCTGTGGCTCACATTTGACTGCATTTTACGAGGGCTGTTCAATAAAGAAGAATCACATTTTTTTTGACAACGCACCTTTACTCATCCTCATAATTTTGATGGCCCTTCTCACAATAGTCTCCCCTGAATGCAATGTACTTGTTTCTACCAGTCTTCAAAGATATGCTGGAAACAATTTTTAAGGTATCCTTTAAAATCGACTCCACAGCCTTCACCACTGCTTCTGATGATAGGTAATGCCTCCCGCGAAGGCGTTTCTTCAAGTTAGGGAACAGAAAAGAGTCACATGGGGCTAAATCCGGACTATAGGTAGGGTGAGGAATGCACTTCACGTTGATTTTTGCAAGATATTCAGCAACAACATTGGCAATATGCGGCCACGTATTATCGTGATGCAGCATCCAGCCTGTTTCACGGAATTGTGGTCTTTTGCGCCTGATATGGAATTGCAATGTTTTTAGGACATCCCTGTAATATTGTCCAGTTGCTGATGTGTGCGCAAATACATGCTTTAAACCATTCCAAGAATATCAAAGAATGAGATGACCATAAATTTCCCAGCAGAAGCAACCGCTTTTGTTTTAGTAAGGGTTGGTAATGAAGGAAATTTCCATCCTGAGCTTTGGTGTTTGCTCTCAGCCAAGTAGCCAAGTAGCCAAGATGTAGCCAAGTTGATGTAACCAAGTTTCATCAGCAGTGCTTACGTTTGAAAGAAGCTCCGGATCTTCCTCTAACATCAACTTTAACTGCACGTTACCCACACTGCAGCGGTGGGCGATATTGAACTTGTCTGAACTTGCCTAGTTCTAAAAGGTGGGAACCAGGAGTACCAACAATGAAACTACTACGGCGTGTTTATTTCACTTTACGCTAACAGACTATAATAAGATTGAATTTTAGTGTAAAAAATTAGGACCGTAAGAAAATTATGATCGTTCTTTATTGAACAGCCCTCGTACAAGGAAATTCTCCAAAGAAGAAAAGTTGAAACGAAGAAAGGATCTCATAGACAATATTTTTACCGTTATGAGAATTGTTGCTTGGCCTTATGACAAATATTTTTAATTGAAGATTCACATCTTGAGTTACGAATGTGTAGAACAAAGCACATAGGATCATTTGGAAACATCACAACATCGCAATAGTTTGTCCTTCTGCATCCCATATTCATTGTCATTTCAGAAAGTACTGATTCACTGTAATCAATTTAGTGCAATGTTCACTAATACAAATTACTGAATTTAAGATGCAGTAGCATTTTTCAATGAATGTAATCAAGGACTTTCATTTCGCAGTAGCAGTGGAATTAGAGAGAGATAGTTACATAACATTATGAATCTGACAGTCGACTGGCCAATTACGTGTGGCTGCTTTTGTTTGACTTGTCAGGCGCAGATTTATGGGAGTTGCTATTTATCCTTCGGAAAATGGACACCAAATTGCTCCCTGTCAGTAGGAGAGGCAGTTTAGAAGAGTGATTTACCTGTTACATCTGTCCACCTAACTGTTTTGTATGTTAGTGTACACAGAGTCCCTTAGAATGAAACCCAAAGAGGAGGGGGGAGAAAAGTCAGCGTCATACAAAGACAGCATTCTGCAACACTGAAGTATCCGAGGACATCAAAGACAAAGGTGCCGATACTCTTAGCTGTCTTCATGATTCCGCGATGCAACGATTTGCTACTGTAAAATGTGCAAGAAAATATTAAGTAAATTTGTTTGTAATATATCAATTTCGAAAAGGAATAATACCCTGTCCCCCTCTCCCCAAGTCATGTATCCTCCACTCAACGCTCAGAATCGATTTAAATCATCATTAAAATGTAAATTATTCATCATAAAAGCATTATTTGAATGTAAAGCTCTGCCAGCGACCAAAAGATAACTTTGATGTTCATCCATACATAGAATAAGAGAGGAAATTTAATAGGTAAGAAGTCGTAAAGTACCCAAAGAATCAAAAATACACACATCAGTATGCCATTAAATCCATAGAACTCCTACAACTTGGTTAATATGCTGGTCAAGCACTATGATCCACATCATGATTCGATTGCGTGACTTTGTTGCATAGGAAGGCTAGCCGCATTTTGCAGCATATTTTAGCAGAAATACCGGAGAAGCCAAAGTTAATTTTTTTATTTGTTCCATTTATACCTTGCCTTTAACTGCAATGGTTATATCGGCGGCCGATCTCCTTTGGAACATATCGAAGGTGTTAACTCAAATTCGTTGGGTTTTAATTATTAGATCACGTACACATTCACACTCTCATTCATACTTTCAGACTCTGGGGAAGATGAGGAATTATCTTGGTCGCAGAAAAATCCCCACCGCCACCGCCGGGGCCCTCCTCGGTAGCGTAGATGGTAGCATGCCTGCCTCACGTTCAAAAGGTCCCGAGTTCGAATCTCGGTCAGGGTGACTTACCGAGATAAGGTTTTTTCGGGGTTTTCTCTTATTCTTCAAGACAAACGTCGGGTAACTCTAAGCTCCTTGGACCCTGAACTCATTTGAGCATCATTTCACCCAATTCATTCACCGTCCGATATAACTTAACGTTGGGGCGGATGTAAATTAAAAAAAGCACCACCGGGAATCGAATCCGGGACACCTAGCACGGCAGGCACGGGGTCAGTCCCAATGTTATTGTCAGTACCGTTATAACAAATAAATGATAAAATCGATTAGACTTTCATTAACTATTTTTTTAATACAGGGAGCGTGTTCCTGTAACTTCGAAGTGCAGAGCAGACGAAGGTGATAATGAAATGAAATGAAATATGTAGTGTTTAACGCCCGCTTTTACTACATACGGCACCGCAGGCGGTGACACTGATGGTACATGAGATGAAGATTGAGCACCGGTGGAATGAGATGGCAGGGGAAACTGGAGATCCCGGAGAAAACCCGCCCCAGCGCCGTGTTGTCCACAAATCTCACTTTGCGGTCGCCTGGGATCGAACCCGGGCCGCCTTGGTGAGAGCCAAGTGGTCTAACCACTGAGCCACGGTTCGGCCTTACTTCGAAGTGCAGAGCAGACGAAGGTGATAGCTTTGAGCACTCCTTGCATATGTAATAATTTGAAAACGCAATGGAAACGGCCGTTGCACGAAACCTAAGTCAACAATGTTTAATTTCTCTGCAAATACCTGAGAAATTTTATTTATCTGTAGTTCAAGGGCCATTAGCATTTATACCACACGAAGAAAATTATATATGCATTAAACAATTTCCTTTATTCATCACAAATTCGCTTATAGTTTACATATAAAAAGAGGTCGTTTTTTTCACACTTCATATGATTGAAATTAAGAAATTACAATGCGAGAAAGACAACCAGTCATCCGTTCGGTCAGCATAGTTTGTAGGAGATAAAGTGGAAAAATTAGAACAGTACTTTTCTTGAAATTATAAGAGGTGTCGCATGACAGTTCAACCTAACAGAATTTAAATCTTAAACGGCCCTTTCTTTCAAAACAACTGAAGTTGCAGAAACAAAAGTACTGGAAGCATATATTTATTTGAGCCGTTTAACAGCTATGCTGTAGTTATTTTCCTACCCTATTTTAGCGAACGGGATGGCTCAGGTGTTTTCTTCTGTGGCCTACATTCGGGAGGCCCGGGTTCGTTTCCCGTGGCCAACCTACCTGAGCCATGGGGTTTTTCCCGGGTTTTCCCGGGTCACTAGACGAATGCTGGGTAGTTTAATTACACCCACCGAATTTCCTGTCCCTACATTTCATCTTCAATTATCATTTCACATCATGTCTCATCTGGTCTCTTTCAGGGTGGAAGTGTCGGCGGGTGTCTCGGCGGTGCATGACGGGATTATAAGCTCTGAGGAAAACTACTTCCTCCTCCGGTAGGTCGGTTGCTGGTCTTCGCTGGGACCACTTCGGTACCGCAAATCTCGAGCAACTTTGGAGCCTGCCAAGGACTTTTAGGGCTCGGCTGCTGGGCTCGTTGCCGTCCAGCTGTGGAGGAGCGAGTACCTTGTCCTGGCTTGTCAGGGGAAGTCTCTATCCAAGTAAACTTTAGGGACCCTGCCCTCTGTACCATAGTGGCTCCTTGGGTGTCATCCTTCCTCCCGGGGGTGCCCCCGCTTAGGGGCATAGGAACAATGGGTACCGCATGGTGGCCTACGTACCGTATCCCCTCCGTAATGAAATCCTAATCCTAACCCTAATCCCACCCTATTTTGCCAAACATCAAAATCTAATTTGGTAGGCTATTAAAAGAAAATTGAAGATATACCTTCATCTTAAACGTATGACATTTTAATAGCAATCATTCAGCCCAGCTTTGAAGAAGTTTAAGTTTCTGATTTCTCCCATTCCAGTTACCTATGTATATAAAAAGATACGTAAGCGCTGATTTTTATTTCCCTGATCGTCATGTAAATCAAGTTTTGAGAATATTTCGTTCAAATGTGAGAAAAGAAAGTCTTATATGTGCATACACCAGACCTTTTATTTTATTTTTTATATTCTTAAAGAAAATGGAAAATGAATAAACCTCACTGAGCGACCACTCGTTAAGCATTTGATTATATTCTCTCCCATTGTACCTATAAGAAGATACTTAATAAAGCCAAACATACTTTGAACATGAAGTAGATATCAGAATAATTACCGATTTCACCAACAGATGTTAAGACTTAACACAAGTTTAGCAATATTAAAAACTAAAATTGTATTTCACCAACAAGTGTTAGCTTAAAACTCGTGTTAAATCTCCTGTTAAACTAGCAAGCCAAATTTCTGTTGTTAAGTCCTTAACAGCGGACATGAACTCAGTTGTTGATATCGATACGTTATATTGAAGACCGTTTAAATGGCATTCGTAATAGTGAATTCGTAATACTCTACGAAGAGAAAGGATTTTGAGGCGCTATCAGACGGAGGTATGGACTGTCGAAACAAGTTGCTATGAAGGTTACTGCGGAAGGTTAGAAAATGTATCGAAAGGAATATGCCCATCTCGCCTTTGCTTCAAGTATTAATGGCTTTGCAATTTTATAATTCACTGAATTATGTGGATAATGCACTTTCCACCTCCCGTCTTGAAACGTTCAAGTCATTCATTACTTGCCCTTCTTCGTTTCTAGTTTTAAATTTACGTAATACTGAGTTACAACATGCATCGAAAGGAATATGCCGATATCGCCTTTGCTTCAGATATTCGTTGCGATTTTATAATTCACTGAATTATGTGGATAATACACTGTGCACCTCCCGTCTTGAAACGTTCAGGTCTCTGTTCCTTCGCACCTCCTTTTAAATTTACGTAATATTGGCAAAGTTGCTTGCTGCTTGAAGTAGTGACACATGCATTTGAATTAAATTCGTTTCCAATATTTTCCCCGTGATATCTTTCTCTTTTACATTCACCACATCCGTTTTCTTATTTTACACGATATCCTTACACATCGTCACCAATTCAATTAACAATTCTTTCTCCATCGATGAGAAATTTGTCTCACGGCTTTATTTACGATTTTGTTCATTCGCCACGTTTCAGCTTGTGGAGACGAAAATTGAAATAAAAGCGCATCGCAGTACGTTCCGAAAATAATACGACTCATCCATAGCTTTCAATAACTGTGATATTTACAAGTTTATTAGCGTTAACACGTGTTTGTTAACATTTTCAGAAAACGGTTGGTGAAATGCAATAAATTTAACAGATCTGTTAGCGCCGTGACAATTGTTAAGTTACATTTCTTAACGTGGATTTTAACATCTGTTAGTGAAATCGGGCATAAGTGTTTTTAATATTACCCTGTAAAACAGGCAGTAGAAATAAATCATTCGAGTATATAGGCCAGCTCCTTTTTATATTTAAATTCATATTACTTCCGCGCGTTCTGAACGTGAATATATAGGTAAAAGAGCATAAACATAATATTCATCTATACATGATTCATTTAGGTGGATCAAAAAATGTAACGCTGCGTAGTCCCGTCGCAGTTGTGGTTAGAGTTGCCGTGATATCCATCATAATTAGCTTGGGTTTAGACACCTGCCTCTCCAATTTTTGTTTAGAAACTTTATTACCATACGGCAACAATGCATCACATTTTCTATGCAAATGAACAAGATGCAATTAACAGTAGTAGCATACCAAGCTTGGCTTGAACATTCATTAAAAATAAATGTAATTAGAGAGGGGAACTTAAAGTTCAAATGCCTTGGTATCAGTGTGATGTTTTGGTAATGCAATTTGTGGCAGAAACGGCCACCCTAAGGGCACTGAGAATGCAAGCAACAAAATAAAATAATGTAATTATCAGCATTACCTGTGCTCAAAATATTGATCTAGACAACCAAACAATCTAATCGATCACAAAGCTCAATATTTCCCTGTAAATATTGCATTCTCATATGATTACATTATATTAACCGATTATGTATTGTTTAGAATTAAGTTGCCATAACATTCACAAATATAAAATTTTTAAACAATATAAGGTCATATTTTATAGTTATACTGCTGCTATTAAATGTCTCTTATGTATATAAGCTCATTAGCAAATCATTAATGTCCATAAAGGCGAAAGTGAAGGAACAGTAATTTGTAGTTTAGAAAAGTGTAAAGAATTTGAAAATTCAAATTAATATCCAAATAGATCATCGGAAAGATTAACAGCACAAAATTCTGTTCTGTGTATTATATTTTTCAACGAGGCCTATATTTTTAGTAAAGCTTTGTACTAAAAATTTTGTAAAAATCATTCTGAACTGAGAACACTTAAGGAGAGCTGAAACGGCCTATCTAACCAACTTTTCTGGTGCGGTTAGCTTAAGAATCACTGAACACATCAATATGAAACTTTTACATGTTATTTTACAACAATTTATCAATTCATTAAAGATAATATATCTTATTTTGGTGTTTTAATAAAGTGTATGTAAATTTTTAAATAAATGACTTGAATGCATTGGTAAAATATTCATGTTTTTTTTTTAATTTCAAATTTTCAACTATCTTTCTACAAATATCTTTAAAAACAGTTTAAGTATTGATTTAATTCCAGAAAATATGTGTACCTGTAGCTGCAGTAGTTTAAGAGATGAGTGCACCCAAAGTTAAAACAAAAATGAAAAGTAAAAAAGAAAAAAAAAACAGCATAAAACTTATGTATGTTAGAACTACACGTAAGAATAATCACGGATCCATGTTCTGCGTAATTTTTATCATCAGTATACTTCATCTTTCATTTTTCACCCCTTCTCTTCTTCATATATTCCCTGATCACTTGCTCTATGATATTATTAATTATTTTGTTAAATTTGGCAGGGGGGCTGGTAAATTGAGAGTAGCATCCAGTGTCTTACCTGCCTCAATTCCCTTGCCAATGCATCTGAAGCCATAAGCTAACCTTACATTTAGTTCTGCACCACTTTCAGTAGTTCTGGATGTTTCAAATGTATATTTTTATTACACTTTTGGCATCTGAGTGATAATGTATCTAATAATCCATTTAGTTTCTTGGTTTCCTTTGATACGCCAACAATTTTCATTTTCAAAACAATTCACTGTACAAAGTTTGTATATATATACTAACTGAAAACTTGTTCATCTAATGTCATTATTTACTATAGTTAAATTGCCATTACTGCCATTACACAATGAAGAAACAATTTTTCCCTTGAAGAATTAATTTTCACTTCACATTCATCATCAATATTTGAGGTTGGGTTTGACGAAGTCTATATAGTGTCAGGTGTTACTACACTTTTGTAACTCTTATTATTTAATCTTAATAACCTTAACTGCTTATACTGGTCTCCTTGCCGATTACTTACACCAAAATTATTTCTTCTTCCCATCTTGAAAACAGCACTAATAATTCAAAACATACTAAACAAAGTATGTAAGAATTATTATCAAATGCACAGATTAATATTAATAGAAAAAATATGGACTTCCTTTGCTAATAAGGGTGTACTCTGAAATATAGCGTCAATAAGGTTATAAAACAGGAGAGAACACACTTACAAATGGCTTAAAGGGGAAGTGGCAAACTGTGCTACCTTTCAAAAATGAGTATATTTAGGACTTTTTAAACTATGGGACGGGAAAATAAGTATTGTTATTCGCTTCTACAAACATCAGGGAAGGTTATTTTGACAATAACTCTTTTTATAAATTTCACCCCAGAATTATTTGGGGTGAATTCGAGATATACATTTGAGTTAGATTAATAGTTTAAAATTGTGAAATTTTAATTAAAATCGTTTGAGACATATTTTAAATTTTCGATTTAAAGCAAAAATTTATTTTAAAAAGATTTCCTGCTGTATGCTTCAAATAACTTCACCCGAAATACCATAGTTGATATATATTTGTTTTTAATTTACATCCTCCTAAGTTAAGTTGCATGACAATAAATGAAATGGGTGAAATGGTGCTGAAATGAGTCCAGGGTCCATAATCAGCACACGAAAACTTACCTTTTAGAGCAAAAAAGTGTTTTAGTTTTCTGGAATTACAGCTCTTCATTCCTTCCAAACTTCTAATCGAAACCAAGTTACCTTCAAAGTTGCCTTAACATTTAAATTACTTTCGGGGTACTTATGACGCGGTGGCTTAGTGCTTTGGACTACTCAAAACAATTGCACTGTTTGTGTTTCCATAAGGAAAATATCCATTGTATTCTGTCACTGATAACAATCAAGTGAAAGTTTGCTAAGTTATGTCTGGTGTAACTTGGCACCAGTCCTCCCTGAGACAAAGGAAGGGTGACAAATTTCGTAAACACATTGCCCATGCTAAACGCGACTGCTTAATCTCCGTCGGTCAGCAACATGTGCTCTAACCAGTGCAAGTCTTGCTTATTTACAAAAAGGGCTTTATACTGAAATATGGTAATATTGGGAATATGGCACTAAAACATAATTAGGAGAAACAAAGTTTAGTTCAAACTACACATAGATGTCATAACATAATTAAATGGGCATATCTTTCCTTAGTAACAATTTTATATGAATCCTTTCACGGTAATTTTGGCACAAATAAAAGCACATATGACGAAATATACTGTGATATTCAAGGGAGACGTAAGTGAGAACTTCCGCAATGCAGCACTAAAAGTTACTAAAAAAAAATGGAACACTGCGTGTGAACGTGTAAAGAGGGTAGAAGAAATATAATGAGGAAAAGATGGATTAATTGGTATGTTGGGTAACTTCACCATAAATTTAGAAGATAGCGACTCTCAGTCGGACGATGACTTTGAAGAATAGTATCGTTGTAACTGTAAACCAATGTATATTCTGTATGCAATGAGCTCGTGAGTGTAACATAACACTGTGCAACAATGTAACAAAAAATATGTAAATGTAACCACAAAGGAAACCAAATTGTCTTTTTTTTTATTTCAACCTTGTTTATAGTCGGTAACTAAGTGATGATATTGCGACTGTACACAAAGTAATTACATAATATCTACGTAAACACAATAATACATCCTGATACAATGTTCAAAAAGTTACATGAATATAACATTGGCTGAATATATAACACTATATATAACATTGGTATAATTTATAACATTTTTGGTAGGTTTACAATAAAGTGAAATATTAACAACAGTACAATATTGTGAACAATAGTGATGCACTAAAATTACAACTGAAATAGTGAAGCGTCTTTTGTAAATTGTAGAATGTTGCTGATTTAGATCATGAAGCACAGTAGAATCATGTTCTTCGTCCACCACTTTGTGTATTTGGCACATCTAGTGATGATATGTACAGTTGTACATTTATTTTCCGCATCAAAACCACAGCAACCAATTTGTCGTTTGTTGCTGTAATTTTGGTGGGGGAAAAAAGAACAATCTGGCGGATAAAAATGTTGCATTTTAAAAGTTAATCATTTCACTAGTCATGCTTTAATGTACACAAGTGTGCTGAAAGGTTCTGTTCCAAACGTTTGTTTGTTTTTTTTCTCTCTCTTTCTTTTTTTCCGTACCGATGGACAGTTTTGTTTATGCTCTAAACAATTGCCTAAGAAAGACTGTCGAACCGTCAGCATTGTCATGAAAATTCTGATACCGGGATTCATTCAACACAAAGGAAGCTGTGACCCGAATGAAAGTATGGTACAATCTCCGTGTAATTAAAATTAGTAAAGGAGTCGTCACGGGCAAACAATGCACGGCTACCTGTGCGGGCTGAATCACGCTCATGTTGAAGCTACTGCAAGCTATTGTTCTTTTTTGGAAAACACACGAAGATTGCAACGCGTAATGATGGGCCTCACAGAGTAAAATTATTTATCAGCACACACGGAAGCAGCAGTTCCTGAACAAAACCCTTCCACCCTTTATGACTACTTTGTCAAATCGCTGCTCCTCTAGATGAGAAATTATGTTGAGTATATATCTGCATTAGACTGTGACAAATGAGAACTGAATATTATTATGTAAAATTATAGAGACAAGAGAAAGATGCATCACTATGTGAGAGACAAGTAATAAAACACTGTTCTACACGAGATATAAATAACCGTTCTAAATCTTTACTTGTCTCAGAAAAGTGAAATAATGTAATGTATTCCTGATAACCGATGATAAATGGGGATTGCTGGAGAACAAAGCATCAGAAATGTAAAAGCAATGGGAATGCAAGAAAACACAAATATAAAATGAAATCTTATTTTAAAACTAGTTGTACATTTTCTTTAGCATTGGCTTGTATGTCCAAGGTTGTAGGTTCAGTCCTGGACCAAAATAAATGAGGCAGCTTTATATGAGTAGATTTATTGTCATGTAACAATATTCATGAGGAAAAACTTCAAAATAACGTAAATGGTATAAAAAGTAAATTAATTGTCCTTCACTAAATTACTATAAAAGGATAAACGAATATTTCACTCATTTATTAAACTAAACCACATAATATTTTTATTTTATACTATTAAATATAAAAAAAACTATGGCAAAAGCAGCATTTCTATTGAACCTGTTTCATCCTTAAAACGGTGAACATTTTGCAAATGCACATTGTGTGTTTGTTCTTATAAAAATCATTTTATTCTGCCTGTTTAGCTATTCCCAACAAGATTAAAAATATTCTGGACTACCCTTTTAAATGTAAAGGCCCAGGGCTGCCTCATTTTAACAATAATTCCATTCAGGATTAATACATTTTATACAAATACGAGGGCTGTTCAATAAAGAATGATCACAATTTTCTGACAACCTATCTTGACTCATCCTCATAATTTTGATGGTTCTTCTCAAAAAGTCTCCCCTGAATGCTATGCACTTGACCCAGCGTTTCTGCCAGTCTTCAAAGACATTCTGGAAACCATTTTTTGAGAGATACTTCAAAATCACCTTCGCAGCTCTCACCACTGCTTCTAATGATGGATAGTGCCTCTCACGAAGGCGTTTCTTCAAGTTAGGGAATAGAAAAAGAGTCACATTGGGGTAAATCCGGATAATAAGGAGGGTGAGTGATGCACTTCACGTTGATTTTTGTAAGATATTCAGCAACAACATTGGCAATATGCGGCTGTGAATTATCGTGGTGCAGCATCCAGCCTGCTTCACGGAAATGTGGTCTTTTGCGCCTGATATGGACTTGCAATGTTTCCAGGACATCCCTGTAGTATTGTCCAGCTACTGATGTGTGTGCAGGTACAACATACTGATAAACCATTACATGAATATCAAAGAATAAGATGACCATAACATTCCCAGGAGAAGTAACTACTTCTGCTTTATTGGGGGTTGGTGATGAAGGAGATTTCCACACTGAGTTTTGCTGTTTGCTCTCAGGATGAAAATGATGTAGCCAAGTTTTATCAGCAGTGATTACGTTTGAAAGAAACTCCGGATCTTCGTCTAACATCAACTTCAACTGCATGTTATCTCCATTGCAGCGGTAGGCGATACTGAACCTATCTGTACTTGCCTTGTTCTCACAGGCGGAAACCAGGAGTACCAACAATGAAACTACTACGGCGTATTTGTTTCACAGTAATCAAACACAATATAACAAGATTTAATTTTGGTGCGAAAAATTATGACCGCAAAAAAATTATGATCATTCTTTATTGAACAGCCCTCGTAATTAATTGCATATACTATCAATACAAGGGACAAAATCACATTTGAACTACAGTACGCAAAGTACTATGGAATAAAGAATCCATTCATCTATTCACCCGTAGATTGGCAGAAAAGGTTCTAAAATATAAAATAACATATAGGTTGCCTTTTGCGAACACGTGTTCTTCGACACAAGGTGTGCGAAAAAATACTATCGTTTAAGTGATAGGTATGTAAAATGTTTATATTGTTACATCAAGAAAATGTAGCATTGACAAAGTTAATGATTACTGAAATTACAAATTTATAGACAAGGTATATATATATATATAATTTTTTGGATAGCACCGTTACTGTGCATTATTTGAAGTCGTTAATTTTATCATTTTCGTTGTACATTACGTATGTTTGCCTATAGGGTCGTATTTTACATAAATTCTGTTATTTAGCAGGATCTACACTTATGTACACTAAGACTTTTCTATCTCTAGAGGTTTAACAGCATAACGATAGTTATTCAAAATGAACAGGTCTTTAGTATTAACAGAAAATTCATCATATATCACAATGAACATTCCTAATTTATGGTAATTTATTCACAATATTTATAGCTATTGTCCTGCGCCGTGGCGTAGTGGGCTTAGGCAGGATGCCTTGGACACTGGTCATGGAAAGCGATCCGGGTTCGCTCCCAGCCATGGGGTGCGGATTTTCGGTCCCGGGTATAGGACCGGTGCCACTCAGTATCGTAAGGAATGTGAGAGGTAAGCGGCCCTGGTCACAAAAACCAACATTCCGGCTGGGGGATGCCAAGATGCTGACCATATCTCCTCCCCGTATCGGTTGGATGATCTGTCGTGCGTAGCTAGGCGTGAGGCCGGCAGTTGGGTTGGTAGACTTTGACCCTCTTAGGGCTGTCGCGCCAGTGGTTAAGTTAATTAGAGCCATGGTGTAAAAATCAAAATTTTCCAAAACTTGCATGCAAAAGACAGTGAGGATGGGAGGATTATGTTTTAAAATCTTCGAACTGTAACCCTGGAAACCACTCAAATTTGTCACCTAATTTCCACTTTTAGTTACGGTGTTTACAAAAGGTATGCACATGGGCGTTTAAGGCAAGGGAATTTATTAAAAATCAACGTTTAAAAGCTGAGATATATGACACTTTTGTATTTGAGATGCACAATAGCATACAGAAACTCACTCTTTTTCGAAAGTTTTCTAAGCAATGTATTTATTTTGGATTCGAGATTAAGATTAGGATTACTACGGAATGGAGTCTGCACCAAAGCCTGTGGTTTATTGAACCTAAGCCCAAAGTGGGGCATCTCCGGGAGGAAGGATTAGGCGAGAGGAGACAGGTCAGACGACCCAAGCAGTCATTACAATGCGGAGGGCAGGGTCCCTACTATTTACCAGTTGTAAGCTCCCCCGGCAGGCCAGCAGAACCACATCCGAAGGAGGAGTTTACCTAGAGCATATCATCCTGCCATGCAGCGCCGAAGCATCCGCCAACATGTCTACCCTTAAAGAGACTACCAGATGAGAGATGATGTGAAATGGTAATGGAGAATGTAATGAGGGGACAGGAAATTCAGGTAATGTAACTAATCTACCCAGCATTTGCCTGGCTACCAAGGCAAACCCTCGGAAAACCCCATGGGGCAGGTAGGCTGGCCACGAGAATCAAACTCGGGCCTCCCGAATGCGTGCCACAGACGAACCCACCTGAGCCATACCACTCGGTTTGGATTCAGAACAATTGTGGAAGTGAATGTACTCAGATGAATGTAAAACAGACTGCAAATTCAAGAGGGAGAGTGCACAAAAAAAAGCGTTTCTTTTCATATTAGGCGCAATCATAAATCAGAGATGTATAAGCCAAAAGTATCAACAAGTACTGAATGTTTTGTTCAATTTCAATACTTACTTTACTTTAAGCAACTAAATGATGCAGAAAATAAATGGATATCCTATTACATTATTACCGGTCGCTTTACATCTTAAACCAAGCATGCTGTGCATGCTGATGACAAAGGAATTAAAATGCAAAAACTGCCTCCTACCGTAGCCGATAATTTTCTGTAAGTGTGTCTCGTTCCAGTGCACCTTTGCTTACAGCTCCATTCTTTCAATCAACTGGCACCTGCCTCTTGGTTTAGGTACCTACTTAAACATCCAATACTTCAGTAATTTGTAGCTTCTGCTCTCAGTTCAGATTTTTCAAATAGCCGTAATTTGCCTCTTCTGTTAGATCCAGCCGAAACATATTTGCATATGTACCACTTCTTGAATACATCAAAGAGAGAGCATTTAATTGAATATAAACGAATAAATTACGTATTCGTATTCTTTAATGCAACCTAAGGACTTCCATTAATAATAAATTGGGGCACGTGCTTTGGATGAGTATAAAGGTAACTTGAGTTACATAGACGTGTTATAAGTGAAACAGTGGGAGAATGTATTAAAAAATAAGAAAAGTATCGAAGTGCATTACAATAATTATTCGCAAATATATCTGTTTTAATTTATTAATAAAGATTAGATATCAATTAGTCATTTTAGTGAGAAGAAATGATGGAATGGTAGAGTCAGATTGGAAAAATGCAACAATACCTTAGCCGAGATTTGAACCACGGATTTTCCGTTCTCTGTCCAGCTGCTCTTAACCACTGATCTATCATGGCCAACAAGCCAGTATGATACTAAGTACTCCAACTGACTCCTGTTTCTCTCGGTAAACCACTAGGAGTTCTCATAAACACATGAGACAACTACCTTAATGGCGACTTACTATGCTGTAAGTACTTTAAGGCCCGGGCTTTATAGTTTAAACCACAATTAGATCAAATAATTGGAGAACTAAGTGTCACTCTGGTATATTGGCCTAATCCTTAAGAGCAGTGGATAGTTATTCGTGGTTCATATACCGGCTATGGCGCTTAATGTTTCATTCTGACTCTATCTTGCCATACTTTGGTCTACACACAGCTAGTATGAAAGAACAATTAATTTAAAAAATAAAATGATGTTTTGCACTCGTATGACTCCTTAATCGTCCTTATATAAATTATTTTTGCCAAAGGTTATCATGGTATTTGAGAAAGACATTTGTAGAACTCCTTTTGTTATATACTTCATAAAATGGAACTAGGCTAATGCTGCTTTAAGGCGCTTCTGCTGTATGAGGCTTCCTAAGTACTTTCTTTACATTTATAAGGCCAGGAGGAAATAAAAAACAGAATTAATATTTGAGAAAATATAAATATTGAAAATTCAAAACAATAAGTATATCTTATTAGTATATGTATATTAGTATTAGTTGACTCTAATATAATTCTTTATCAAGATCAGCATTGTTTGGATAGTAACCCCTTATTTATCTCTTGTAGTTTACCAGTTATGAATGCTTTCAAAATAAAGAGTTCTTCGTCGAATATTCTCAGCAAAATACACATATGTATTTTAATTGTTTTCCGAATGTCTTCACCTTGTGGTAACCTTTTGGAAAAAGTAATATTTTATAAAACTATTCTAAATAGAGATTACCGAGTGGGATGGCTCAAGCGGTTTTTTCTGTGGGCCACATTCGGGATGTCCGGGTTCGATCCCGTGGCGGGTGTACCTGACCTATGAACTTTGCGAGGGTTTCGCCAGGCGAATACCGGGTAGGTTAATCATATCCAACAGATTCCGTGTTCCTCCATTTCATTTCCATTTTCATTTCACATCATCTCACATCTGATGGTCTCTTTTATGGTGGAAAGTGTTAGCGGGAGTATCAGCGGTGCATGGCAAGGTAATATGCTCCTGGTAAGTACTTCTTCCTCCTGAAAGACGGTCTCTGGCCTCCAGACCAACGTGGTGGGTCGTTTCAGGACCACAGTGGTTCAGATGCCGGTTGTACTGGCCTGCCGGGAGTATCCAACTGGTCAGGAGTAGGGACCGAGCTCTCTGGACTGTCGTGACTCTTTGGGTCGGCTGACCCCCGTCTCCTCTTGCCTGCCGGATACCCCACTTTGGGCATTGGGATAATTGACAAAGAGTGGTAGAAGTGCCCGTAAGAATCTGTCCTATATACGGTGCAATTTGGGATGGGAGGAATTTTTCAAAACGTGGTGCGTTTTCTAAACAAAGTACTTCATTTTTTCGGATTCGGAGGCTGTTTCCGGCATGAAATCTCGATACGGAATATTTGGGAGGAAAATAGCATACTCCCCTCTATTTAGGATTCATCCACGCTGTTTGAACAGTAATAGTAACTTTGCCTCTTGGAATTTCGTTACTCCCTTTTTATTTTACTACTGTCTCCAAGTTTAAGCATCTCCAGTTTTTATTGGAATTGTCATGTTACCTGTTAAAGGATTTATTTTATACTCATATAAAATATGCCGCTTTGCAATGATATTTTCTAACAATCATAATTTATTTTAATAACAAATGGAAACTTTTTTTACTGAAATTTGATATCACACATATATGACCTCATGTATTCTTGTACAAACTACCCTTGAAATATTTGTTCCTCTACTTCATGTAAATCGACATTAAGATATTTACTTCATCCAAATTGTTAAACAATTTCCTGTGTAAAGGGTAGTATTCGTGTGGAATTTTTGGAAGGTGCTGAAACTTAAAAAAATCAATTTGTGCTTAGGCGATGTAATATCCCATAATTTAAATGCTATAATTATGGAACCTGAAGAACCAGCCGAAATGTGACTAATAGTGGGGTATTTAAAACATCAATTTCTTTCATTAATGTCAAGAAACCAGTTCGAAATGGCCACTTACAAGAATTTGTCAAAGGTACAGTATAAGAAACTATGAAATAATAATGGAAAAACGAGCAGATGTCATTATTTGAAGCTAAATCCAAAACAACTTTTTGACACTGTAGGCAAATTATTTTATGATCAAACTGTGGCAGAAAGTTAAGTGCGACAAAATAGCAAAGAGACATTGTAAGTACTGCAAACTAATAGTACTATTTCAAGATAAGTCTGAACGCCAAGTAAATGATTTTAAAAAGGAAATAAGTTATTTTTTCATAGACTTCTTTACGGATGATATTTTGAATGATGAAGTCATTGCGCACTAATGCGAATTCATTATGTTGTCAGCACCGTTACTAAATGAATGATTATTACAAGCACGCTGGGAATCATAAGATTCGAAGTGGGTAAAACGAATAACTCTGTTTAAAAATGGATCATGACGCGCAATATGATTCTGCTCCCAGGTCTTGGAACATGTCTATGGCAATCTGTGGTCTGTAGCCTCTGTAACTGTTGCTCCAAGCCAAGAAGCCGTTTAGTACGTTACTGGAGCAACCTTTTCTGTTACTTTTAAATTTTAGTCATGGTATGAATTTGGTCTGAATCAATTTGCACTACAGCTTGAATGTTCTCTCCAAAATTATGTGGTAGGTATTTATTACTTATGAAGCTGGATCGTACAAGTTTTGCAAAGAATCTATATTCAACGTTAAAAATATTTACTAATATCTGCTAATGGATCATATGTTTAAATCAAAAGGTGTAGTTCCAGCCGATGGCGGTAAGAAACTTAGCTTGACCCTATGAAAGAGATATACTTCATAGAGTGGTCATCGTTGAGAGTTTACACGGATGCTGAAGTAAAACTTTGAACTTTCTAACCATGCAATGAATGGAATATGACTTCGCGAAAGTTCAATGAAACTGAAATCCAAGTCTACCGAACCGTTTTGATCCTTATCCCATATATATGCCAGTTATACAAAATAATTTACAACAATCGCAAAATATATACACATACTCTCATCATTGTGGATGTATGCTTTATTTATTATTTCACTCTGTATTACGTAGAGATTTTCGTGCATTTGTGTGTAACCGCAAATAACATTTAATGATAAGAGCTATATTTAATTATTATTGTTATATTATTATAATATTTTACTTTTGCCTTTGGTTAATGTTTAACTCTATTTATATAATGGATTATTGAGTGTTTTTTAAAGTAGGTTCAAAACAAGAAGTAAACTCCGAAATCATCGGAATGAAAGCTAATAAACTTAAAAAATGAAGATCATTATAACTTGGGAACTCTATTGAACATCTAAGTATATCTATACTATATAAAATAAAAAGGAAACCTTTTACTCAATATTGCTGTGCTCCACATTTAATGAAAAATATGCCATATATTAAACTTCAAAACCATTCTCCACACACTTTCTTTTTTACAAATTATTTTTATAAACCTTAATACGCTACCTACCCCATTTTAAAATTTGCAAAAGATTTACATTTTGAGTTACAGGATGCATACAGTAAGCTGAATCGGACTGCAAATCATTCAAAAGTGGTTCTTTGCATGGTTACGAGAAAATAAACTAATTGCTAATTAAAAATATATAAAATCAATGACCAGAGGTATTTCGGATATTGCTAATGGCACAAAAATTGTATTTGATATAATAAACGTTTTCAATATCAATGATATACTCATTTTTTGGGTTAAGGCCTTTTGTTTACATAATCATACAAATGCTGAAATATGAAGTTTTAATTTTTAGAAATTTCAAGGTATGCATTTTCATTGTCAAGCAAGTATTTTAATTATTTAACGCTTTAATCAATGGAAAGTGGGGAGCACACAGGAGAAAAATAGAAGCAAATGGAAGGGCGACAATGAATGGGATAAGAATATGCAAATATAAGCTAGAAATTGCAACCAAGTGGTTAGAAAGAATGTACGAAGCACTAGTTGAATCCAAAATGTTGTATGCAGTGGAGATCTGGGGGAGGGGGCACAGAGGTAAACAAAACGGTGGACCAAAACTACAGAAGGTTTTGTAAAGAGCTACTAGGTTTACCAAGATCAGCACCTAGGGAAGTAGCTTTAGCAGAATAAGGAAAGACAAGAAGAAATGGAATAATAATGGAAAGAATAATACAATTTTGGTATAGGTGTTTGACAAAAGAGGAAGGGAAAATTATGAAATTATGTATGAGACAGCAAAAAAGATTAGTGAACTCCAACAGTTGGTGGGCAGAGAGGGGAGGAATTATGGGATAAAATAGGAATGGTGGATATATGGAGATTAGAGGAAATGAATACAAGCGATGTGGGTAAATTGGTAAAATGCAGAATAGAAGATATAGAAAGACAGGAAATGTGGGGAAGTCAAGAAAATATGAAAGCATTACAATTTTACAAGCAAATAAAAAGAAATTGGGGACGAGAAGCATTTGTAGATTACTGCAATAGGCAAGAGAGGGAAGGGCTAGCTTGGATTAGAATAGGAACAATATTTCTAGGAGGGATAAGTGGTAGGGAAAAGGGAATTTGGGAATTGTATGGGGGAAAAGAAAGCATAGAACACTACGTAACAGAATACGAGGAGGTTGCAATGTGGAGAAAAAAGGTTTGGGAGGAAAAATGAGAGAAAGTAGAGAAGAGGATAGTAGCTATAAAAATATTAACGGGCAGGGATGAAAAGAAGGTAAAATTATTGGTGAGTTCTTACAGAAAGTAAAAGAAAAATGGGCCAGAAATGTAAAGAATATAAGAAAGGAAAATGAGGGGGAAGAATGGGAGTAATTAAGTAACAAGGAGGCATGGAGGTTAAGAGTTACTTGGCAGAGCAGAAGACCAGGGTGTCATGTAAGTCAATGTAGTAAAAACGTCTTCTTCTTTCTTCTTCTTTTTCTTCTTCTTCTTCTTCTTCTTCTTCTTCTTCTTCTTCTGCTTCTTCTTCTTTTTCACTCCAAGGTTTGGGCATAACACCCGTTCCGGCTTTATAGATCTCTCCAGCGTTTCCTGGGTCATCCTCTGCCTGTTCTTCCTTTTGGATTATAGTTTAATACTGCATATGGATATCTTCCATCCTTCATTCTTAATATATGTTCATGCCATTGTTGCCTTCGTTCTGATATTTTGTCATGGATTGGTTCGACTTCTAATTCCTTTCTAATATCCTCATTTCCTATTTTTTCCAATATTGTACAACCTTTAACACTTCTTAAAAATTTCATTTCTGCAGTCTGTATTTTATTTAAATCATTTTGTGTTGGCACACAGGTTTCGCTTCCATATAGTAAAGTTGGAATAGCCATTACCTCATACATTTACATTTTTGTATCCCTTCTCACTCCGTTTTTAAAAGTTCTTTGGACTGTCCCACATATTGCTCGGAATCTGTTTACTTTTTCTTATATATCAGCTTTGTTTCTAAAACTTATGTTACATCCTAAATATTTGTTCTAAAATGTTATTTCCTAAAAAAGTTTGATCTTACATTATAATTTCTTTAAAAGCCATCATTTTTGTTTTTTCTTCTGATATTTTAAAATTATACTTTTGTACTATCTCATTTAGAATATGCATTGATTTTTTGCAGTTGATTTTCATTACGATGAATCAATATTTGGTCATCCGCAAACAGCAGGGTATTAATATAAATATTTTCTTTTATTTTGATCTCTGGGTCTACTAAATTCTTCCATTCATTTATAATATCGTCCGTATATACCAAAAAGAGTAGGTGATAAGCTACAGCCTTGTCCTAGTCCAGTAGTAACAACGTAAAGATAAATAAATGTAGCCAAGAGTTTTAAACTGTAAAATTTTGGAATATGTTACTGAGAGCTACTTATGTAACAAATTTGTGGAAGTTGCTGATATTAAATACAAATATTGCTGGGTTATGCTGTTCATAAATCGACATAGAATGATACTTATAACACGATTTCTTTTTAATTCAGGAGCCTTCAAATCGTATATTTACAGTGAAACTCTGTCTACAATTTTTTGGTGGGAATATAATACTTCCTCATTATGCAATGGCAGATAAAAAGCAATAGTGACCTAAGTTACCAAATTACCTTATTTTATGATCGTGACTGTGATAGCCAAGCGTGTACAGAAATATATGCCGCATGAAAAATGTATTTTAAATTGGAATGAAGAGCGACTACACCCATAGTGATGAAGGCATGCATGACACCGCAGGAGCAGATGGTCGCCGTGATAATCACGATGCGGATAATAATTACGCTATCCATCTCAGCCACTGTCCACCTGTATGTCCCCGGTTTAAAAATAATCCTAAAGCGTAATGGAGATGATATTAAACTATTAGTTCATTAAGGCGAGACTTAAGAACATGTTGTGCCGCTTGGAAGCGGTCTTCCCGGTGAAACGTTAATCAGAGAGCTTTCGATTTAATAACCGTGACAAAAAAATCTCCTAGATAGTTTTTCATCTTAGCCTTGGAAAATTTCCATACTTGTCTTACCTTGACAGCAGAGCCTTCAATTTACTTAATAAAATAATTCCCAAACATTTTCTCCAAAATACACCAGCTGGCTTCACAATTATAACAGAACGAGCGCTTTAAGCTATGTGCCTCGTTTTAATATTGCAGGCAAGCTCTTCCTTAATATGTGCATACAGCACCTGGTCAGAGTAAGGAAAGAGCAACAAATGCGTTGTGATAAATGGAGCGCCAGGACCTTAAAGCAAATAATAAACAGGATGCTGGTTTCTATAATTAATCCGCTTTTCGCGTGTACTTCTTTAGGTGTTTTTTTATCCTATCTCTGCCTGGAAAATACAAAACATGATTTATGCTCTTTTTATTGCAATAATGCTCTCTCCCATGATTAAGAGACATTAAGAGGATTTATGAGGCCATAAATGACATACGTGACTGCATTCTATGGTAATGAAATTTTAATTCTGCATTAAATATTCAAAATGATGGTCCGTTGCTTTAAATATAACTTTGGCTGTTACGATTCGATTTCCTCTGAAGCCTTCAATGATCTATTTTCCAAACCTACATTATGAGCTGTGTTTAGCTATGATTTTACTGTTGTACCAGGTACATCCAGAAAGTACGTTGTGCTCGGTAATAGTGCGTCCTACATACGGCTAGTTCCATTAATTGTACCTAACAGTGGTCCGAACTGTAAAGCCCGGGCCTTAAAGTACTTACAGCATAGTAAGTCGCCATTAAGGTAGGTGTCTCATGTGTTTATGAGAACTCCTAGTGGTTTACCGGGATAAACACCATTCAGTTGGAGAATTTAATGTCGTATTGGCACGTTGGCCATAGTAGCTCAAATAGTTAGAGCAGCTGAACGGAAACCAGAAGAACCGTGCTTCAAATCCCGGCTATGGCATTGAATTTTTCAGTCTGGCTCTACCCATTCATAGTGCGTCCTACACACGGATGGTGAGAAAGAACAATTAATTTCCATTAAAAATAAATTATTGCACATAATTCTACAACACTTAAACTACTTTTCTATATAACTGCCGATATTTTGCGAGCATCTGTCATACCGAGGCTCAAGTTTTTGTATACCTTCTTCATAGAAGTTCGCCGCCTGTGTCTTCTACCAGTTGGAAACATTTTCTTTCAGCTCTTCGTCATTGTTGAAGTTTTGACCGCCAATGAAAGATTTGAGATGCAAAAACAGATGAAAGTCGCTAGGAGCAAGGTCAGGGCTGTACGGGGAGTGGTTAAACATGTCCCAACCAAATCCCTGTAGGATGATTTTCGTCGCATTTGTAGTGTGTGGTCGTGCGTTGTCGTGAAGAAACACACCACCTTTTGACATCGGAAATTTACCGATTAATTTCAATTGGTTTCACTCTCCTAGCATTCAGAAAACGAATCACATTTCTGATTTTACAAGCGGCGGGATTTTCAATCAACACCGATATTGTAAGCAAGCACAACAAAGCGTACGTGCCCGCCTCGGTAACGTGGTGGTAGCGAGTCTGCTCGCGTTCAAGAGGTCCCGAGTTCAAATCTCGGTCAGGGATAAGGTTTCTTCTGGGCTTTTCCCTTATCCTGAAAGACAAATGTCGGGTAACTCTAAGCTCTATGGACCCTGGGCTCATTTGGGCATCATTTAACCCATTCCACTCAACGTCCGATATGACTTAACTTTGGAGGACGTAAAATTACAAAAAAGAAGCGTTCGTGGCTGACAGAGATCTCTCAATAGCGTACGTTTCTTCTCCTTGATACAGAGCGTCTGCCGCGCATGTGCGGAACTGCGATCGCAGCGCTGCAGCGGAGATAAATTGAAACATAACTTACTTTCTGGACGGCCCTTGTATTATAATGAAGCACTTCGGGATTTAGGCTAAATATTTAATTCTTATGTTTAAATTAAATAATATTTTAAATAAAGAAATAATTGTCAACATACCATAACTAAGATGTGTCTCATTTATGATCATTTAGAGGGTTGTTCGTCTGTCTTCCAGTATTAAACACTCCACCTTACTCACTGTGACAGCATCGTCTCGTCATTGACGGTCTACCAGATCTTGGTTCATTTGTCAGGGACATGTGACGAGTTTGAAAATTCCTTTTCCACCTCACAATAATGTCATACGTTGGGCAATCTTTTCCATACATTGCCGTCACTTCATTCTGGATACCCCGGGAAATTTTGCCCTTCAAATGCAGGAAGTTGATCACATTATAAGTCTCAAATTTCTCTATCTTACACCTCAGTCACTTCTGGCACTCATTGTAAGAAAACAAAAGAACTCATATCACTGAAACTACTAATATTATGTCCCGATGGACCAATGATGACACTGAACAGTTTTAATCACTCTAACATTAAAACTACCGGGTGATACTTAAAACTTTAAGACACCCCGTCGTATTTAGAGTAAGCAGCATAGATATATACCGAAATTCCTGTTTCATTATTGTTTAATAAAGCTGTCTTATAGTAAATCAAGTTAGAAGCTTGTAGTCTAGTGATTAGCTCCCAATTTCTAACCGCAGAGGTTCCGAGTTTGAATTTTTCATAGCTTAGGTTATTCTCCTTCCTTCTTAGAGTCTGAAAGTATAAGTAAAAATGTGTACGTGTGTGCTCGTGCGGTTCCAAAAAGATATTTGATATTAAGAGCAAATTGAACAAAGGAAGAAAGTGATGAGCGGTTTCCATAGCATTAGAAACCAGATCATTTACGATAAGACACTTTAAGTTTTACTTTTAATACGGCTACTACTTAGTAGAAATTGAACAACAGATGTTCAAATTGGATTTATAAATTAAGCAATGCACAGGAATTAACTGCTACTCTTTACCTATTCAGGAGGTACGGTATAGAAACATTGCTTTTGATTTATGTATTTCTGTGTGATGTGGAATATAAACTACATCCCAAGAAGGTAGTTACTGACCAACGCTATTTGTCCTACAAGCCTGCCTACGCAGCAACAGCAACAATTTCAACGGGTGCTTAAAGCGCAATTTAAGTAATGACTCCAAAATTGAACCTAGGAACTGCTAACGATCCGCTTACTCAAATTGTGTTCCGGTGTTGCATTGTCCATGTAATTTCGCGGAATGTCGATAATTCAATGTGGCAGGTGTATGTAGCTCTGTCATGTCCGTACATTACACTTAACTCGAGATTCATATTCATCGGTGTATATGAAATCAAGTTGTTACAGAGGACAGAATACTCCGATGAATATTTATTTATTCACATTATGTATAGGCGCTCAAGCGTTCACCAAATAGTGCATTCTATAGATCTCGAGCTATTTTACAGAGGATCTCCGTTAGTTACCCGACTGTACTTGAGACGTTGACATAGGAAAGGTAGTAGCTGCAAAAAGCGAATTCCTTTCAGGCGGAAGGAAGCAAAAAACACTTTTCCACCAATAGTAATAGAGAAACTGGTTTAATTGGAAGTCATTCACCTATGTTATTTTACATATGAAATTTTGGGAGTCTCGCACAGATTAATCCATGCCTTTCTCAATGAAAAACCTAAAAATTTACATGAGTTACGACATTTTCCATGTCAAAGCCCCCTGAACCTACTTGAACTTACTTGTGTTTTCCTCTAAAACGCTTTCTTGTTTTGTTCAGCATATTGTGCCTTTAAAATAATGTCTGAGAGAGACAGACAGAAAGAGGGAGAGAAAGGGCATCCATATGAAACCATATTTTCCTCTCTGATTTATGTAATTATGATAAATCTAATCTGTATATGAGTTCGATTAGCAAAGCTATTATAGCATATATTAGACATAAAATATCAAACCTTGTTAGTTGATGTTTTATAAGAATTATATTTCCTCTTTTGTTGCAGGAATTCGTAAAAGAAATTAAATTGAGTTGTATTTATGGAGACTTTTTAATTGTTATGGCCCTCAGCGTGTATTTCTATGTTAAAAGTGTCCGCCTTGGTAGCGTGAATGGTATCATGTCTGCCTGACGTTCAAGAGGTCCCAAGTTCGAATCTCGGTCGGGGAGAGTTACCAGGATAAGGTTTTTACCGGGATTTTCCCTTATCCCGAAAGACGAATATCAGGTAACCCTAAGCTTCACGGACTTCGGACACTTTTGAGCATCACTCCACCCAAGTTCATTCATTGAGCGATATGACTTAACGTTGGAGCACGTAAATAAAGTAAAATAAATAAAAAATTTATAAATAAATATATATGTGCTAAAACTTGTTTAATTTTACTCAGAACTCTCCTTGTCAAATTGCAGCTTCTTTTATGTCCCCTTAATTTTAAGACAGGGGACTCCCGGCTAAGCTTTCCTTCCAAAGAAGGTCATGCTAAGGATTTTGTGCCCAAAAGAGATCTATCGCTCAACGGAATTTGAACACGCAACTTTCGAAGCCAATGCAGAGTTTATCATGTTGCTAGACTACAGAGGATAACTGATTAGGTTGGAAAATGTAATCAGACTTGCAGAATTCAATGCCTGCAGCCGGATATGAACCACCAATCTTCGTAACAATGCTGGTGTTTGAAAGTCTGAGGCTCAAATTCTTCTTGAAAGATCCCTGTTATCTGTACAATAAACGTGCGTAATTATTTTACATAATCTCATAAAAATCTATGTAATTAATATGTTGTGAATGAGAGGTGGACACGTATATACTACAGGGGTATAGCTGGTGGACAAGATCAAGAAAATATACAAAGGGAACTTCCGTTTCGATGTTTCTTTTACAGCATGTAAAAAATTTGCGCCGCAAATTGGTCCTTCCACGATACCCTGTACCTGGAAAGATCCCTCGATACGTAGCTGTTACTACTTGTTTGACTGTAAGACCTGACTCGAATTACAAACCGACGGCCACGCGACCTCATCAGAGCGAAACCAGAAGACGCACTCAGTAGCTCTCAGTGGAACTTCGCTTGTAAGTATGCGCACTTCCCCTATGAACAACCACCAGGCAACCCTTCTTGCACTAGAGTATGCAGAAAACATACTACTTAAGAGGACGGCTGTCCTGGGCCACATGGTATTTGCGGGCGAGTACCACACACTCTTTCCTAAAAATTATTTGTTTGGATTCAGGGGATTTCCAACCACATTTCTGTGGAGAATCTGATATAGGCATTATTTTGGTGGGACATCAGTACCTCTTAATATCATTGTTAGGTAGAAGAGAATGTAAACATCTGTATATGAAACAGTATAAATGGCATATGCTTCTAATTCAAAAAAGTGAACTTCGTTATAGCAGGGTAAATATATTCTGCAAATATTATATTTTATCAAATGAAAAAAAAGTCATACAGGACTTCGGTTTGTTGACTTGATTGTATAGGAAACATGTGGCAAGCATAATTCTCAACATCCAGAGGCACCTCCTATTTTATTGTTCAGTATATATACGAAATAATCTGTACTGTGCAGTATAATTATGAACTGTCATGTTTTTATTCATCAAATAGAAGTATTTTAACGCACATTGGGCCTATAAAATGTCGTATTAAGCAGAGATTTGAAAAATGTTCAAATAATTAGAGAAATGGGAGACAGAAGTGAAGTTCTTTGATTTGTTTCAATGACTATGGGTGACTGTGAAAACTCAGTTATGTCTCGTATTCCTTTTACAGGCATTTCATATTATATCAAAGTAGTTTAATTGCGATATTTTTTCATTGTAAATCTCTTCCATCAAACTACGAGACACTAAAATAATACATAAATTTATATTAAGCAACATGCGGGACATCAGACTGAAAAACTGTTATAGTGAATAATAATTGCTTACTCCAATCTGTACAACTGTAGTACAAAGATGAATGAAGCAATCAGCTTTTTAACAATTTTTCAGTGACTAACATCAGTTTCAGTAAAACAAATGGATTACAATCATGTCTTTGCCTCCCAGTTTTTGTAAAAAATGGCGCGTCATTATTTTATGCAGCACTTGTATAACATAGTTGTTACGAGCTAGAAGTGGAGGTCCTAAGTGAGAACAAATGAAGCGTGAGGATAGTCATTACGCGGAACATGGACCAGAAGATAATCATTGTTATCGTCATTAATATTTCCTGCAGACTTTTACGAAAATGAGAGTGCAGTAACCGTTAGGCTTTTGTTAAGCTGAAAGACAATTACACCGTTGGTTCTTACGTTATATATTAATATATTTAATTCATGTCTGATATGTTTTTAAGTTCTTGACTTTAACTTCTTATAACAAGGATTTAATCATTAAAACGACTCACATGTTAAAGAAGTACGTAACATAAAATATTCCATCCGAAAAATATGTTTTACATACGACTTAAAACTGAGATGCACAACAATCACATTAACCTTTTTACCCAATCAAGACTTTTGAATAAATTGCTTGTATTGTATAGCAGCTCGTTTCCACTTTATCTATTCTACACCTATTGTTTACACTTCCTGAAAAATTGAATGTTTAAATTTCAGCAGCTATACACATTTTGATGTACTCTTCTTTATTTCCAGAAAGGATACAAGCTTCAAAGTACAATTACAAAACGTAAAGTGATGTGACCACCAAATTTGTATGTTTGTTCTAAATGTTGTATTACGGATGAATTTATCTAATTCCGGCACCCACAACTACTCCTTAGATTAAGAAGAATATTTATTTAGTATTTTCTTAAAATGGCCTGTAATTCTTTTGGTTAAAATACCTTTTATTAAACTATATGCAGAGTAAAACTATAGGATTTATATCCTGTGCAGAGCTATGAAACCTGTTAACTCTTGACAATATTTTAAACCAGCAAACTGTGCGGTGATACCAAATTGTTAGTAGTCAAGATTGCTATGCTAAAATGTTCAAAAAGATAACACTACTGTGCTATTTATTTCACGTTCTTTATTTTAAAGAAGATCAACCCTTTACACATAATTGGTATAAAGGAATTTGTATGAATATTAACTCGTCAAATATGTAGATAAATCAAATATAAGAAAATAGGTCTCGTAGATAACACGTGAAAAATATAATGCCATGCCTTATAAGATACGTTCGTCCAATTTAAATGGCGAGAAGAAGTGAAGGCACGCTAACAAATGTTAAACAACTGTTTATGGACGTAATTCCAATTAAATCAACAAATACTTAAAAGTAATTTATACAAGGAATTTGGGAAAATGTACTATTTTTTTAATTCCTTCGTAATGGGTGCTAAAAATTATCAAAGACATAAGAGACGGGGACAAATTGGAAACTTCAGAGCTTCAGTTTATTTAGGAATGTGCTTGTGTGGGGCAAGATTCCATGTAACAATTTATACGAGCCCTTGACAATTCAAAGCATAAAAAAGTAAAAAAAAAAAAAACTTTTGGTATTAATAAATAAATGGAATTTGATAAGCATTTTTTCAGTACGTTCTGCAATTTTTTGTAGTATACAAAATAATGTATATAAAACAAGATTTCTCAAGTTACAAACCGAAATTGATTATCTGTATTGTCATTAACGATGCTATTATAAAAGCATCAAATTTTAATAAAATTCGTTATCTTTTGAGGAAATGTAAATAAGTATAATTTTCCTGTGTAAAGTTTCTTTGGAAAATTTGGCAGCCATGAAAGCCTTCTCCATCGCTTTAAATACTAACACCCACAAACGTAAAATTAGGCATTCTTCTAATTGTTTATGTTTTAATTATCGTGTCCAAGAACAGGAAAACACTTATGCAAGCTAGCGGGCGTTTTCAGAAATATTAATGGATTTTCAGGGTACTTAAAGTCGTGTAATTCTTGAACTATCCGGTAAAAAAATATTGGTTGGAATTCTATATTTTCACTCCTATGGTCAATCAACGAAGATAAAAAAAGTACAGTCGTCCACGTACCTACTTGTATATGGGATGCTGTGTAAAGTGCAGAAAACTACTAGATAAACTATCAGCTTAGAAAACTCATTTGTCTTGACATTTTCACATCTAATATAATTGAATCATGTGCTTCTGTTTTTCACCATTACCCACTTGTTCATTTAGGTTTTTTAATTCAGGACATCACAAAATTAAACTTCTTCTAATAAAGAAATAAAACACCGTGAACAATACAATGCCACCACAAAATAAGGAAAGGGCTTCTTGCCTGAACATTTCAATCTTCGTGTATCGCTGTTCTAATCCTATTTTGTTTTGTTGCGATTTTCGTTCCACACGATTCTCAGGCCGTCCCTTATTACACGCTCCTGCTGTTTTAACCGTCCTTTTGTTTTCTTTCTCTTTGGCGTGCATTCGGCTGTGTTTTACTTGCTCTGGTGAAGGTGGGACACGAGCTGGACGAGATGTCGGCTATCTTCACTCTGAAAAGTTACCAACTAAACCATGGTTTGGCAGCGATATGAAATAGATATTACATTTATAAATTTGCGTGGAAAATGTTAGGAGATTATGTGATTTTATTTTGTGGTTGGCCAAATGATAATAGCTAAAGATTTTGAAAATACTTACTTCATGACATAGAAACTAATTTCAGCATATCAGACGGGTTGTTTGACAATTGAGTAGAAAAGGGAATACGTAATGTTATGGAAATTCAATACAATAAAGCACCAAAAGGTAATGGAAATTAATTGTCCTTTCACAGTGGCCGTGTGTGGGCTAAATTGTGGAAACGTAGAGTGAGACTGAAAAATTCAATGCCATAGCCAGGATTTGAACCACGGATTTTGTGGTTTCTGTCCAGCCGCTCTACCACTGAGCTACTATGGTCAACGTGCCGATATGGCGTTAAATTCTCAAGCTGACTCGTATTTTCCCGGTAAACCACTTAGGAGTTCTCATAAACAAATAACACAACTACCTAAATGGCGACTTACGACATGTAAGTACTTTAAGGCCCGGGCTTAATAGTTAACCACTATTAGGTCAATTAATGGAAATTAATTGTAAGTCGCCATTAAGGTGGCTGTGTTATTTGTTTATGAGAACTCCTAAGTAGTTTACCGGGAAAATACGAGTCAGATGGAGAATTTAGCGCCATATCGGCACGTTGGCCATAGTAGCCCAATGGTAGAGCGGCTGGACGGAAACCAGAAGATCCGTGATTCAAATCCCGGGTATGGCATTGAATTTTTCAGTCTGATTCTACGTTTCCACACCAAAAGTTAGTTTGAATACCGAAAACAGAATATGATATATATATATATATATATATATATATATATATATATATATATATAAACATTCAGGGATTAGATTGATAAAAATGCTGATAGACAAAAAATCAAAATAGGAATACTCAGGTTAGAAGATCGACACTCCTACTTTTTGGGATACTATACGACCAACAAATGTAGAAAGGTAAATTAACAGTATATTTGTGTTAAAATAGTTTATAGTTAATGCATAAGTAATATGCTGTGGTACAGAAATTAGTCCAACTTTTATTTTTGTCTCTTATTTTTAAAGGAGATGAAACAGAGCAGTAATGGACTTTTGGAGAATAGCAAATTAAATCAAGAATGAATTCATTCATGCAAAAAGGTGCTACAGATGCAATTAAATCTACATAACGCGTATAGTATCATCATGTGAGGAGGGTGGAGGGGGAAGAATTACAACAGAAGGCCTTCGAATGGAATACTTAAGGCATAAAGAAGAGTTTAAGACCTAAGAATACGTAGTTTTATGGAATACAAAACATAAGGAGAAAAAATATCCATGGGAGAATAGAGGTGCTCGGAGGTTGAGACTCTGGAAGACGTGGGCATGCATAAAGCAACGATAATGGGGTGATTATGGTGTGAATATTAGTGATTCATTGGAAATAAATTCATAGAGATATACTTCTGGAAAGCCAAGGAGAGCATCAAGGTTATCAGAAAAGGTTAATTTCTGTTAATGAAATTGATGTTTTATATGGTAAAATACATTTGAACGCAGCTGAAAACAATTTAAACAGTTGTGGATATCTTGATGTTACAGAACATAGGTTAATTATATTTAGCTAAAATAATGCATGGCGTAACAGCCCGCAAGTGGGGCAGAGCCTGTCGTCTTAAGGGGATTTGCGAATTTTGAAACAGCATTCAGGACACTTAAAACTATTATTTCAGAATTCATCTAAAAATGATGTAAAATTCACAAAAGTAAAACATTCTCTGTACATGTATATGATTAAAAATCCTGAGCGATACTTAGAGAGTATAAAAAATTACATTGCTGGAGCACTCTCGGTTAATATGTAATCAAAGCAAATGAAGAATTTGCAGAATCTGCCCACTCTAATTGTGACGCGTGTTCAATCACCGCGGACACTTTCTAAACTGCACATAAGGCAAGAGATGCCCGATTGGTGACACTCGGAGGAATACAAATTTATATGGCGAATGAGAAGCTACCGAGAATATAAGCAATGGGAATATTGGATAAAGGTATTTAAAAACTACAAGTTATTCTCACAAATTACATATTGTGATTTTGTGGGTTCGTAGAATTAAAAGGCCGAGTTGCAGAAATTAAAAATCTCCTTTACTTTCGTAGAAATACTCTTATAGATTACAGCAGCATTACGTTACGTACACCATCAGTCTATCAAGGTCGATGACAATAACAGTGACAGCAGATTACATCATTAGCTCTCGTTACAATAACACTTCCAGCTGTCTCTCGTTTTCCACACAACTGTTTCACAACTACTGACACATCGCTAGCCTTGGCTTCTTTTTTATACACCCATTCATGAATCCAGACTGTTCTCTACAATCACCAGATGTTTCTCGAATCAACAAGGCATCTAATGACGTAATCCGAATATTCTATCACTTTCCGGAAACGTCTGGGCCGGCAAGTCTTTTATCTCGGCTATCGGTTTACACTAGCCGCGCTATCGTTAACTGCTTATCCAAGCTCGTTATCTGAAACTTTATCTGCCGACTGTTTTCCTATTTGTGGCGAAACTTATATGCCTGTTGCCGTGACACTATATACTCATCGAAGAGACACGCCAGATAACCAGAAATTGCACATCATGCCGTGAAGCACTCAACATACAAAAACACATTACTCTAGTACAATGTAATTGGTTCACAACATAGGCAAATTACTGAAGTACATTGATACAGAGGTCACTTAACGAACACGTGATCGCAGTTAGTATGCCACACTCTAAACACTATTTAACAGATAGTGCTTATAATTATTTATACTACATACAAAGCAGAAGCTCAATAACCAGAGACTCAAGTTTGAACAAAAGCAAAAGAAGGCGTCTAAGACCAGCGAGTTGCTAAACCTAATTTTAAAAGTGAGAAGATAAGTAAAGTATTCCTCTGATTGCTGAAAAGAATACATGGTTACTTATTTCTGAAACCAAAATCTAACCATTAACACGAGGAGTCGAATACGAGGCTTATTTTTCGAAGTAATTAATTAATTCCTCTTGCGAAGATTTAATAAACAACCTGCTTCAATATTAATATCCAAATGCTTCAATGCTGTTCTCTGGAGTCTAGGGGTAGCCTGTAGGGGGGATGCGCAAGGGTTCCTTCTTTCCTGGGCGTATCAGTCCTTAGGACAGCTTCCTTGGAAAGAAGTAAAGTTGGATTTCTATGTCAAAGATTTATTGCATGTAAAAAAACTCAAACTAATAAAGAGGCCTCTAAGCAAAAGAAAACAATCTTTCACGCCCAATATAGAATTGGAGGCTGAAAATCAAAAAGATTAGCCAGCGTTCAAGGATATTCTTACAGGTACTTGCTAGGATAGTCGGTTCGGCGAGTTTTCAAGCGATCTTCCTGGTGATGTTTACCTATCATCCTACAGTAATTTCCACAGCTATATAATCAACCATTCTGCCATTTTATAAAAATGGTGTACGATTTTAAAATGCATATCTCTAGAAACATGGAATATTTTTTGACAGTTTGATTATGTAGAGGAATCCTTAGTTTATTCAAACTTTATGTTTTAATATTTCATGTTAATGCTATATAGTAATTCATTTCTTCCTGTACTTTCTCTCAAGAAATTACTACAGTTTAGGAAAAAGCAGGAGATGGATTTCGTTTTTCGTTATTTTTCTGGGTTGGTATGTGAAAGTCCTTCTGATTTCTCATTTGCCTGATTTCCGTACCACAACCTCCCTTTCACTTCGTGTTCTCATCTTTCAGATGTGCTTCTAGGGTACATGACATATGGTGCTGCTGGACAAATGGCGCGGATGCTTACTCAAAGGAAACAATATTGTACCAGTCTTCAAGTGCCTTCTCTAGATAGCGTAGCCTATTGTGGTTATTTCATTTGATACCTTCCTTCTTAGGGGTAGTGCTCTTAAGCTGCACTGTGCAAGGTGAATTATATAGCATAAACCACCGAAAATAACTTAGTTAATATAACTTAATAAATATCACAAGTTCCAGGCTATTTAGTTCGAAGAGATTGATGCTTGCACAGAAAGAACAGCAAATGTGCAACTTCAGAAATCCTGTAGAAAAGCGTGAAGCTAAATGACAGCCATTATTTATGTGCTGCTATGGTCCTAATGCATCTAGGTCCACCAACTGACCACCGACCTCATACTCGTGTAACCGCAGTAAAGATCAATAAGCTCAAAGGCCAGTATCACATATTCTCAGCAGTAATCTTGGCTTTCTTTACTGTAGCTGAGGCTCTTTCCCCTTCCCCCTGACGTCTGGAACAGTCGGGATGATGTTCCGAGCCGCGAAGCTTCCAGTAACAGCGACCTTAGTATATAAGGGCTGCAGTGGTCGAGTCAGTTCAGTTATTGGCGAGCAGCCGTGAGGAGCGCAGTGATAGTGAACGGACTGGAAGACTGCGCACGTGTATCAGATGAGTTTTTAGTCACCTCTAGAGTGCAGTGTTACGTAATAGTGAGTACGGAGTGGACCTGTGACAGACGAACTGATGGATTGTAATTGCGTGCGCTACGTAATTCTATGTAATCGGCAAGTGTACCAACTGTAATTCGGTGGAAATAAAGAACATTTTAAGTTTGTGCAACTGGACTTTTAATTTCATGAACCCACAAAATCACAATTATTATAATCTGTACTACTTTCCATAGAAAATGCAGGAAACATTGCGTTCAATGCTAAAAGTTCTATACCGAAATTTAATTGAAGATATTTGTACATTTAGGGGATCAATGAATCCAGAAAAAAAGAAGAATTTTAATAAAATGTGTGTGTATGTGTGTGTTTATGTCTTTGTGTGCATCTATTAAAACCATAAGCAAATAACAGTAACTCGTTAAAATGCCAAACTTGTTATTTAAATATACCTTCTTTCAAAGATGCGAAATTATGTTCCCAAGATAATGCACCTATCCAAAAGTACCTGTACTTAAGAAAAGAGCCTGTTGTTTTTTTAATTTTTTTTAAAAAATGGCTCCAGCTACCAAGAGTAAAATAACATACATTTAACACATTTGCCTGACAAATAAAACATATAGCTTTAAGAAACTGTAGATAGTCTGTGGAGCCCTTTTTATTCTGAATGATTTTCATATAGTCGATAAACCATAATAAATGGGCAAAATTCTTTAGATTGAAAATTTACATATCATTAAAGCATTCAATTGAGTTCAATAACTCTTTTTGTAACATTAAGTATTTCCTACATATTCTGTGTTGTTTTTTATTCGCATTTTCTCTTGTGCCCACCTTGGTAGCGTGGTGGCAGCATGTCTGCCTCACGTTCAACAGGTCCTGATTTCGAATTTCGGTCAGGGTGAGTTACCTAGATGAGGTTTTTTCGGGGTTTTCCCTTATCCTAAAAGACGAATGTCGGGTAACTCTAAGCTCTATGGACCCCGGACTCATTTGAGCATCATTTCACCAATTCCATTCATCGTCCGATATGACTTAACTTTGGAGGACATAAATTACACACACAAAAAATCTTGTTAGTGAAAGGAACATTAAATTTCAAAGTCATCAAAATAACAGTGACCTACATTTTATAAATATGAAGATCACTTTAGCCCACTTTAGTTTTCCTGTTGCTACAAGATGTGTAAATATGCAATAATATTTTTTCCTTGCTTAATAAGCAGGCAGACATTTAAACTCTTATTAGAACAATTTATAGAAGACTGAATACAGAAAATCATGTGAGTACTAAACATCGCATTTGTAGATAATATTTTCCTATGGGAATATTTTTAGTGTCTACCACCTAAATTCAGTCATGCTGATCTCAGTTTTTTTAAAACTGGTAAAACAATTGTGGCGAAAATGATACAGAAAGAGAGAACAATACTTTATTTTATTTAGCTGTACAAAGATCTACAGAGGTAGGTTAACATTTTTCAGAATTGTTATTTTCAACATACACCCATTGTTTCTCTGTTTAAGTACTATAGTAATATAATAGTCTGTAAGGTACGGGTGGATTAGGTAATTGACACCTAACAGCTCGGTCCAAAATGGAATTGCATGGACATCCATGGGAGGAACGGATGTAGGACGATGTAAGCTGCAGAAACATGTTCAGTTAAGAGTTAACTAGTAACCGTTAGAGGAAAGCTCAGAGGTTTTTTCCAGCGGGAACCGAACAAATTTCAAATCTCAAGCCTCTTAGAGCCCCAGAGTCTTCCAATAATATAAAAGAGGGGGTTGAATGAGGGGAAGCTGGGAGATAATTGCTGTAATACAATTTATACCACCACAATATTCCACTTGACAACAGTGAGAAAACCATACGCAGAACGAGCGGACAATGGGGATCAAACTCGTGGTCCTACTGAAGACAAGCCTCAGGCGTTACCGTGGGGCCATCTCCCCCAGTGTAGTCTTCCAAGGAACACGATCTATAATATGCCTAAGACTAATTAATTATTTTATACATCTGCTGCAGCACCTTTCACTTTAATGTATGCAAATATGCGTTGGGAGGAGAAAATGTGTAAGGAGCAGGAAAGCGTGGAAATAAGAGCAGGTGTGTAACGGTTCCTGAGAAATCTAAATCATTAATAAAGGAAACATGGGTCAGCTGTCCCTGCTTACAAATCTGAAGAATCGATTATCCCCAAACTAGCAAAACTATTTTGATAATCCTATCTTTAGTGAAATGAGATTAAATAAAAGCTTACAGCTTTTAGAAAGACAAATTTTTGTGAATCCAGCCAAGTAATTCCTTCTGCAAACATACTATCCACAGTAGAGGGCGCCGGGGTAGCGCGGTGGTTTCGTTCGCGGCTCCCGTTCTAAGGGTCCCGAGTTCGATTCCCGGCTCTGGGGTTGGCGATTTTAAGTCGGCCCTATCCACGCCTTCACCTCTGTCTAGCACACGTGAAGTATCCCCTATGCCCAACGTGGTTCGGGGTCCACGGTAAAAACTGTAGGTCCTCTCACCTCACCGCCATCCTCACTATCACCCTAACATCGGAGGCAATGGACACCGCCCTCTGGGTGCCTCCACCTGAGAAATGGGTCCGGTCATCACTTGGTGGGGTGAGGTTACCCCGAAGGCCAAGGTTGCCATGTGGGGAGTGTTAGTAACTAACTATCCACAGTAGTTTAAATCAAACTATTAATTTGTTGTTTTACTTCCTCTCTGTCGCCACTGTAGGTAGAGAAATTATTGTATTTATTGAATTACATCCA
Source organism: Mantis religiosa (assembly GCA_030765055.1). NCBI lineage: Eukaryota > Metazoa > Arthropoda > Insecta > Mantodea > Mantidae > Mantis > Mantis religiosa. The sequence goes on from CM060952.1 coordinate 176,834,884, forward strand.
AAATTTGACATCGATATTTTATAAGAAGCAATTTTGTGGCCCAAAATATATAAAAAATATAGCATTGCAATAAAGCGGCTCCAAATTGTAAATGTGTGATTTTAAACAACTCAGAAGTGAACGTAAGACAATTAGCTAATTTCGTACTTTAGATTAAAGTATTCCAAGGCTACAACCGGAATATTTTCAACATAAGTCCTCCATCCAAATTATCCTTTAGCTAGAAAAAAATTTCGATATTTTCAATTTACACAAGCCTAGTGCAAACGATTTTAATTAACTAATATGAGGGGTCTTCAATAAAAAATGATCACAACTTTTTTTGACAACGTACCTCTATCCATCCTCATAAGTTTGACGGTCCCAGTCTCCCCTGAATGCGATGCATTTGTCCCAGCGTTTCTGTAAGTCTTCAAAGACGTGCTGAAAACCATTTTTGAGAGATCCTTCAAAATCGCCTCCGCAGCCTTTACCACAGCTTCTGATGATGGATAATGTTTCCTACGAAGGCATTTATTCAAGTTAAGGGAGAGAAAAAAGTCACATGGAGCTAAATGCGGACTATAGGGAGGGTGAGGGATACACTTCACGTTAATTTTTGCAAGATATTCAGCAACAACATTGGCAATATGCGGCCGCGCATTATCGTAGTGCAGCATACAGCCTGCTTCACGGAAATGTGGTCTTCTGCGCCTGATATGGACTTGCAATGTTTTCAGGACATCCCTGTAGTACTGTCCGGTTACTGATGTGTGTGCAGGTACAACATGCTGATAAACCATTCCTTGAATATCAAAGAATTAGATGACCATAACGTTCCCAGCACAAGCAGCCACTTTTGTTTTTGGGGGTTGCTGATAAAGGAGATATCCCCACTAAGCTTTGTTATTTGCTCTCAGGATCAAAATGACGTAGCCAAGTATCATCAGCAGTGATTACGTTTGATAGAAACTCCGAATCATCCTCTAACCTCAACTCAACTGCATGTTACCTCCATATCAGCGGTAGGCGATACTTAATATGTCTGAACTTGCCTAGTTCTCACAGGCCGGTACCAGGAATCCAACAATGAAACCACTATGGCGTGTTTGTTTCACATTAAGATAACATAATATAATAAGATTGAATTTTAGTGCGAAAAATTATGAACGTAAAAAAAAAATCATTATCATTCTTTATTGAACAGCCCTCGTATTTAAGGTATTTATATGAACCAATATAATATATTAAATTTTCTAGGTTTATGGTGCTCATTCGGAAAGACGTTATGTAATTTTTTATTGTCCCGAGGCATTTTTGCAATAAGGAGACGGACAGTGCAGCGCGGAGATAAAAGTTTTGCCGAAAACCATAAACATAGATGATTGGAAGGTTCGCCTTTCTAGTGCCTCACCTTCAGCTGCCTAGATGCGGGCGCTGCGGACCTTAGCACTCTTGGTACCTCTGATGTTACTAGAGAAACCTTGGGCCGAACATTCGAGTCACTCACTGAATGGGAGTTGTTAGGATTGGGTTGGACTCGAGGGGCAGTGTGTTCCCGACACCCACGGGGAATTGGTTACTTCCGGCCAGGCTACGGCCACCCGGAGGGGGTAGATGGTTGCCTCATAAGTCCCGGTTACTAGGCTGCAGAGCTAGTAGAAGGTTTGCTAGATCACCAGGTGGCCCCACCGAGGTTCCTGGTAGTCTTCCCTGCGGGATTGACCCGTGTAAGGGGCGTATCCACTTCCATTCCGTCTTGACGTCCTCAGCGGTGGGGATTTCTAAGAATTCAGATATTGCACTTTGGAAAGAGCCCCGGACTATCCATTGCTCCCGGGTAGAAGGAGGCCCGGGTTTATGGTCCTACGGGTCCAGGACTAATGGCAGTAGAACCTCTGCACATAGTTTTCTAGTGCCGTCTTGATTGTTGCAGGAAATTCCTGTAATTTCTCGAACAGTGAGCGGAGCTATATAAGAAGCCGCGGATCGCCAGTGAGTGAGAGTCGTAGTCGGAACTTGAGTATCGTCCGCGTGCAGCTGTGTTTTGAAAGTGAACTCTTTGTTTATGTTCGACGACCTTGACGATCGAACTGGTGCATGTTACGTAATTCTGCTACTGTAAGATGTGTACAAAGTGTATTTCTACGAAAATAAAGTGCAATTTTCAATTTCTGCAAATTTAACTCCTAATTTTACAAACTCGCAAAGTCACAGTATAGTACTAGACCCGTATATTTCAGAGGTTGTAAGAAGGAATATTAAGCGTTGGAAAAATCTCTTCTTCAGATAAGCGATAGAAAAGTGATATCAGCATAAACATTGTCTGAGTAAAAGTGTGTGGACCATATATTCTATTAAAGTCTGTCTACTCAACTGGTGTGCAGTTCGGACTCAAAGGAACCTGACGCTACCGCCCACTATTGACCTTCATAAATCTATCTCCACACTTCAGAAATGGAACACTGTCGTTGAGGACCAATAGCAACCCTGATTTTCTTGAAATGGCAGTCGCATGTTTACTCCACATGGAGTCTCAGTTGCCAAAGTTCCAACTTCCAGTTGATCTGTTTCATTACGTGCAGAAATTCGTTGTGTGTCACAATGTGGAAACCGTGTGACGGAAACGCAGTGGTGAATGCAAATTAAGTAGTAGATAACTTTCAGTCAAGTGAAAATAATCAAAGTGATGACAATAGTGTGAATAAATTGGAAAGTGTTGCTGGGCCGAGTTATGTTACTAGAAAAGTCTCGAAAAATAAAGTTATAGCGGGAACTATTTGTAAGAAAATTCAAGCCCTTGTTTTGAACACATACAAATATGCACTGAAAACCAATCTTGGTAAGGGGTCGTGCAATGAATCTGATAAATTCAGGTTATTTACAGAAATACAGTAAGGAATATTCTGACGAAAGGAATGCCAAAGGCGTCGATAAAGTGTGAAAATAAAAGGAAAAGTTTCTCTAAAGTAGATAATTTCACATTTAATTTGTCGAGAAATTTATAGATTCCATGCAAAAGAGAGCGCCCACCTTAGACGAATTGGTTGCACATTTGCAAGAAATTTGTGATTTTCCTTATGGACACTGCACCTTGCGCGGCCTCCTAAAGGAGCTGGGCTGCAAATACCGCACTTTGAATAAGATAAGGGTTATTATGGAATTCAGTAGAATTACAGCTTGGCGATATTATATATATATATATATATATATATATATATATATATATACCTATACCTATATAATGTGACTTTGTGGGTTTGTCGAATTAAAAGGCCGAGTTGCAGAAATTAAAAGTCTCCATTATTTCCGTAGAGATACACTGTTCAATTCTCACGCAACTACATTTCGTCACATAATAACATAATCCTCCAAGGTCGATGACAATAACAAACCGTGACAGCTGATTACATTAGCTCTCGTTACAATAACTCTCTCAGCTGTTCTCTGATTGCTCTGTTTACAACTCACTGTTTTATAACTAACTTTGCGAGCCGTCACGACCTTAAATACCTAATTCGTAACTCTAGATTGTTCTACAATAAGCCAGAAACCGAACAATCTCTATCAGTCCTGAAATTTCCGGAAGAATAAAGAAACCAAACATTCTATCACATTCTGGAAGCGTAACTTAATCTATGCCGGCGAGTCCTTTACCTCAGTTAACGCTGCCCGCCGGGGCTTGTTTACAATAGCCGCGTTATCATTAACTGCTTAGCAAGGCTCATTATTACCATGAAACTTTATCCGCCGACTGTTTTCTTATTTGTGCCGAAACTTTTATACCTGTTGCCGTGACAATATATTGTCAAAACTAAGGAGGCTTCGCAGTAATGGGCATAAGATAATTTATTTAGACGAAACCTCGTATGATACCCGTGACGTATTGAGAAAGGTGGTAACCTTGCAGAACGGTCTGGGAGAAGGAGGGTCGGAGCTGTAAAACGATTACACTAGTTGACAAAAATGAACCTTTTTTCTTTCACAAGAATTAAAATAACATTTTCTAGAAGTATTTTTTGTGCTGAATTCAAATATAATTTATCTTTTCCCCATCAGGCAGGAGTTTTGTGTGATATTGATTTGAATTTTTATTATATTCTAAAAAAAAATCTGTAACTAGCTATCTAACTCAAAATTATAACTACTCATTCTGACTTACCTAGAAAGTGGTAGGTAGTGATTTTCGGGCACATTTTGTATCTGGAACGTCTCTCTTCTTGGTCCAACAGTAGTCAGCTAGCATATTGGAACTCCACTTGCCTTAGTAACTCTTTTCCATAGTAGAAATTTGCTGATGAAAACGCTCACCTTGCTCATCGCTGACAGCTCCAAGATTTTCGTGGAAGAAGTCTAAGTGAGAGTCCAAGAAGTGAATTCTTAGACATGTTGCATCCCATAGCTTTATACCACTTTATTCAGAGAGGCAGTCCTTGAAATCACTATGACGGCCACGATAACTACATATTCTTACTTCTTTTTGGAGTAGATTCCACCCTTTGAGTCTGGAAGTTAAACCTTCAGCTTGCTGTTTAGACAGATTTAAATCCCGAATCAGGTCATTAAGGTCTTTTTGATTGGGAAAGTATGTTCTGATGATCAGGTATTGGCTTCATATGTAGGATCATTTTTATTTTCATCTGAAGCATTTTTTCATTTTCAGTTAGGTCAGAATCAGTTATCACCTAATGTCGTATCTGCATATACTGGTACAGGGAACTGTTCATTGTGTAAGACAGGTCTTATTGCAGATTGAAAATTCGGATACTTAATTGTATGTTTTGTTTTAGATGTGATTCCTTTTATATTTGTGAAACAGAAATAACAATCACTTAAATGATCCTTCGATTCCCTCCAAATCATAGGAATTGCAAATGGCATACGAAGTGGACTATTTTTCCACCCAGCCAGCAATCCAACACACGAAACACAGCATGTATTTTGTGCCCAGCTCTTATCAAAATCATCAGCCTGACAGCCAAGTAAAGTTGACAACACTTCCTTTCTTGGAAGTGTTGAATACAGTGTTGTTATAATAAATTAAATTTAAAGGGAGTCGATTAATGACACTAAACAACACTTACTTTTAAATTTTTCCGGAACATGTTTCAGATACTCTGCCTCCATCCTTAACCGGCCTCGATTGGTTCTCACTGGTGTAGTTGACAGAGGAGACCTATGACAAAATATTGTCAACTACACCAATGAGAAGCAGTCAATGGCCGGTCGAGAATGGAGACAAAGTTTCTGAAACATGTTCCGGAAAAATTTAAAAGTAAGTGTTGTTTAGTGTCATTAATCGACTCCCTTTAAATTTAATTTGACAACACTTCTGTACAAGTGGGGTAAAATTTTGCCTCTGAGACTTGAAGGTCAGCTCATCACAAATATAGCAGAAACTGTTTAATTATCTACACACTTTCTTGGCATGATGAAAAAACAAAGCACTAAAACTCTGCATACACAATACACTTTCGAAAAGAAAGGAAGGAAATATTTCACTACTGAACAAACTCACAGTCAGCTCAATATTGACACATCACACAGCCAGATGAACAGGTCGGTACATATCCAAACATGAATAAACCTGCAAAGCCTTGTTTTATGGTTCTTCAGCATATTACAAATCATTCCCTTATATAAAGCTTGGATAAAGTCACTAAATATGAGGTAAAGTTTCCTATAACAGGTCAAAGAAAACGCTAAAATCCTATTTTAAAATGCAGTGGTCACAAAAAACTGTGCCTGATGGAAAAATTCTGACTACATATCTGAATTCAGTATGAAAAGGTACACTAGATTCACTAATCAGAAGAAGAAGAACACCTTGTCGACTAGTGTTATGAGGGTTCGTCAAAGGAGTCGGCCGACGTACACACGAGTTAACTAAACAGACTTTACTGTCAACGGCGAACTATCATCTTTTGTTTTCCTCGTATTATTTTCTGGCTGGTAGGCGAATGCTGAGGTGATTTCTATTTAACACGATCCTCTTTTCATAATTTCCCTTTCATTTCTTTCATACACAGCTGTATTTTCAGTGGACGTCATTGGAGGATAGTATGTTTAACCAAAACAATATATTTTCTGTCTAAGATCAGTGTGGAAGATCAAGTACAGGGTAGACACTTTAAAGTGTTTGCTCAATAAAACGTTCCTCCGGCACATTAGCTGCACATTCCTTATAAGGACTATCGGCACATAATTATAGTACAAGCTCATTGGCCTTTAGTGTGAAGGTAAACAGACACATTAAGATCTCACATTGTGTATCCTTTATTTATATCACGTGCATCAGTTCATTTCAACCTTCATCAGCACCACACAATTATGCCTTCTACAAAACCAAATCCTCATTAGAAAAGCTAACAGTATTAAACGTGTTTCATAAAATCAATTATACGCATTTGAGGTAGAAAAGGAGAATCTCTCTAATTAGAGCGTGGAGCAGAAAGCACTGACCGAAGCGTACGTGATGCTTGATGATAATCCTGTTTCAGAGAGCTGACTTTCCGCAGTGAGCCGTAACCGTCCATTACGTGTAGGCGCGGTTGTATTGCCAGATAAAGATGCTATTGCTGCAAAATATTTGAGGAAACTGATATAATTGAGCGAAGGAAACAGCCAATTACGGTAAAGAAATGTAGATACCTCCGTAATATTGTTGCTGAAGGGCTATCTGCAGTCGCTATATCTCTGTGCCTGACGTTAATAAATCACGCTTACTGAACAAGGTCTTAAAGGTTTGCCGTCATTGTTCTCCTTCTGATTCTTGGCAACGGTCAATATTTCTCCTGTGTGGGCTATCTCTGTCTCATTTTATTTACAAATTCCTTCTGTATGCTCTGGAAGGGAGGTCTATAGGCATGGGTAAGAACATGGGTAACGTTTCTTAAAGAATTAACACTGAAAGCGCGGGAAATACGTGTCACATGTGCAGAAAAGGACAATTAAATACCCTGGCAATAAATTGTTCTTTCACACTGGCCCATGTGTAGGCTAAATTGTGGAAACGTAGAGTCAGAAATAAAAATTCAGTGCCATAGCCGGGATTTGATCCATGGATCTTCTGGTTTCCGTCCAGCCGCTCTACCATTGAGCCACTATGGCCAACGTGCCGATATGACATTAAATTCTCCAACTGACTCGTATTTTCCCGGTAAACCACTTGGGAGTTCTCATAAACACATGAGACAACTACCTTAATGGCGACTTACTACATGTAAGTACTTTAAGGCCCGGGCTTTATAGTTAACCACTATTATGTCAATTATTGGAAATTAATTATTCTTTCACACTGGCCGTGTTTAGGCTAAATTGTGGAAACGTAGAGTCAGAATGAAAAATTCAACGCCATAGCCGGGATTTGATCCATGGATCTTCTGGTTTCTGTCCAGCCGCTCTACCATTGAGCCACTATGGCCAACATGGCCTAAGTGGTTTACCGGGAAAATACGAGTCAGTTGGAGAATTTATTGTCATATCGTCATATTGGCCATAGTGGCTCAATGGTAGAGCGGCTGGACGGAAACCAGAAGATCCGTGGATCAAATCCCGGCTATGGCGTTGAATTTTTCATTCTGACTCTACGTTTCCACAATTAAATACCCTATTGGTCAAGGGGGGACCGAAGTGCTATAAATGATTTGCTAAACTACTCAAGCTAAAGCCCCAATTTTCGTACAGATATTACTAATAACTAAAGAAGTGTGCGTACCAGTTTTCATTCCAATATTTAACTGCATTCTTAATATATGAATTAATTTATCCAATTTTATTACCTAAAATCAGCATCTATCTTCTTTGACAGATATTGCACAATAAATCTCATTTTGGTACAATTAAATTCCTCAATACCTTGATAACAAATTAAAGGATCGGATTTCTGAAATTCTGCATAGCTATTTTTTTAAAAAAAAATCATTTTATGTGTCATGGCGAAAAAAACTCCAAAAGTCAGTGCTTGGCCATAGTAATTATGTTTTAAAAATGAAACTATGACCAATCTCAAAGTTCCCATAGATCAGTTTGTTGCACAGCTTCTGAAGTGTATTGTGTACAATTTTCAGAGCTCTACCTGTAATATGGTGGGAGAAACTGAACTTGAGAAACATGTCTGCAGTTAAGTTGAAAGAAGCAGTTTGTCACCTCAAAAATGCTTAGTTTACACTCCTCTACCACCATTTTAATTTCACTTAGAGATCCTGTACGAAATAATCCTGCTATAAAGTCAGAAGTAATGCTAGTTTATATAGTGCTACTTCCCTTTTTGTTACATGCGGCATCAAATAAAGCAAGGATATACTTTAATCCCTCTTAATTGTAGAAGTTAAGAGAAAATTCCGGACAGACAAGGAAAGTTAACTTCTGGCCAAGTTATCTGCAATGGCGATGCTTCCTCAGTTATTCACGGTTCACTGCTTCCTTGAAATGCCCCTCTTTCTGAAACATCGCACCGCTTTGACCTTCCAGAGATCCCATCGTGCAGGGCAACCCAAAACAACTCAGACAACACTGTTCCGAATCACGAGTTGATGGATGTGCAGGATAGTGTTCAGGAGTGTCGCTGCTTTTTCGCGCAGGACTAGTACCAACAGGAACCATATAACAAATAAAGCAATAGCTGCTTTAGGAGTTCATCATGTGCTAATAAAGGCCTTAAAGTCATTGTTTTGTGTGCATTATATCGATAACACTAAAAATATTTGTTTACTAGAACGTCATTCAGTCTCTTTCACATATAACATATAAATTATTATCTATATGCTATTCTTGATGGCAGTAAAACTTAAATACAACTTTGCTTTTCATATTATTGTCCGGAAAAGTGCCTTGTGAATTACCTGAATATACGTGACACAGTCATGCATTAAGCTGAAGCAAATTTGGCTTCTGTCTTGTATGGTTAGATATAAAAATATAATGATCCATGGCGTAACAGTTCTAAGCGGTCCTGAGCCTGCTAACCCGACTACCGGCCTCACGCCCAAATACACAAAAAGAGGTGGGTGATCATCCACCCGATACGGATGACGTGGTGAGCATCTCTGGATTCCTATCCGGAGATTTGGCATCCTTGACAGGAATTCGCTACCTGTCGCTGCTGCTCAAATTTCTCACGATGCTGAGTGGGCACCGGTCTTATAGCCGGGACTTAAAATCCGAGTCAACCAAGTGTGGGTTCGAACCCTTACGTACTTCAAAGCAGAGAACCACAGTACAAGGCTCTAGCTCAATACCGCAGGCGCAGGACATACGTTGGGTTTAAAATACTCAGTCTTTCGTAAATGTAGTTTCAGGTTGCCAAAGTCTAAGAAATATGTATTGTAGTGTTTAACGCCCGCTTTTACTACATACGGCACCGCAGGCGATGACAATGATGATGCATGAGATGAAGATGGGGCACCGGTGGAATGAGATGGCGGGGGAAACCGCAGATCCCAGAGAAAACCCGCCCCAGCGCCGTGTTGTCCACCAAAAATCTCACTTTGCGGTCGCCTGGGATCGAACCCCGGCCGCCTTGGTGAGAGCCACGGCGCGGCCGAAAAGTCTAAGAAAGCAGTACTAGGTACCATAGATATGAAAGCAAACCAGTCCCGTTGTCCTTGTCATGGATGAAAAGTACCTTAGTAATGCTTCATGTATCTCAGAATGACGCGTATTGTAAGTATGAATATGCCAAACGAGGTAGCTGCGAAGTAACCGGCGAGGTTCGTATTTGAGAGATCCTGGATTCGATTCCTGTCGACCGGCGACACTAACCATGGGTTTTCTCATAGTTTTCTCTGATGTGCTAAGTGGGAAACCACCCGACCATTCGTTAACCAATTTCCTATGATTTTCCTCTTGTCCTGTTTCTTTGACATCTTTCAGTGTGCTTCTAGGCCCATGGGAGTACAGCATAAATGACGTGCAGGCTTCCTCAAAGGAAGAAGTGCTCCTCGTGGTCATTATAGGGCTGTTTTATTCGACAGGTCGTTCATCGCCTTCTCTAGGCAACTACAGCAATGGGACGTACCTTAGAGCCTGGAAATGTAGGGGACTTCTGCGCGACTCAGCTCCCTCTGGTTTCTTCATTGCATTCCTTTATCCTAGTGGTTTTCACTACAATAGAACTATGTAAGTCGAAAGACGTGAGGTAGAAACGTTAAAGTCAAATGTAAAATTTACACAACAGCTTATATTACAACATTCTGAAAGTGAGACACGAATTAAGGCACGTAATCTAGTCCAGGAAATTGTTTATCAAAAGATTAGGTCTCAAAGAGATTATTATTTAAAGTCACTTATTTCGATATCCACAAGATTAGGGAAATTTAAACATAGCTTTCCAAACAGAAACACAGAAATAACCTCTTGTTTCGTATAGAAATTATTGTTTAATGTAATCACAGATAATACAGGAAAATGGTTTATATAAAAATGCTTAGCGTTTAATAACTACAAATATTCCTTAAAAATATAAAGAAAATACCATGCTATTAGCCTGGCCAGCCAATCGAGTGAATCGGTTCTACACGCTCACTCAAATAGGCTCAAAAGAAAAACAGACATTTAATCTCTGTTGTGGTATCAACCCCAAAAATTTACAAATTAGTATTATATCTTACCTTTTAAATTATAGAGATATCGCCTAAACACAGACATTTCTAAAATTTACAAACACGTTTTGCAGCTTCAATATCCAACGCTCCTTTGCAGCATATAGCCATCTGCTCAAATCTATCCATACTATGAGGCCTTTACAGCCACACAGGTTAAACAAATGAATAATAAAACCAATTCACCTACATAATATGTTCATTTGCAAAGCTGTTGGTGAAACAATCTTACCTCAGCAGCATTTCCTTGTAGTATCTGATACCGCCAATGGAAAGGCATGTGGATTTGTGCCGCAGTTGTTGAAAATGTGTTCATCTGAAACAAAGATTTAGCATTTAAATGTTAAACTGAGAAGATAAAACATTTGTTTAAGCTTTATTTACTGCAGAATAAAACACAATGCATGAAATGTCATTATTGTAATGCAAAGAATTATGCAATGGGCTGGATTCTTCTATAGCGAATTAAATAATCTATTCTAAAAGTATACTAGTACTAAACTCGAGTATTTTGATATTATTAACACATACACATTTGGCATATCTAATTAAACACTTCATGGAAACTACTTCATTCATAAGATTAATAACTGGAGTAGTAGAAGGACAGTCTCTTGAGGATGACCGAAATTAAGTGGAAACTGTTCCAGCTAGTTCCACACAATGTCTGAGTGATTAATCTTTAAGAGACAAAAGGTCAACTACTTAAACTATAGTGCGATCCATATAAACCTGAACCATTTGAATAGGCCATAAATTTTGAGCCAATAATACGTGCAACGTGCAACTTTGGGGTAATATAATGTCGCGGTAACGGGCATTAAAGTTTCGGCGCAAATAGATAATAGATGGATAGGTTTCACGTAGATAACGAACTTGTGTAAACAGATAACGTCCGCAAGCAAGATAACTGAGGCAAAGTCCACGCCGGCATAAATTAAGTTACGTTTCTCGAAGGTGCTAGAATGTTCGAATTATGTAATCAGATACCTTGTATTCTAGAAACCTCTAGTGATTGACAGAACAGTCTGGTAATCATGAATGGAGATATAAAAGGGATTGTGACACGCCAGCAGGACAGTTGTAGATGTGAAGCAGTTGCTGTGTAACAGTCAGTGTTGTTGTAATGAGAGCTAATGTAATCAGCTGCAAGTGTTTGTTATTGTCCTCGACCTTGGAAGATTGTTTGATGTAATGTTGTTACGTGAGAATTGGACAGAGTATTGCTACGGAAATAAAAGAGATTTTTAATTTCTACAACTCGGCCTTTTAATTCTGTGAACCCACAAAGTTACAATAATGCACAGTTGGGGGATTATATTACACTATTTATATCTCAGAGGAAATGTTGGAGGTGTCCTCCACCAGCATCCATACATGTTTGCTCTCGTCTCACTATATTCTCTGAAGTTTTAAGGAGATGATTTTGAATTGGGAGAATTTTATTTCCAGCAAGATGGAGCAACGTGCCATACACCTAATGACACCATTAAAGTGTAACCAGTTTCTTTGATAATCGAATAATCTCGAAATGTTTGTGGCCCCCCAGATGTTCTGACCTAAACTCGACGGATTTTTTCTTGTGGGGGTATCTTAAAAATAGTGTGAACTAGAATAGGCCACGGACAATTGATGTTCTCAAGGAATCCTTTCGAAACGAAATAAGTAACATTGGCGAGGATACTCTACGTAAGGCTTCAGAGAATATGGTAATATGGTGAGAACATACAAGTGGATGTCTGAGATCAGACGCTTGTCGAAGGGCAGAGAAACTCTGGTAACCAGAGATTATACGGAATGAAAGATAAGCCCAATACCTGCTAGAAAATTGAAACTGAATTTATATTTATGGACTCTATTTAATTCCTCTGGTCTTCAAAGTCCCATTTTGTATTATGGCTTGAAAGAAAGCTTAAACTTACTCAGATGCCTCTTTATCAGGCATGAGATCCTCTACGTGCCTTAAATCTAGACACCAGAGCACTTCTCGTACTTATTTTCCTTCCAAGGAAGACACACTGAGGACATATTTATAAGTACCTCATTAACATAAGTGTAATGTAAAGTACTGTAACATATAAGTTGATAAATGTTCCACCGGACAAATGTTTTCACTACTTGGATGAAATGCTGTTCAGACTTAACGGGACGAAGGCTTAGGTTGGTTCAATGCACTCACCCCTTACGAAAAGATATAAGCAGGTAAAAGTAAGAGAAGCAAAGCAGTAGGGCCTGTCTGAGTATGAAATCCAAGGTGTATAAGCGTATAAAGTAATTCATGGTGCGTCAGTAGTGGAAACATTTACATCGTGAACACTACAATAAATCATGTAAATATTAATAAACTGCACTTAGTCTGCAGTTTATTGACATTTTTTCTCGTCACACTGCCCCTAGTTCTCCATATCCAACATGCTCTACCTAAACAGTAGCAGATGAGCAGCCGTGGACAGGAACGGAGAAGAATTCCATCACTAATAAATCAACCTATTCAAACATCAACAACCACAAAGACAATCAATGAGATTTGCTTTATATAATCCAGATAAATGTTTACAGGAATGGTTTTACTATATATTTTTGTAAGTACAATGGTAATAGGGGAATAAATAAGCTTAAGTTGCAGTGAACTATGTTGGGAAATTGTTTTGACATTCAAATGAATAAAAAGAAATAATATCTGGAGTATGGTTGGTTCAGCAACAAAATTATTTTACAATTATGTACCATAGTGAAAAGTTCAATTTGGTGTAGCATCAGTTGTCTATTTCTTATGCCTAACCAGTTATTTACAAGTCACTTATAAAGAAGAGGAAATCAGAGCCTATTCCAAGAAAATTCAAGCCATATATCCATGCCATGAGGATATTTTAAGCATGCCTTTAATAAAAATAAAAAAAAACTCTAGGGTAATTTTTGAGAAAATCAAAATCCATGGAAGGCGTTAAACGTAAGTGCCATGTTTAATTTTACTTGGTGGTCCATTTTATGCTAATTAGATACAGAAACATATTTTTATAAAATTATTTTGTTTTAGGGGTGTTCTGGAGTCCCAAAATAAGGGTATATATGAGTGAAATGTCTACATTGCTGTTCTGGGTGGAATTTAACACATCCCCTGCAACTGTATATAGTTGAAGCAAAAGGCAACCCATGCCCTTTCAAACGCATATCGAATCTGAGTGAGGCCTGTAGAATTGGCACCTTTTAACTCATTGTAGAATTGACTATGTATACATGCAAAGTTGATTTCTTCATTTCTCAAACAAGCGCTAAGCAATTTATCACATTCCTTTGGCACACTCTCAAGACATACTCATTTTCCCCTTTAACAGGTTTCTTCATTTGGAAGTGCAAACGAAGAAGGAAATAAGAGCTTAAATGCGAAGTAACACAGAAAGGGAAAGCTTTTCTTCTTGCACGATATTGAAATCTCATTGTCATGTCTGAACGGTTTGGCACCTCGCCTAATGTGACCTTCCTTCCAATTCCTCTCAAAACATCTCTACAAATCTCTAGGATGCTGGAAGCTTCGGTGAAATTGCCATCGACTTCCTCCCTCACCCCTTGCCCAGCACGCATCCACACCCGCCTTTACACACCAATTTCGGACTAATTAACAGGAGAATTACGTGTTGAACGAAGTTCATTGCAGCAGGCAGATAATCATGGCTCCACCTGCTACGCCGAGATGCGCGACCCCCAGCTATGCAGCATGTGAACATTCACAGATGGGATGAGGGAAAGTCGGTTAGACGGCAATTTGCATTTGCGCACGGAGAATTTCTCACTTAAAAAACTCACTCCAATTGGAATATCGTTTTAAAAAGCCGCGATAATCACGGTGAAATGATTTCCAGTGACAAAAGGAGATTGAATTCCCACTGTTTCTATCCGAGCTTGTCTATGCCCACATATTTACATACATTCAACCTTCCCTACAATTCCCTTCCGTCTTCTTTGTCACCGTAATACGAGCGAACGAGGTACATTTCGAAAGGGCTGAAAAGGATTCGATGGAATGAGGTGCGAGTGAAGTTGGCAGAAGAGGAATTTCAATTGAATGTAGGAAAACAAAGCCTTTACAGAACCGATTGGCTTGATTGTTAAACATTGGAAATTATTTCAGAGGATTCAACAATGCGAAAAACTTTTTCCCTCAAATTTCCTGGAGTATTTACCGTTTCCCTCCGTCTAACTTTGAAATACCTAAAGGTCCTTTCACAAAAACTTCCCTTAAATACTGTATACAAAGATAATTTCATTTTAAATATAGCACAATGGTTCTGATGTCGTAGGTTCAGAAAATGTAGAAATGGAATTGACATTTACATGACCCCCTCTACATATTCGTTACACATTAAATCGTTACGAAACTGCATTGCTTCTCTTCATTAATAATTTCAGATTATTTTATTCACAAAAGAGGGATATGGGACTAACATATTTACAACTTTATACATGAATTTAACTTACACGAAGTTTCTGATAATTTTAATCCCTAAGAAAAAATATGTCCATATTTGCTGCTACCGAAAACCATTTTACAACTGAACAGTGCTCCCACATGAAGTACAGTACTGACCATTTCTTACAGTTTATCACTTAAGCAAAAGTATACAAAGGTCATGTGTGTCTGTACCATTTATATACGTCAGAAACGTTACCAGAATATTCTAGGTTACGATTTATTTGAGAAGAATATGTCTTAACATATGCTACTTTTATTAAAGAAAACTTGGGGCCATTTTTTACGGTTTTTTCTGCAGTGGTTAGTTTGAAATATATTTTGGAGAAAAACAATTGAGGGCCGGGATAAGTGTTAATTCGATTTTCGCTTGGTTTCTGCTATTCAAATCTCTCTCTTTCTCTTTCTCTCTGTCTTACTCTCTCTTTCTCTTTCTAAAGCTGCATTTTCTATAACAATACTTTTATAAATCAACAAATTTATTTCTGCTGAAATTTCCATATTACGTTTCTGTATGGAATAAAATACTTTCTGCACCTTCAACAAGCAGAAATGAATATGTGTGGAGGTTCTAAATAAACCATGTTGTGTAGCTACATTAAATTAAATAACTTATAGAAAGGGCGCCGGGGTAGCGCGGTGGTTTCGTTCGCGGCTCCCGTTCTAAGGGTCCCGAGTTCGATTCCCGGCTCTGGGGTTGGCGATTTTAAGTCGGCCCTATCCACGCCTTCACCTCTGTCTAGCACACGTGAAGTATCCCGTATGCCCAACGTGGTTCGGAGTCCACGGTAAAAACTGTAGGTCCTCTCACCTCACCGCCATCTTCACTATCACCCTATCATCGGAGGTAATGGACACCGTCCTCTGGGTGCCTCCACCTGAGAAATGGGTCCGGTCATCACTTGGTGGGGTGAGGTTACCCCGAAGGCCAAGGTTGCCATGTGGGGAGTGTTAGTAACTAACTAACTATAACTTATAGAAACCAATTTAAGCTGCGATAAAGTTATCACAGCTAATATTTTCAGCGGTTATGAAGAGCTGGACATACAAGTGTTACAACTCATGGTCATGGTCAGGCTATACCAACCATAAATATAATAACTAAATTAAAAATTCAAATACCAATACCAACTCTGTTCTAAGTTTGACTGACTCCTGTGTTTCCATGTTAACTGACATCGTTGGGGAATAGCAAATTTCTAACCCTTTAATTTGAGTGCAGTAGGTGCTGCATAACAATTATATTTAATAATCATAATCATAATCCTTTATTCACCATTAAGCTTACAAGAAACAATGGGTTTCGTCTGTTATAAAACGTATTTACAATGTTTTTACAAGTACAGAAAGTTTACAAATTAATGCATATAAAGTTCTAGGTGAAATCAGATTATTTGCATGGCTTAAGCTGGTAATTATCGTAACTTAATAACTTTACTATAGGAATAATAAAATTAAACAATTAGGTACATACTACTATAATTTATAATAGTTTTACATAAATTCACTAGCATGTATGTTATATTCTAAGTATTCTTGTACAGTGTAAAATGCTTTTTGATTAAACCAGTTTTTAATAATATAACAAATCTGTTTGTGGCAGTTCTTTTATTTCCAGAGGAAGCTTATTGAATAATTTTAACTGTTGATAACAATGGCTAATTATGGTCTTACTCAATCGGTTGTGAGGTGTATCTAAATTATGTTTACATCGAGTGTCATAACTGTATATTGAGGAACGATTTATAAATATGCTTTGATTTTCTTTAACGTGTATGATATTGGTGTATATATACAATACATTGACGGTAAAGTCATTATCTTATGGTCTATAAAGCTAGGCTTACATGTATTCTGTTGTCCTAATCCTAGAATTAATCTGAGAGATTTCTTTTGCAATATGAATGCATTTTTCGATCACGATCACCATCACCATCGCCATCGCCATCGCCATCACCACCATTATCACCATCACCACCACCACCACCACCATCACCATCACCATCACCATCACCATCACCATCATTATCATTATCATTATTATTATTAGAGGAATAATGTCACTCTCGCTATTAACATTATCTCATGATTATTAATACTTTAAATGCTCATCAGTAAAGGCCGGAGGCGTGTACCTTTCTTCGTAGGTTTACTGCACATGAACTGTACTGTTAACGATCGCACATGTAAAAAACTGCAGGTTGATATAGTCTGACCATGACAACCGCCTCACTGCGAGAGGAAACAAAACAGTCGCATTATACCACACCTTGACCATTCATCTTGCATACACTTGAAACGTAATTCTTCACTAGTTTACAGAGTACTGCATTACGTTGTTTTCGACGTTTCACATTTGATGGCCGTGCTGCACATCCGGCGTCATCCACACCTGTGTCCAGCTAACTTGTATCGCATGCGAGCGCGCATCTCTCCCGCCTTTAATCATTAGCAATACTATGTAAATCATTAAAAACCTTTCTCTAATTTTACATATTTCGTCTCCAAGTGCACTACAGACATTGCTTTAATACGTTTTATTTACATTTATGAGACCTCACCTGTATCAGATTATGTAATTTAACAACTACCTTAACCGCAATTAACAGGCGATAGAAATAAGTGTTGTAGGCAAAACTTAGGCATATTTCAATTGTACATACAATGTGAATGGGGTGCCCACGTCGCAGTTGAAAAATAAGGAATTCCCTATATCTAAATAATGCTCTTGGGTTTGGAAATATGTCTTTAGAAGAGAAACATTAGCATACATGCACACCAATGAGAAACGAAACGAAATTAAAAACTGGATGTGCTGACCATTTCACGCCAGATGGTCCGTATAAAATATTCTAGTGCAGTATTGCAAACCGTTCCATCTGCTCCATTTCTCCATTATTCCCAGCCACTCAAGTGAACGCAGCTGTGCTAAAAGATTTATCGCGTAGCGTAGCGAAATCGTGGCAAAATAGCTGCTAGTGACCTACCAAGTGAACGAAGCCCAAGATTACATCCATTAGATTCAATTTCCTATCTTATTCCCTTCTTTTTGTATCAATTTGGCAATTGCCGAATCTTTCAAAGCTGAAAAGGCAATTTTCTTTATCTTTTTATGAAGTACTTTTTCTTAGAAAGAGGCCGCTAGTATTGAATGAAAATAAAGCATTATTTGAAATGAGACACGCTTTGTTATTTATTTGGTACAGGAGCATTATTAAGCTAGAAGCATCGGTAGGTAGACAACATAGCTTGTTACTTTGATTCTCGTTGTTGACGAATCATCGGCACCCATATTCAATATCCTACTTCATTCATTGAAGCTCCCCAATAAAAAGGCGAAATTTGCCCTCCGAACAAAATGCCCATAGAAGAATAGTCACGAGGAGTGAGCATGAATGTCACTTGTAGTGAATAGTTATAGTACAGCAACGCA
The DNA here is from genome assembly GCA_030765055.1 of Mantis religiosa. Taxonomy (NCBI): domain Eukaryota; kingdom Metazoa; phylum Arthropoda; class Insecta; order Mantodea; family Mantidae; genus Mantis; species Mantis religiosa. The sequence goes on from CM060952.1 coordinate 176,853,365, forward strand.
AAGAAAATCCCTGTAAGGAATGTACTGTGGGACAAGGACAGCGAATGTGTGTGGCAGAGAACGCTTGCTAAACAAGGAGCAGACCGTTAAAAAATCATGCGCCCTGTTCACTCTGTACATTAAAACCGAGAAGATTCATTCACAAAAGTAGAAACCATCAGAATATTTTTGAATGGTCTGTAACTGTACTGACATGGAGTGTCATAAACCTGTCCAGGGAAGGTGTGGGAACCTTCGACAACCCCCCTGCGTCTCGTTCCTCGGAGACTCACTCTTCTGTGGAGGAGTATACACGGTGTTTTTTTTTTTTAATACTGTTTACGTTCTCCAACGTTAAGTCATATCCGAAGGTGAATGAAATGGATGAAATGACGCTCAAATGTGTCCATTGTCCATTGAGCTTAGAGCTAACCCGACATTCGTCTGTAAGGATAGGGGAAAACCCCGGGAAAACCTTATCTAGGTAACTCACCCTGACCGAGATTCAAATCGGGACCTCTTGAACGTGAGACACACGTGCTACCATCTACGCTACCGAGGCGGGCTACGGTGGTTTTATATTATGTTATAAAAGTATTCTGTACTTTAATGTTCTAAGAGAAAGAGTTAATTGCCCAGAACGTACCCTACAAAGTTACAAGCCAATGCTGTGATTCCATTTCAATAATGCTGATGACAAAAAAGGTCACTCCCAATGCCATAATAAATTCTTTAGTTAGCATGGGGTGTGAATAATCATATACCTTGGTACTTTGTACTCGGGGGTTCCAACCTGAGCATTTTCTATCTGAATATACTATGTATCATCATGCGGGGTCTTCTATGAGACCCCGACACAACCATCCTCAACCAGGTGAGTGACTTATAACCAGAGCTAGGAAGTTCATACTGCCCGCCGTTCCCTTTACAGTTTGCGACCGACCTTCTCCCGGCATCCAAAGAAGTCATAGATAAGAGCGCACGGAGGAGGGGCATTGAAACCGGTTGCCCAAAGAACAAAAATGTCCTACGGGACATTCGTAAACGCACACCTATTTAGATCATTATGTACAACATACAAATTCTTATATAGTACATACAGGCTTGTCTCTGGCTGATTTCATTATCTAAACAGGCACATTGTGGCAACACCCAAGCAATTATAACGCAGGTTGTAATATTTTCTGATCGAATGAATGTAAAATAATATCCAAATAATAAAATTAAGTTCTTAAATATCTGAAGACTCTTGCTAGACAAATGACCAAAGCAGGGACTTGTAACCGCAGTATTAGGCAGCGATTAGGAGGCAGCGAATTAATCGAAGTCAAATAATTAAAAGATAAGATAAATTAATAGAAATGCTTTGCTAAACTAATGTAACAATTTTGTTATAATAATATGAAATTAGAATGATTAAAATAGCAGTTGACTTAAAGAACAAGAAGGGAAGAATATAATTTAATATAACATATATACTAGCATCCGGGCAAGAAAGAGAACATATTCTTGTAAAAATCTGTACACGTCGCAGAGACAGGAAAGAAGAGCCGTTACCTTCTTTGCGTTAGTAAAAGTTCAATGTCTGAAGACTGATGTATTCTTTCAGCTAGGAATGTTTTGGGGCAAAGGACTTTCAAAACGCATTTGAGCATGAACGCTAAAGACATTTACTTCGCTGATTTGGTAACGATGCATACCGTTAGAAACAACTGAGGGTAGGCGTTCCCCTAACTCAGGGTGGGCGGAACGTCAGTGAGTCATATGAGTTTTGAAAACCAATGCGAAAATTCGGAATAAAATGAGAAACCAACAAAAATGTAACATTTGAGAAGGATGAGCTGGTTTAGTCACGTGATAAAGTTTTAGACGGGATTAGAATAAGGTTCAAACTGAATGGTGAAATAATAAATACTTTAATTACAAGTTGATACTACGACAGGAAGAACGTGTAGAAAAACTTTACCTACAAGTTGATACTACGACAGGAAAAACGTGTAGAGAGACTTTACCTACAAGTTGATACTACGACAGAAAGAACGTGTAGAAAAACTTTACTTACAAGTTTATACTACGACAGAAAGAACGTGTAGAAAAACTTTACTTACAAGTTGATACTACGACGGGAAGAACGTGTTCATGTGCATTAAGAAGAGAAGCGAAGATTTCGAAGTCTGAAAGATGGTCAACGGTCCAAGTCGATAAGCCAACATAGATTCAACAATTAAATCAAATTATTCTACCACAAATCAAGTATTATTAATACGACTGAGTTGCCAACGACAACCACAAAAAGTCCATTTCCTGCAACCATTCACCTGAGGACAAGAGAACTCATAGCTCCAATTAAACTCCAGTTAGAACCGAATTAATGTAACAATGGTATGCGGGTTTGCCGCAAACTTTACTACATATCTACTCATCTGCGGTCATATTACTAAAAACAATAATGTACCTCTGAAGCCTTTCAAATGAAAAACACATTCTACCTCCAGTCAAAAAAGATACTGCAAAAATGTTCCTTCGACCTCACATGATGTGATCGGGACATATTTTAAATATTTCATCAGTTCCATATCAGTATCATATCTTTTGTTGGGATCCAAAACTGCATTTCATATGCGGTAAATGGCACCGGACCTTGCAGTATTTTCAATTACACTTTTCAATGTTCAGTTTTTATTTCAGGTAGACTGCTCGAGATTTGGTAAATACGTTTTAACAATTCCATAGGCCGCCCAGATTCACTCAGCTCCGTACCTCTGGGTTGTAACAGTGTGATAGTTATGGGTAACTCTGTGAACAAATGTGCAATCAATAATATATTTCTACGAAACTTTCTTACTAGACGTTTGGCAGCTTCTATGCTAGAACTGCCATCGGTTTCTAAATTGGCTAATACGGAAAAAAATTTGTCATGATGTTCGGCATAAAAGATTACAGCGTCTAGCCAAGTTACCCATCTGGTGACAACTGGCCTTGTTGGTAGCGATGTCTGGTGCTAGCTCGCTGAACTATGCAATCAGGTAAGATGCTTTCAAAAATATCTTTTTTCATGTGAGTTACAAAACTGTCTACACCTGCATAACTACATGTGTTTGATTCGCCATTCGGTGTAAAGCATGTGCTAAACATGTAATATGTATTAGTTTAGGATACAAGTTACAGCAATGAGTTGCATTCTACGACAAACCTTGCCCTTGCTAGTAGCGCTGCGTGGTATAGCCATGCCTGGCCGCTCTTACACTGCTCAAGGAAATCGGTACGAAATTCCTAGCCCTGCTTATAACCATTGTATTATTATTTTGTAAACTGAGATATTATTTTTCCTATTAGAATGTGATGTATTTGTGCTATGCTGTGACAAGTAACCTGCTCTATCAAATTGACAGAATCTGAAGCACTTTATTCGAGCTACTGCTCTCCCTCTTTAAACCTTAGGAATATTTATCTAACACCACCTACCTACGTTCCATGGTTACAACCCCCAGTGCACAGGTCGATTCCCACCCGCCCGCACGTGCCTACATATCTAATCCTGCACCAGTTGCATTAAGATGCTCTGAATAATAAAGTTGGTGCATTCTATATTGTATCTATAACAGCGCTTCTGGCTCAAAAGTCTTCTATTATAGAATGTGTACTTGTAGTAATAGTAAATTTCATGAAAACTTATTTCTATAATGACTTTAGACAATAATTTTGAATGCTGTTACCTTAAAATAATGAAAACTAATTGGGAGATTCTGTGCTAACTCAACCACCCGTTATAGGATTGCTCTTCTTGAACACATGATCACTGCACCAAGTGTTCACCGATTCATTGTCATACGTTATCCCTACTTGCACTTCTAATTGCACTTTTGAATGTCCTAGGACTTGTGCTCCTAAAGCACAAGTGTATGGGAATGGATTTCTTCATACTAATTTACGAAGAACATATGACCAGAATGCAGTTTTAATTCCAGACACAGAAATGCCTTCCAATCGCGTCGAGAACTTCCGCTCAGAGCGCTCTACTTTAGTATCTTGGAGATTATATCCCCAGAACATGAAGGTTGAGAATCCATTAGCTTTCCTCACATGGTACGTGGATACGTCCGTTTACATCGGAGCAACTCCAGTTTCAGTGAAACCTGAGGTCTTATACAATCCTAGTACGAATGAATATATATAATATTTATATTTATATTTATATTTATATATTTACTATTTAATAATATTTATCTTATATATACCCTACATATCTCAAGTTACATATCAAATTACCTCTGTTTATTGAGTTGCTGAATTTCCTTGGGTGCATATACTCATGGGCCCTTGGCTTTTGAGCTACCGGAAGCTATTTACCACTTTAGGTCCTCAATCTACATTATGCTGATTATCGTTATTTCCAATGTTTTAACCATTTATTTCTCACTAAACCTAAGTACTTTCCTATTTCCAAAACATTGTAAAATCCTATTAAACACATGTTGGGATTTAAAATGTTAACAGTCAACCCCAACAATTCTAATGACAACAGATTCCTATGGCCCAAGGACCGCTGTACGCTCTGTTTACCAGCAGTCGCTGATTAGCTACCTCTTAAAATGTGCAAACCCAAATTACTCACACAACCTGCACACCAAACATCTCGTTATTAAGGTGGCTAAGGTTTACAAGGGTAGGTTAATCAACGCCGCATTTCAGCTGTCTTCAGGGTACCAATATGTCGTCCTATTATTCGTCAACGCTTCTGGGCATTACAAACTCCGAAACTCTTCAAGACTTCTCTTACGGAGGAGATTCGGCATGGAGATCCAAACTTGGTCTATTGTACCTATGCCTCCAACTGGGGCGCCCCGAAGGAAGAATGAGGTGAGAGGAGATAGCGAACGTCCTAGGGAGCCACGACAGTGCAGAGGGCAGGTTCCGCACTCTTTACATAACGGAAACGCCACGGCAAGCCAATACAACTGGCACCCCACCCTACTGTGATCCGGAAAGGCTCCACCAGATGGGTTCGGAGATTGGAGACCGTCCTAACGAAAGAGGAAGTTTTACCAAGAGCATATCATCCTGCTATGCAACGCCGGGAGACCCGCCGACACTTCCACACTGAAAAAACTACCACATAGAGATAATATAAAATAATAATTGAAATGAAATGGAGGTACAGAAGTTCGGAGCATGTAATTAACTTATCCAGCTTTCACCTGGCGATCCGGAAAAGTCCCTGAAAAAATCGGCTTCACGTAGGTCAGCCACGGGAATCGAAACCCCAGATCCCCTGAATGCGGGCTATAGATGAAATCACTTGAGTCATCCCACTTGTTACATCCTTCCACCACACCACTGAAGATGTCCACTGCACTTATGCTCGGAGCGTGTGGGACAAATATATCCAACAGATCACGGCATTACAGTACAGGAAATAACTTCTAACTATGCTGACTGCGACCGTGGGAGCCTATGCTCCGACAGATATCCCTTTCTTCTCCGCTTATTAATATAGCAGCTCAGAACAATGGCCAGAGTTTCAAGTTGGGAAATTTCCTGTAACATCACATGGAAATAAGTGAATAAATAAATCCTGCCAGCCAAAATTCCAATATGTGTGCAGTGACAAATAGTTTAGACGTAATAAATGCAACAAATGAAGATAAATACTCCCTTATAATTTCTATGGAGGCATATATAGACCGCGAAATAATGTGAAATAAATTTGTTTTATATTTCAGAGAAATTTTTGGTGGTGACTCTTCCCAGCAATGGGTTATGGCTGTTTCTTGAGTTGAAAACTTTTCCATTGGTGAACATGCATTTAATATCATCAAGGTGCTGTAGCTACTGGAGCAGAGGTTTGTTCCAAAAGTGCCTTATCTGCCCAGCACAAGAAGGCAAGAGACGACTGAAGGGGAGAGGTGTTTGATCTGTTTATCTGCTCATTTAGTGGATCTATTTACTAGGAAATGAGTTTATGAGATTACATACATTAGATCTGTTGCCAGATATGGGTGAGCTATGGAACCACACTTGCGTATTTTAAGCAAACCTAGTGTCCTTGTCATGCTCGGAAGGGGAGGATAAACACGGTGTGGACAGCAAAATTGATTATGTTTAAGATTCTTCTAGCTTGCCTTCTTTACCTGGGCAGACAGTACAGGGGTGCCAGTAAGCTGTACTTAGTGCTTGCTCTTCATACACCGAAAAAAGGAAGTTACCTTGCGGCACGTTAGGATGGTTAATGCCCAATACCCATGTCATAAACTATTTGCAAATTGGTGCAGAACATATTCCTCAAATTGCACAGTTCATACGGATTGTCTAGCTTCTGATAACTTCACTTCTAGCGGCTATCAATGGACTGGAAAGTGGGTCTTCTATCGGGATCTTTCTCCATCGATGCTGTAGTCACTAAATCATTATTTTTTGTTTCGCCATGAAATAAGATCCATGTAATTTTTCTTCATCTCAGCGTAGGAACAGTTTTCTGACCTCAATAAACCTAAGAAGGAAATTGTAGTAATTATTATTACACTTACCAATCAATGAGCGGAATGGTGCCACAGTCACATGTACAATCAGCGTTGGAAAGATCGCGGATTCGTTAACGTCGACCACCCACTCCGTTTAGTGTTTTGGTGGTTTCCCCTTCTCATTTGAGCAAATACCGGAATGCTTACTTTATAACGTGATTTCCTTTCCATAATTTCCCCTCATTCCATTTTCCTTATCATTTTTCTGACGTGCTTTCAGCCTCTTGATGTAAGGCGGTGTCAGGCAGATGTTTGCGACTCTTTATTGTTCTGTGCTGTGTAATGGTTATCATCACGTGGGTCCCACGCTTGTCGACACTGGACACAGTGCTAAAGGCTGCGCGGCGTGTTCTGATCTCGGCACGAAGAAATCTCAACGCATCTTATGGACCTCCGTGTCTCTTTGGCCTGTTTACATGCTGATCCTTCAAAGAATTGTTAGCTACAATATCCCTAAATGGTGGCCGCAGTGCACAATATGTCAATCCCCATTAAATTTAAAAATAAAGGGAAAAAATGAAGAAGAATGGTCGCATGACAAAAATGGGACTCGGCTTTGTGTTTTGCATTAAGACAACAATCTTAGTTAATTATTATGTGCTACTAGAAAGGCTACAAAAGGTAAAATGGGCATTTGTTGCAACTAACAAGAGATTAGTTCAACATTTTAGGAACTTAATAGCAGTAAATATAATAATTACCTGGTGAAATGCATATAAATACCTTCGCCAAGCAGTTTTAAAGACAGTTTAAGCCGATTTTTCACTAGCTTAATGTTAAGATCGAATGGCATTTGATGTCAGTTGAGGTCACAAAATTGTGTTATCATTTGTCAAGAAGTATAGCTTATATTTGAATGAATAGATACAGACTGAAAACTTCAATGCCATAGCCGCGATTTGAACCACGGATCTCCGGCTCTTCGTGCGGTTGCTCTAAGCTACTGAGCTACTATGGCCAACATGCCAACATGCCATTAAATTCTCCAACTGACTCGTCTATTTCCCGTTAGACCAATAGTGGTTCTCATATGCTATGAGACACGCACCTTTTGTGGTGACTTACTATGCTGTAAGTACTTAAGTTCCAGGCTTTGTAAGTTAAACCTCTATGTTACTCAGGTAAATTGATGGAAATAGTCATTTTTCTACACTAGCCGTGTGTAGGCTAAGGTTTGGATGAATAGAGCCAGACTGAATAATTCAATTTGAGCATGTTGTCCATAGTAGCTCATTGGTTGGAGTAACCGCACGGAGAGCGGAAGATCCGTGGTTTAAATCCCGGCTATGGCATTGAAGATTTTAGTCTGGCTCTACTCATTCAAACCTTAGCCTACACACCACTAGTGTGGAAGAAATGATTATTTCTATAGCATAGCTTACACACATCAAACTCCTCATTGCAAGTTGTGTCTATTCTTAACAAAATTAATTGGATATGGCCTAAACAATGCATATCAAAGTAAGTAGTTGGCTTAAATATATAAACAATAGGTAGTTAATTTATGAAATATTTACCCAAGTGCACCAGTTTGTTAGTAATGAACTTTTAACCTGTTTAACTTCAACCAATTTAGAAAGAACTTATTCATACCTGAACAAAAGTGACAAAATGATCTTCAAAAGCATATATGTATGGTTATTTTAAAGCATATAAACTTTTGTAATTATTAGAGTAATTGTGCTCCCAGCGCTATTTAATTGAAATCAATGAAATTCAGATGGTTACTTTTTTTTTTTTTTTTTTTTTTTTTTTTTTTTTTTTTTTTTTTTTGTAATTTACGTCCTCCAACGTTAGTCATGTCGGACGGTGTATGAATTGGGTGAAATGATGCTCAAATGCGTCCAGGTTCCATGGAGCTTAGAGTTACCCGACATTCGTCTTGAAGGATAAGGGAAAACCCCGGTAAAAACCTTATGCAGGTAACTCACCCTGACCGAAATTCGAACTCGGGACCTCTTGAACGTGAGGCAGACACGCTACCATCTACGATACCGAGGCGGGCTAGAGTAGATGGTAGCGTGTTTGCCTTACGTTCAAGAGGTCCCGAGTTCGAATCTCGGTCAGGGTGAGTTACCTGGATAAGATTTTGGAGGACGTAAATTACCATAAACAAAAACAAAAAAAAAAGATGGGTACTGATCAAACGTACTTTTTTCGGGGATTAAATCTGAAACTTTATGTTTTGAATGCCAGCGTTTACATATAAGTAAGACTAAAAGAAATGTAATTTAAAATGTTATTTATTAGTTTGTTTGCTTCTGATTTTATACCAGGTATGAAACCATCATAATTTTACAGAATAGGATGCACCGATTTGCTGCATACTGTCTTAAACGAATGAATCATTCTTAAACATTTTGCTATAAATCATATGTTTAATTACACCCATGCACAGCGGTTCACAGCTGTTCATCCAGCATAGATAACCAAGAGATTGATTCTAAGAATTCTGCGTAGACACCGGTAGTCACGCTGTGCAGGATATGTGTCGTGGGAGGGAAATTACTGGACTGCCTGGAACAATGCTTGTTAAACACGAAGCACGGTATCTTTAATGAGAGCCCTTTTCTTTCATTTACTTTTTTAGCTGGTCACTGTCCTGATTTTATGGCAGATGTAGGAATTACACACAGGAAGCAGATGGTTTTATTAGATTATAATCTTGTAGAATGTTTTAATGGAAGGGAACACAAATATGTATGGAATGATTTGTAAGTGAATATATACTCCAGAACATATTAAAACCATGCTAATGTTAATTATTGTGATCAAAACGTATTTTAAATGATAATTTCTTTACATATTGCGATCAACTGTGACGTATATACTCCAGAGTAGAATTAGAATTAGGGCACAATGTGCAGCGTTTCCCCGGTCGCTTGTTAATGTAACCACAATCTTAAGAAATTTGAAAACTTTATTGCTTGTTTTTGTGGTTGATTCATCAGTTCTGGGATTCTTCTTGGCTCGTGTCCACGGCTGCTCATCTGCTATGGCTTAAGTAGGCATTGTTGGGCATGGAGATCTCAGGGTAGTGTGACGAGAGATAATATCAATAAATGGTACACTAATCACTGTTTATTCGAATTTACACCAGTTATTATAGTGTCCACGATAAAATATTTTCATTATTAATGCACCATGAGTTTCCTCATACGTTCGCACACCTTGCAGTTCCTCCAAAGTGTTGAATGTCCATTGTTTCGCGTCAAACTGCAATTTGAAGAAAGCATTTCTGAATTATTTGCTATAGGATCTCAGTGTGTAATAAATACATTTTCAGTTTTCCATATTATTGACGTTTGTAGTCATTTTACTAATTCAAGGAAATAAATAATAAAACGATGATCCAAGTCTTACAAAGTTAAGAAAATGGAAGCCAAACCTCAACTTCTTTTTCCAAAACATAAAGCTACCTTTCAGAGAATCATGCATTTAGTGAAGTATATATTCAGTATATCTGAGGTAATAAAATTATTGTGAACATTTTCCAAAATATAAAACTTAGAATAGAATGCTTTTTATTATAAACATTAGTGTATTATAGATGGTAATAATGCCTTTGAATATATTAAAATCTGGTAGAGCTTCCCCAGTGTGATGAGAGCAGCACACATTGAAAAGCATGCAGAAAACCTGGAATTGGAGAAATAAATGCTTACATTTTTAAAACAGTAGAGTATAATTAAATTGAAATAATAGCATTCAAAGAAAACATTGAACTAATATGGAATGGTATGCTGGTTAAACATGTAATAAAAATAATCCAAAAGTGGCGTCTACATTAATTTTTTGCTTTAATTTACGTCCTCCAGCGTTAAGTCATATCGGACGATGAATGGAATAGGTGAAATGATGCTCAAATGTGTTCAGGCTCCATAGAGCTTAGAGTTACCCGACATTCGTCTTTCAGGATAAGGGAAAACTCCAGAAAAATCTTATTCAGGTAGCTCACCCTGACATAATTTCGAACTCGAGACCTCTTGAACGTAAGGCAGACACGCTACAATCTATGCTACCGAGGCCGGCTCTAAATTATAGGTTTATGAATGTTATATATTAAAAAGTTCTCAAGAAGTAAAAATTAACAGATAAATGTTCTAAATTGTTATATATAGCCTTGAAATTTTAATAAGCAAGTCATTTAGGATTCTTTTAATTCCAATCTGTATTAAATCCCATATCTCTTGAAAAATGAAGAGATTCATCATGCATAATCTATCGTTTCTTCTCCCTGTTTTTGTTTAGCACTCCATAATCCCCTGAATTTCTCTTTCATTTTAGCCCAGCTGAGGAATCTTAGTACGTTATTTTCTCTGATAAATATTCACAACTACAGAATTTATCAAATCTTGTACTCTAAAAATAGATAAAAACATACATTTATCCTGAAATATGTATAATATGAAATGTTTAATACAAAATTTGCCACAAAATTTGCCATAAAATATTTTGTTGATCCTTTAAAAGGAAAAAATCTAATTTTCTAATTTAGTTCTGCTCAATCAGAAGAATTTCTCAAGATAATATATAATACAACAAACTGGAATCTAAGATATGATGCGTTGTAGTTTATAAAATTATACAATTTTATAGAAAATTAATCAGTTGCAGATCTACTTAGAAATGGCATCCTTAAAAATTCGTTATATGGTTCAGCATTAGTTAATCCTAAAAAATTGTAAATTCTAAACTATTATAACATATGGAAGGTAAGCGAAGAATCACGACAGTTCTTTTAGAATAAAACAGCCATAAATAACAAAAATCTAAGTATCATTACGTTTTAGCGGCAATTTTAAAAATAAAAATAAATTTGATACAATAAATGAAGCTAAATTAATATTGTGACTTGGTGGCTTCGTAAAATTAAAAACCTTGTTCGATGCAATTTAAAATTCTCTTTATTTCAGTATAAAGACGTTTTTGTACAACCCTTACAAGCGTGTCATAAACACAGCAGCCTCTGGTTGCTTCACCACATATAATTAAACGAAGAAATGCACTTGCGGTACATTTCAAAGATCCACTACACAGAGAATAGTTCTCCACTAGCAACTGAACTGCGTTAACAGCCGCAGCACTTTTATATCTCCAGTCACTGTTTCTAGAAATTAGTGGAATGCTCCATAACAATCGAGACGGCAAAAGAAAAACGAAACCTCCAGTCATCTATCTGCCTCTTTCTTTCTCTGTTTGGGCAAGCTTTTATCTCCGTGCCGCAATTATCTGTTTATTTCGTATCCGCAGGCCACGCCCGCCACAACAATGCCACGAGACTACTATAAAAATGAAAAAAAAAAAAAAAATTAGTGCTAGAACAAATTTAAAAAAGGTTGAGAATTCATTTAGGTACTTATAGCCAACAGTACTTTAAATGAATTAACAAGTGAAAAAAGCCAATTAATTTTCGTCCTCCAACGTTAAGTCATATCGGACGGTGAATGAAATGGGTGAAATGATGCTCAAGTGAGTCCGGGATCCAAGGAGCTTGGAGCTACCCGACATTTGCCTTTCAGGATAAGGGAAAACCTCGGAAAAGGCCTTATCCAGGTAACTCACCCTAACGGAGATTCGAGCTCGGGACCTCTTGAACGTGAGGCACACACGCTACCTTCTACGCTACCGAGGCGGCCGGAATAATCATTTGAAAAAAATATTCGCAGTTTGAATCGCTGGGTATCTTCATGTGTGCAGGCTTCCACGGATTTTATTTCGGTATATTCTTCATCCTGAGGCTTATTTCGTCCGGTCTACAGCCATCCTTTGTTGTCAGCCCAGCTTCAAAGGCAACTATAGAACCCCTCCAGGACATAAGTGAAGCCTGTAAAGAACCAAAACTGAATAAAATGGAAACAAAAAAGGTTTACTTCAGTGACCTTTACGTAATTCCTATAAAATATATTTGGTTGATTTTGATAATCGAGCTACCTCTTCAAGGTAACAGTCCGAGGCGATGTAAAATTCTGAACTTCTTCCCAGATAACTCACATCATCACTGGCGGTCCATATAAACAGACAGACCAGTAAACACAATAGCAATTTGTGCTCAGAAGTACATATATACGAATATAATGCCAAATGCAGGCTGTACGATGAATAGACAAAGTGTAATATCTCCTCCTATTCCGTTAAAGACATTATGACGTACAGGCTCCACAACAAAGCCAAGTTAAACAATGGAATTTGGTGAGATGTTCCATCCCATGTAATTTAAGGTTAATAGCGACGGAAGCCTTCCCTATCTGACCTTTACGGTTCTACCTCACCCCATCTTGTTTTATTGTCCGGCAGATGTAGCGACTTAGACACTGCTCCTCAGTTTCCTGCCTTTGATGGAACTGCGTTGTAATGGGTTCATCCTTGCGATTCCTTTCTCCTTTTGTCCCTTTACCTTCTGAAATTCAAACGCTCATGGCTGTAGACAATATGTACAAGTTCTTCGTATCCCACTGCTTCCTTTCAGACGCTAGTGACTTTGAAAGTAGCTGGAACTCAAGAAAAGGAAAGCTTGGAGGCAGAATCTTTCTTTAACTTTAAGGGAACTTGCTGATCTCTTTCTGCTGACATTCCTTTTATCCTTTTTGCCCATCAAATTAAACCTTTCTTGCTTTTTTTTCCAATTTCCCTGCTCCATACGGTAGGTTGAACAGGTTAGAATGCTCTACACTCTTTTATTTCAAAGCAACCAATTTTTGGTTTTAATCATTAAAGGTTCAAAGCAAGATTTTTATTTAATGCCAGCAATAACAGCGTTACCTTTGTTATTGAAAACGAAGATCCATATTCAAAGGTAAGGGGAACAAATGGATGTCACAACAGAAAGTAAGATAAATGCACTTCATAAAGTTAATTGCGACACCAAAATACTTAAAAAAGCCAACTGAAAAAGCATTAACATGAACAGCAACAATAACAGCAGTAATAATAATAATAATAATAATAATAATAATAATAATAATAATAATAATAATAATAATAATAATAATAATAATAATAATAATAATAATAATAATAATAATAATAATAATAATAATAATAATAATAATAATAATAATAATAATAATAATAATAATAATAATAATAATAATAATAATAATAATAATAATAATAATAATAATAATAATAATAATAATAATAATAATAATAATAATAATAATAATAATAATAATAATAATAATAATAATAATAATAATAATAATAATAATAATAATAATAATAATAATAATAATAATAATAATAATAATAATAATAATAATAATAATAATAATAATAATAATAATAATAATAATAATAATAATAATAATAATAATAATAATAATAATAATAATAATAATAATAATAATAATAATAATAATAATAATAATAATAATAATAATAATAATAATAATAATAATAATAATAATAATAATAATAATAATAATAATAATAATAATAATAATAATAATAATAATAATAATAATAATAATAATAATAATAATAATAATAATAATAATAATAATAATAATAATAATAATAATAATAATAATAATAATAATAATAATAATAATAATAATAATAATAATAATAATAATAATAATAATAATAATAATAATAATAATAATAATAATAATAATAATAATAATAATAATAATAATAATAATAATAATAATAATAATAATAATAATAATAATAATAATAATAATAATAATAATCATGATAATCATGATCATAATCATGATAATCATAATCATAATCGTGGTGGTGGGTGGAGGTGGCGGGTGGCGGGTGGTGGGTGGCGGTGGCGGTGGTGGTGGTGGTGTCATTCTATTTCTGCTTCTACATCTTTCATCTCTGGCCTTTACAACATGCAATTATTCCTAGATCTAATCTGTCTCTTCTCTGGTGATGCAAGTTCCCAAATTGTCTGGGTATCCCTTCTCCTGAAATTCTTCTGATATTTCTGTAGCAGTTCATTGTTTACATTTTACATATTCAGACTATAAAATGTTTTTCTCTTAAATAAGCTACTGTTCCTATTTTTGACTTTGCTTTCAACGTCTTGCTGATCTCTTTAATATTTCTACTGAAACTATAATTACTTTGTATTAAATCTTAGCCAGGTTTCCAAGTTTCAATATCATATTATACGAGGATGCGATTACTTAGGTAACAATGGATTTTTTTTTTTTTTGGGGGGGGGACTAGCACCGGGACAGGAGCACATGAGTTGAAGGTACCGCAGGAGGCGTATTGTTTGTGTAACCGGCCAACATAGGCGACATAATCGCTTAGTTCCCTCCACTGTTGCTTGATCATCCGGCTGAGAGACCCTCTACGGTGACCCGCGCCAGCCACTGGACGGTGGCTCATAGGCTTCCTCCAGCAAAAACCGGGGAAAAGCTTGGCCCAGTTGTGAAAACTCTATTAGCCGTATAAGTGCTCTAAGTATCTTTCCTTTCGAAATACTCAGAGACCTGGAGTCATCATGTCATCTCTATGGTTGTTTTACCAACCAGGGAGAACCACGGAAAACCCCATAACAAAAATGTGCGGTAATGAGGAATCGATACCCTACCTCTTTGAGGAAAGCCTCATGCGTTACTCGGGAACCATCGCTCTAGGAAAATTATCCTAATATTTATAATTATCTACTGCCATGACATTCTGGACAAGATCGTTTAAAAAAAAAAATATCTTGATATAGAAAGATTTATTAATAGACCAATGTTAAACAACTCAGATTTTCAGATTATTTCCATACGCAACTTGTAATTCAGATTTAGAACTCTTTATCAATCACCTTTAAATCCTCTTCCAAGACCAGAAACATTATTTAAACTTGTGGTGAAGCAAAAGTTGTGAGTGTTCAGCACTGTTCAGATAAGCAAGGTAAAAGTACTCTCTGATTCACAATAGGACCTTAGCCAGAACACATCATTTGAGATCTCATTAAAAGTTACTGATTAATTGAGCACTTAAAGGACATGCATGACATTGATACGAGTATTTAGAGGTGAACTCATCAGTTTTATGTGCTGAACGTAACACATTTTAGCAAACATAATAATGGAATGCAGCACCTTATGTTGGTATAGAAAAATATAACCTCGAGTTTTTACAGTGTGACCTCAACTCCTCATTACATAATTCAATGCCAATGACATAATTTATTATTTACTGGCACGTTACTTACATTCACAGTCATATTGGCTGAAACGTAATAGCAAAACTTGTGAATATTCTCATTACCGTTTGACTAATACAATATACTGGTAACGCATTGAAGAATTTATCTTCTTTCACTTTGCCTTAATATTCTTATACCTTGAGTCTGCCCTTCTTCTCCTCTGTCGTCTTAATGTCATAAATGTTTAAGCTGTTCAACAGGTGTTGTGCAAAAATCGAAGATCGCTATTAAAACCAGAAGTATACTTTTTCAGTTTAGAAAGCTAAACCACATACCGTGACCGTATCAACCTTAATTATCACTGGGTAACAATGGAAATGTTTCGGGCTTAAACATAGTGAAGTTACATGTATTTCCATCTGCTGAATTCAAAAATTACCATAAAAATGATAGATTAGCCCTTGTTTTGAAGATAAAGTGGCATTTCATTTTTTAAAGTGAAGATTTTAAATTTGGGGAAATTTTTGGGGGGTACTTGGAACACCTGTCAAAATACCGTAGATGACAACTACAAGCATTTGGTGGGAGTGCTCCTGCAAAAGTACCGTAACCTTGATGCCTTATGTTAAGATCCATTTGCTCCACTCCCACCTAGACTTTTTCCCTCCTAGTTGTGGAGCTGTTGGTGATGAACATTGGGAGAGATTCCATCAGGACATTTCTATTATGCAACAAAGATATCAGGGACGTTGGAATAAAGTAATGCTTGCGGATTACTTTTGGTCTTTGTATAGGGATTCTGCGGAACTCCATCACAAGAGGAAAGCTAAAAGACGACGAAGTCAATAAGCCACCACATGATTCTCTTCTGACACGACTATCTGCGAAGTATTTTCCAGCAATTTGGAACTCTAAGCATGTAATTAGCTGTTAAAAAATCAAATGTACTTTAATTGTTGTTAGCATGTATGTAATTAAAATGTATCCTTTTCTCCCAATCCGTTAAAATGCAGTACTTCCATGTTGTGTGTATCATAGAAACTAGAGCTAATAAAGTTTTTCACTGTCATATTTGTTTTTCTCAAACAAAAATTAATAGGAATTGCCTCAGAGGTGCTCGAAGCATTCAAAAATTATTTTTTGTTGCCCAGTGTTTGGATGGATGGTCCGCGTAAGGCAATCATGAAAAATGGGGAATATATTACTTACCAAGGAGCACACAGAGCCGTAAAGATAATATAAAAATAATATCTTAGTCGAATAAGGGTCTAAGTAAAGGAGAAATATGCATGCAAGCTATTTGTACATTTTAAATAGTTAATTTTCTTACATTTACAAGGAAGTGTGTGAATGGGAAATGCCACTATTGGTAATAAATAGTAATGATAATAGTTTTAGTAACTAAATCTGACAACTATTACTATATCCCTTGAAGGCTACTTTTTTCGTTGCAATTTCTCATTCATTTCCTTTTAATGCTTAAACGGTGCTCTAAACTCCCTTTCATTTATGATATTATTGCTACCATTTCACTCCTTTCATTGTTTTTCCAGGAACTTACTTATAGGTAAAGGAGCGAAAAGATCTCTCCGTCCAAAATGATTGATGATCCTGAATGACATTCATCTAAAATTAAAAATCTATTAACTTTTCATGAATTCGGTAAAAACAACTGTACAGTGAAAACACTTTAAACCAGTATGAAATACTGTAATATGGAAGACAGAATAACAATCATGACTCGGAAATTATTACTGCTCCCATAAACTTATTCCAAATAAATCGTGTGTTTTAAGTAGCTCCAAAATGTTTAAGCAGCATGTCTTACAAGGGAACTGTCACTGTACTAACCGCGTTACGCACCTGAAAATTTTGAATTATATAGCGCCTGCTGTTTATAAACCATGTGCTCCAAATATCTGCCATGGAGTAGAATCGCAATGCCCAAAACTGAAGCGTGGAAAGCTCGGCATAGGACCACTTACAAGCAGAGGGTTCCTCCATAAGGTTATAGGTTTGCGCTACACCCACTGATTCTGAATATACAACAGGTGCATTTTGCACATTAAAGCTGTACTTGTTTGCATTGTTTTATGTACAAACATGTTTCAAATACGCTTATCGTCTGTAGCTGCCCATGACCGCAGAAGTCGAAATAAACAGTGATTAGCTGTAGGAGCCGCAGGTTTGCAGCGAAGAGTTAACCTAAGATTTCGCCCAAATATAGGCTCTCTGAGGGGGTTGCGGGAAGGTGAAGAGATGGGAGGGACTTCTTATACATTGCTTAAATGGAGGTTTATAAACCTAGCTACTCCTACTCTTAGCAAAGACTATAGCGTGACCTTCAGGCTTAGCTTCTGTGTGCTCTGCTTTTCGAACACACGGAGAATTTAACTAAATGCATGGAGGTTATTCAGAAGAGAGCTCTGTTAAACAACAACGCCACACTTGTTCAGGCTTCTGGGTTTATGGCCACTTTGAAAGATTATAATTTTGTGTTCTGGCTGTCTTTCTTCTACAAGATCGTGCCACATGTGGACATTTTGTACAATCAGCTGCAGAAACGAGACTGCAATGCAGCGTTTGCCATCGCCCAGCTAAACGCATTTTAAAGGGAAGTGCAAAAGGTAAGAAATAGCGTGGATATCGAGGAACACGAAGAAACTGCAATTAAGAGGAGAAGAATAGAAGATCATGATGTGAAAAGAAGAGAAGCTCTTGAAGTATGTGACATTCTTAGAGAAGCAAAGGACAGATTTAGCTTCACGGGGCATCGGGTAGCCTCGACTTTGTTTCATCAAGAAAATTTGTAAGACATTTGCAGAGGATTCCCTTAGAGAAACAATAAGGTTCTATCCTTTTATCATTGGAACAAAAATTCGTGGAGAACTGACTGTAATTTACAGTCGAGAGGAATTTCGTGGAATGTCCGGAGCTTTGTGCTTGATGGACTTCAATAAGGAAAACAATTTATGTACTACATTCAGCGAATGTACTCCGAGTACTGTTCACTATGCCAATGTTACCGCTGAAGCAGAATGCTGTTTCCCAACTTTAAAAAGGAATAAAAGCTTTCCTTAGGAACACAAAGTCACAAGACCAATTGTCGCCATTATCAATGCTTTCAATTGAGAGAGATTTTGTTATGAAGATCAGCGACGTCAATGCAAAAGTTATCGATAGATTCGCCAGGTCTACGGGGAGTACAGCAGAGAATCTGTATAAATAGGTGAGTCATTACCACTCTGTATTTTTCATTTGTGCACCACCAATAATTTAACCCACCAGCCGCCACTGCTTACAAGTAACTGCTCGACAACCCTCGTCTGCTCTGTGTCACGTGTGGGGGACGGCGCTCCTTACGTATGTCATGGGAAGACCGCACACTCTCAGGGGTAAACAGTCCTTCCTTTACAATGCTGTTTTATGCCTATATGATCCTAGTATGTGGACTCATTTTTGGGTACTTCCAGCTGTACTCCGCACAAAGGCCCCACATACAGCAGAGATGATGCCATCAAACTCTCAAGCGCGTACAGGCGTGAGCATAGTGATAATTCCCGTATTAGTCGTTTGAGCTTATGACGTGAACAATATACAAAATTCCTCTACAATTAAGTGAACTTCACACTTTGTTCCCAGAAAATACAGAACATGTATATTTCAAGCATATGAGATCCAATTAGAGAAAACGATGTTTTAAAGTGTTCCAAGTATAGGGCATTTTGGGACGATGACTATTTAAAAACCTACAATTCACACTTTTGGAAGGTGCCAAACTTAGAATACCAGTGTGGAGTTTATTTGGCATTTCGATTGCTATTCACACCACACATACCCTCAAGCTGATCCTTTTTAAAACTGTAAAATTCTATTTACAGCTAAACTCAATATTGGATGTTGTGGGTGCAACCCAATGCTTCTATCCATTGGGTGCCTGTTAAGAGAAAGCAAAAATACAGGATCAGCGAAAGCGTGAAGTGGAGAAAAGATCAGGGTAGTAAAAAGTTATGGTTCCATAATAATAATTGGGATGTAATAAAATAGTTGTTGGTTCTTTATTTCAGATTTAACAGTTAAGGCACTTTTTCTGCTTCTTATGTTTGGACAGTATAAAATCGTAGTGGAAATAACATTTTTTATGGTCAGTTCGTTCTTAGCCAAGATGGTCGTAAATTATAAATCAGTCGCTGCAGGCACTGGTCAAGAGTAGCAGGAAGTTCTCTGCTCTCCTTAAATGTAGAGTCAACACATTACTCCAGAAGGCTCGGGAACAGAACAAACAGTGGCATATTGAATTTGTTGTTTGTAATCTATACGTTAAAACTAGTGCATAAATAGCAAGCAACACCTGAAAAATTCCACTAAAACACAAACCGATAATGCAAGGAATTCTTTGCCTTATTCAAGTACTTTTATTCCGGTCTGAAACGGAATGAAACATATCAATGAACACATCTGTGTTTCCCATTTAATTACTAAAATAATTCTTAGGTATTAGATCATTGGAATTGAAGACACGTATTACTTGGGTCACTTTTCTGCCTTAACATTAATTTTAAACAATAGGGTTACGTTTATATATTTGTTCTCATTTCGGTTATTTCTTTTTCTGGTGGAGGTAATGCTTCCTCCCATTTGAGATAATTTCAGGTCATTCTCATTAATTGAGAAACATTTTGAAATATTCTAAGACTTCAAATTTTAACGTCAGGCTTTACAAACAAAAATGTACACATACACGCATAGATGGAATGTTTGTTTTATTTTATTCCTTATAATAGTTTTATATGTAGTGTCTGTTAACGAAATTTATATTTTGAACCAAACAAACTAAAAATATTACGGTAAACATCATTGCGTCACTATTGTTGCATCTACTCCTCATTCATTAACTGTTTCACTTTATTAGACACTAATTCTCGATTAAATAGAGTGGAAATGTAAAGAGAATGGAAATTATATTGGTGTTCAAGAGCCAAACAGTAGGATTAGGATTTGACTAAGGAGGTGATTTGGTACGTAGGCCACCATGCTGGGCCCATTGTGCCTATGTCCCCAAGTGGGGCACCCCCGAGAGAAAGGATGAGACGAGAGCAGACAGAGGCGGCCGTCCAAAAGAACTACGATAGTGCAGAGGGCAGGGTCCCTAGAGTTTACTTAGATAGAGATTTCCCCGATAGACCATTACAACGGACACGCTCCCCTACTGCGGAACGTCAACGAGCCCAGCAGACGAGCCCCAGAGATCCCTGACTGGAGGTCCCTAAATGGTCGCAGTAGAGGCACGGGCTTCGTCAACCGACCTACCGGAGGAGGAAGCAGTAGACCTCAGAGCACATCATCCCGCTATGCACTGCCGAGACACCCGCCGACACTTCTACCCTGAAAGATACTACCAGATGTTAGATGATGTGAAATAACGGAGATGAAATGGAGGGACGGGAGATTCAGGGGATGTAATTAACCTACCCAGCATTCACCTAACGATCCGGGAAAAACGCAGAAGAAACTCATGGGTCAGGTACGTCAGCCACGGGAATCGAACCGGGACTCCCGAATGCGCGCCACAAACGTAACCGCCTGAGCCATTCCTCTTGGCGAGTTAAAAGTAAGAAAAATATATACATAATACATATATATACATAGATATACATAATATATACATAATATATATCAGTAAAAATTGTCGGTAAATTTGTCTATACTCTCTGATTATGAAAGGAGATATTTTGAGGATCTTGTGTTTGGCTGTTAAGACACTTCGTTGGAAGCTTGATTGGCCTAGCGGAAATTTTTTTGACTCCAGGAAGCACGTTGTTTGCAGTTGAGTGGATATTCACGCCCCTTTAATTAAAGGATATAGGTTTCTTACGGAAGTTACAACAATATTATCATATACCTACCATAGCCAGAAATGTTATGAATATTTTTCCCTTGTGTCGCTTTATAACTCGGACGCATTTTGAGAACATTTTCGTTAGAACTCATTAATTATTTGTGCCTATTAAAATTAAATCACACTGCTTCCTCAAAAAGATATAAACATGAGATCAGAAAGTGATTAACGTTATCCAACACCCAATTACAGAATTTAACTCTTTCTCATTATCAGAAGATGTAGCTCTCGAACTACAGTTATTTTAAATGATCGAAGAGCGAGCAGACATGTGTGTTAACCTTTGCATGAACTGTACTAATTATTTATCATCGATATAATGAGGAAAACTAATGTTCGAGAAGCGAAGAAATCGCGTGTGTGTAAAGATAACAGAAATCTAAGAAAAGATTTGTATTAGTCAGAATTGTATGAGAATATGTTTGATCATCGTAGACGTTGTGAATTGCAGAGGATTTAAATTAAAGAAAAACTTGCAACCATTTCTTTTTATTTCCTTAACATTGAGTTCCACAATCCAAGTATCCGAGACCACGATCAAGAGGAGATCTTGCCCGCCTCAGTAGCATGGATGGTAGCATGTCTGCCTCACGTTCAAGACGTCTTGAGTTCGAAACTCGGTCAGGGTGAGTTACGTGGATAAGGTTGTTTCCGGGGTTTTCCCTTATCCTGAAAGACGAATGTCGGGCAACTCTAAGCTCGACGGACCCTGGGCCCATTTGAGCATCATTTCACCTATTCCATATGCCCGATATGACTTAACGTTAGATGGCGTAAACTACAAAGAGAGAAACAGAGAGAGATCATGCGAACCGGAGCTACAAAGGATGCAACAACCAGAACATCATCACTACGAGTACATCTTCAATCTTCATTCCCCACCATCAACACATCTGTAGTAACACTTCTACAAAAAGAACTTCTAGAATACCAGCCTACCAGCTTCTCATCATCGGTCATATTAGCGGTTGCATTGTAATGTTTAATGTACCTTTCATAGCTTCAGAGAAAAGAAGTAATTTATATTCCAAACTGTGGTTAACAGAAAGATTTTGAAAACAAAATGGAGACACCAAACTTGCATAGTTTGCAAACAATAAAGTTACGTGATTTGAGCACACTGAAATTGCCACACATAAAATGCTACCAATACTACCAATTCCCCTAAACATAGGCTAAAGTTTACCTTTCAACTCAAATGCTAGTGAGCGATTTTATATAAGTTAGTGTGGACTTCACTTGTGCAGAATGGAACATTTTTTAGAAAATTATATTTGAAATATAAGATTATGTAGAAGTTAAAGAAATAAAATTATGCTTATGGACTCACTTCACAAGGGTTAGCAGATGGTGCACGGTAAGTCAGTTTCATTTGTTTGTAATCTTTTTTTCGCAGACTTTTCCACCCTGGAGTTAGCTGGCGCATGGCCATTTGCGTGTATCTGGCCTCACATTAAGGTTGTATGTTCTCATCTGGACTCGGAGGTTCTCACAACGACCGCTGCGGATGGGGCGCTGGTGGCCTAATTGGGTGAAACAGTGGCGCTAGCAGTCACACAGTACTAACCAGGACACGTGTAAGTGAGCCATTTGTAGCTAATGTGGCATTAAAGAAGTGAAAGGGCAACTACAACGAAAAGAAAGCGTATTCTTAATGGCGAATGCAGCGCCGACTGCAGATAATTGGAGAACACAGTAACCTGTTTTTAATTGGAGGGACTGATTAATAAAAATAATTCTCTTTACAGTACTCTCATTACGTTAGAAATTAACCAAGCTCAAGTCACTTGCATATTCTGTTATAATGCGAGGTTTTTAATACTGAACTTCTCGCATTTCTTGCAATTCCTTCTAATACTTTATCTTAAAGTGCTTCTCCTCCAAAAGTGGTGTAATGAGATGTTTTGCGTTAAGAAAGGTAGACATTTAGTCATTCTCCAACGTAATCCACTGGTATATAACAAATTATACGGCAAGTTCTCAGCACAAATATTTGTTAATGCCTCCGTTAAAAATATTGTAGCTAATTATTTTATTAGGCTTTTATTTGGAATGTTGAGACAAAAGTATTCCGTAAACACAGGTTATGCGACATAATTTTCATCACCAACCCTATTCGTAGATGCTGACCGCTGCATTCCAGGAAAGTAACGACTGATGCCTATTGCACCAGCTCATATATGTAATAATGCTGAATGTACTCACGCTCTGCAGGTGGGGAGGGAATGGGAATGATAGTGAAGTCGGCTGTATCTGAGTCACAGTTCTTGTCAATTCACAGTTGCTTTTTCTTCAGACATTGATTTGTGGTGGACAACACGGCGCTGGGGCGGGTTTTCTCCGGGATCTCCGGTTTTCCCCGCCATCTCATTCCACCGGTGCTCCATCTTCATCTCATGTATCATCAGTGTCATCGCCTGCGGTGCCATATGTAGTAAAAGCAGGCGTTAAACACTACACACATTTCCAGACATTGATTTGTACATTAGGATCCTAAAAATTACCCGGTCAGAGTCAAGGAATTGTTTAAAATGCATGAGCATAGATGAAGAAAGGAGTTAAAAGCAAAGAACTTGTTGCATCAGATATTTTTTTCAAAGGTGCATATCAGATGGCACAGGAGTGTGGCCCGCCGCGATAGCGTGGTGGTAGCATGGTTGCCTCACGTTCAAGAGGTCCCTAGTTCGAATCTCGGTCAGGGTGGGTTACCAGAATAAGGTTTTTCCGGGGTTTTCCCTTATCCTGAAAGACTAATGTCGGGTAACTCTAAGCTCCATGGACCCCGGGCTCACTTGAGCATCATTTCACCTATTCCATTCTACGTCCGATATGGCTTAACGTTGGAGGACGTAAAGAACAAAAAAAAAAGTGTTTGAAAGAACCATGAAAAACCTTTTTAACGCAAACGCCAGCACATCTTTGTTTCTCCAGGTAAAAAGCACAGTGTTTGGAAATCAGTATTAGATCTAGATGACCTATACAATTCTGTCACTGTTTTTATGTTCAGAGAAAAGGTGCATGGATTTTTATTGTGCATATTCCAAAATTTTACAATTTGCAACTTTTGGCTACATTTATTTATCTTTACCTTGTTGCTACCTTGGCTTACATGACATCCTGGTCTTCTGTCTGCCAGGTAGCTCTTAACCTCCGTATCTCCTTGTTACTTAACTAGTCCCATTCTTCCCCCTCATCTTCCTTTCTTATATTCTTTACATTTCTGACCCATTTTTCTTTTACTTTCTGCAAGAACTAAACAATTTTTCTCTACTTTCCCCATTTTTCCTCCAAAACCGTTTTTCTCCACATTGCAACCCTCTCGCATTTTGTTACATAGTGTTCTATACTTTCTTTTCCCCCATACAATTCAAAAATTCCCTTTTCCCTATCTCTTATCCCTCATATAATATATTGTTCCTGGGCGCCGGGGTAGCGCGGTGGTTTCGTTCGCGGCTCCCGTTCTAAGAGTCCCGAGTTCGATTCCCGGCTCTGGGGTTGGCGATTTTAAGTCGGCCCTATCCACGCCTTCACCTCTGTCTAGCACATGTGAAGTATCCCCTATGCCCAACGTGGTTCGGAGTCCACGGTAAAAACTGTAGGTCCTCTCACCTCACCGCCATCTTCACTATCACCCTATCATCGGAGGTAATGGACACCGCCCTCTGGGTGCCTCCACCCGAGAAATGGGTCCGGTCATCACTTGGTGGGGTGAGGTTACCCCGAAGGCCAAGGTTGCCATGTGGGGAGTGTTAGTAACTAACTATATATTGTTCCTGTTCTCATCCAAGTTTTAACTCTTCTCTCTTTTGCCTATTGCAGTAATCTACATATGCTTCTCGTCCCCAATTTCTTTTTATTTGCTTGTAAATTTTTAATGGTTTCCTATTTTCTAGACTTCCCCTTATTTCCTGTCTTTCTATATCTTCTATTTCGCCTTTTACCAATTTTCTCACTTCGCTTGTATTGCTTTCCTATAATCTCCATATATCTCCCATTTCTATGCTTTTCCATAATTACAGCTATCTCCCTAAAATAGCTAAATTACTTATTATTTCAAGAAAAAGCCTTAACATTCAGTTTAGTAAGCCATCCTTAAACAGAATAGCGCAAGAACTGTGTTTCAAATGGAAAAACAGTAACGCAAGCAGAAAATGATTAGAGAAAAGCAGACATACGTTCTAATGGCTCCCATTGAAAAGAAAATTCTATCTGGTATAGAAAAACTTCAATAAATTTAATTAAAATGCCTGCAATAATTATGCTTTCATTAATATTTTTACCCAATCGGCAAACTTGCGGTCGGTTACGCGTGGGGAAGGCCGGTGGAGGGGGGCGTGTGGCATCGGTACCGCCTGAGGAGGCGCGACAGATTGGAGGGAGGGGAATTCACAGGGGTGGCTGAATCTTCGTTTCCCCCTCCTCCTGCCGCCTGAAAGAACGCGAAACCTCCAGAATATTTTCCCCTCCATGGTAAAGAATTCTCTAGAGACATTTGGCCACCTATAAATGGAGAACGATGCGACCGAGGGGGAGTTCAGTTCAGTTCTTGGCGAGCAGCGTGAGGAGCGCCCAGTGAGGGAACGGATTGTGTACGGGCATCGGAGGAGTTTAAGTAACTGCGTGCAGTGGACCAGTGACAGACGAACTGGTGAATTGTAATTGTGTGCATTACGTAATTCTGTGTAATCGGCAAGTGTTCCGATTGTAATTCGGTGGAAATAAAGAACATTTTTGAAGGTGCAAATGGACTTTTCATTTCATGAACCCACAAAGTCACAATATGAACAGATTTGCATAGCTAATTTAGCGCAACTAAATTATAGAAGACAAATATAATTATATACAATAAGTTAACTCAGATTGCGGAGTTTACAACCGATTTGTACGGAATTGCAGCTCAGGTTCACCAGCTCCATAAAACACATTACACTATGAAGAAAGATCCATCATTTTTATAATTCAGATATCAATATTGAGGCAGAAATATAATACATTTTGTTGATGAAGTCATGAAGCTGAATAAATATCAGTGATACAAAGGTAATACATATTCAGCCAAACAGTGTGATGAAAATAGAATAAAATGGCATTATGACTATCTATGAATGTCGATCAATCACTTAGCACCTGGGAAAAAAAGAAAATATTTCAATTCAAAACAAAGGTATACACATGCATATTTACGTATGCAAATAAACACTGTGTTTATATGTCAAGTTATTATCAAACCTTGGGCTACTAGAACCATGTGTTTTCAGCCCTGAGTTCCTATCTACTTCAGTCAAATAAAACTAGATGATGTTTAAATGGAGGCAGGGCTTCCGCAATGTGCTGTGTGCCCACCACAAGAAGGCAAAATAGAGGAATGTGTAACGTAATCACTTTTGCTTTCCTGTTGCTGTTTATGCTCCCCTTCCCAGTTTGATAAGGGTGCTAGATTCATTTCAAATACGCAAGTGTTGTCATATAATTCACCCATGAATTACAACTATCACTACAGTCCTGCAACAAACATTAGATCTGGTAGCATGAATGGCTCATGTGTACTCTCATACACTCATTTCCTAGTAAACAGATCCACTAACAGAGCTGATAAATAACTTAAACCCCTCTCCCCCTCATTCGTCTCTTGCCTTGCTGTGGTGGACAGATAGTACTAGCTCATTAAGAATATCACATGGTTAAGAAATACTTATATAAAAGGCTTACTACTCACTACAATCATGTATGATGTTCCCCTGTATGTCTTCAAGGATGAGAGTTATTGAACTTGAAATTCATATAGGGTGAACTACCCCAATAGAGTTTATTATTAAATGTCAGGTAATTCTACCGAGCGGGATGGCTCAGGCGGTTTCGTCTGTGGCCTCCATTCGGGAGGCCCGAGATTGATTCCGTGGCCCAAATAATGTTTTTTTCGGGGGCTTTCCGGTTCACTTTCCCTCCATTTCAGCTCCATTATCATTTCACATCATCTATCATCTGGTAGTCTCTTTCGGGGTAGAAGTGTCGGCGGGAGGAGTCTCGGCGGTGCATGGTGGGATGATATGCTTTGAATGAACAATATCTCATTCGGTGGGATGGACTCCGGTCCCCAAGCCGTCCTAGTGGGCCGATTCCAGAACGTGGCTGGTGGGATCCCAGTTGGCAAGCCTGCCTGGAAACTTCCTTGCTCGGGGGAGGGAGGGGTTACGGTCTCTCAACTGTTTCCACGCTACGGTAGATGGGACGATGTTGTCCTTAAACGCCGGGGAGTTTATATCTAGTAAAGTGTAGGTACCCTGCCCTCTCTCTCCTCTCACCTCATCACCCCTCCCGGAGGTGCTCCATTTGGGGTATAGGTACAAAAGACCAGTCTGTTCGAGCTGCCGAAAATCCTCCTAATAATCCAATCCAATCTATCTGATTGATCAATCTATCAAACTCTATCTGATTCTATCTGCCTATTGGGCAGAATTAGCAGATTCTCGCCAAATACAACATCAGGACTGCCCACTTGTTGAAACCGGTGAAAGACAATCTGGACTTCCGAGTTCCGGGAGTGTACCGCAATCCCTGTGAATGTGGGACACCGTATATAGGACAAACCGGAGGAACCATCGCTACCAGAATAAACGAACATGAACGGAGCATTCGCTTAATGGAACCTGAGAAGTCTGGACGACAGAGTATTGTTTTGATAACGACCATAGAGCCAACTGTCGGGAGACGACCATCTTGGCAAAATGCAACAGTTACTGGGAGCGGAGAGTTAAGGAAACTTTAGCCATTTTCCGAGAGTAGCATGCTTAATCACGATGCTGGATTTCAGTTCAGCTCCTCTTGGAAACCGGAATTAAAAATGAAAATCAGTCGTACAAAACTATAAAGGCTGATCATCAAGTTAGATCTTTGTCACAGTTAATTTTCTACACTCACGCCCTCTCCTAACCTGGCATTTAATTTACTGAAAACAGTCTTTTGTTTAGAAATGCGAATTTTGTTAGTGTTTTGTCTTTGTTGATATTTGTGTTAAATCCAGTTATACATTTTGTGATTATAACATTTCTTAAAATATCATGATAATGGAAGCAACGACAATTTCTAATCGTCTTTTCACCTGGCTTGTTTTGCGAGAAGATTTTGACATTTAATTATATTGCTTAGCATGCAAAGGATGTAAATACTTTTGTAAACTATCCTGTTTATTATTTTTGCAAAATATAAGCATAGTTTACTTCGTTATATAGGAACAGGTAAGTGTCAGATGTTAACGTTGTTTACAGTTCTTTGGGATTTTTATAGAAAATACTTTCCACATTGTAATTTACGAAAAAAATAATACAAACAACATAAAAACATAGAACAAGAACGTTCAGAAGTTTACAGGTACAGTCCTCAGTTATTTAAGGAGGCCGTGAAATCCAAATTGGGTAGGTGTAAAGAAGGGTTCTCCATCCATCTGTGCTCATGATTATATGGTTTAATATCCCTCATACTTTAAAACACAACAATAGGTATGAGGGATAATTGATACTGCAAGTCTTCCCTGACAAAATCATGTAGAAGATGTGAGAGAATTTTATTCAGAGGCCCAAAAGATTCTTTTTTTTTCCCATTGTTCTCATAAATGATGCTCTTAGCCTCCGGATGTCCCTTAGGTAACTTTTGTCAGTAGTTTCCCATCCAATCCACATATGTAATTAATGTGTTTCTTTGCTGAATACAGTGATGTAACATTATGTAAATATCAATAACGTATTTTTATATCTTATATTATTTTGATAGGATTGATATCTTCTTTCATGTGAAGCAAGTACTTATTTCTGTTTTAGTTAATTGATGGAAATTAATCATTTCTCCACACTAGCCGTATATAGGCTAAGATATTTGATGGATAGAGTCAACATGAAAAATCCAATGCCATGGCCGGGATTTGAACCACGGATCTACTGGTTTCCGTCCAGTTGCTCTTAACCTTTGAGCTACCATGGCCAACGTGCCTTCCTGACATTGAATTCTCCAGTTGACTCATATATTTCCCCGGTAGACCACTAGGGGCTCTCGCATCCGAGATACACCGTTCGTGGCGACTTACTATTGTAAGTACTTAAGACCCAGGCTTCATCATTTAACTCTTATTATTTTAGTTAATTGATGGAAATTAATCATTTCTCCACACTAGCCGTATATAGGCTAAGATATTTGATGGATAGAGTCAACATGAAAAATCCAATGCCATGGCCGGGATTTGAACCACGGATCTACTGGTTTCCGTCCAGTTGCTCTTAACCTTTGAGCTACCATGGCCAACGTGCCTTCCTGACATTGAATTCTCCAGTTGACTCATATATTTCCCCGGTAGACCACTAGGGGCTCTCGCATCCGAGATACACCGTTCGTGGCGACTTACTATTGTAAGTACTTAAGACCCAGGCTTCATCATTTAACTCTTATTATTTTAGTTAATTGATGGAAATTAATCATTTCTCCACACTAGCCGTATATAGGCTAAGATATTTGATGGATAGAGTCAACATGAAAAATCCAATGCCATGGCCATGGCATTGGATTTTTCATGTTGACTCTATCCATCAAATATCTTAGCCTATATACGGCTAGTGTGGAGAAATGATTAATTTCCATCAATTAACTAAAATAATAAGAGTTAAATGATGAAGCCTGGGTCTTAAGTACTTACAATAGTAAGTCGCCACGAACGGTGTATCTCGGATGCGAGAGCCCCTAGTGGTCTACCGGGGAAATATATGAGTCAACTGGAGAATTCAATGTCAGGAAGGCACGTTGGCCATGGTAGCTCAAAGGTTAAGAGCAACTGGACGGAAACCAGTAGATCCGTGGTTCAAATCCCGGCCATGGCATTGGATTTTTCATGTTGACTCTATCCATCAAATATCTTAACCTATATACGGCTAGTGTGGAGAAATGATTAATTTCCATCAATTAACTAAAATAATAAGAGTTAAATGATGAAGCCTGGGTCTTAAGTACTTACAATAGTAAGTCGCCACGAACGGTGTATCTCGGATGCGAGAGCCCCTAGTGGTCTACCGGGGAAATATATGAGTCAACTGGAGAATTCAATGTCAGGAAGGCACGTTGGCCATGGTAGCTCAAAGGTTAAGAGCAACTGGACGGAAACCAGTAGATCCGTGGTTCAAATCCCGGCCATGGCATTGGATTTTTCATGTTGACTCTATCCATCACTTATTTCTGTATTGTTAATTCAGCGAGAAAGCGTCGTTGATAGGCGCGGTTAAATAGTGCCTCCCTTAATTTTGCACGCACTTTATTTTACATATAGCAGTCTTCCATAAGCCCAATAAACCCAAACACCTCCACGAAAGCTATCCTCCTATAAGTCTGTTGCCGACCCTCTCCAAGCTGTTTGAAAAAGTAATTCATCGCCGTCTTCTGTCTTACCTTAATCATAACCTTGTTCTTCCGGCTTATCAATTTGGATTTCGTCACAAACATTCCACTATCCATCAGTTTTTACGATTAACTCAGTCAATTGTTCACGGCTTCGAGGCCCATCAGTATACCACGGCTGTCTTCCTTGAAGTGGCACTGGCATTCGACAGAGTTTGGCATGATGGTTTGCTCATTAAGCTCTACCGCATCGGTCTTCCTAATTACTTATCACATCTAATCCACAGTTTCCTCTACGACCGCAGCTTTTCAGAACGCATTGGTGGAAAGCTTTCATCCCCACATAATGTTACCGCAGGTGTCCCACATGGTTCTATCTTGGCCCCGACTCTATTTACTATACACATTTCTGACATTCCTGACTTAGGTCCGACTTCTTTAGCTCTTTACGCTGATGACACAGTACTTTATTATTCCCATGTTAATCACCAGCACGCACTAGTAGTACAGCTATCTTTAGATCGCCTAACTCATTGGTTCAGCACTTGGCGGATCTCATTGAACCCTGAGAAAACCGAAGTTAAAATCTTCACTCTTCGCCGATATACTCCGCTTACTCCGTTGTGTCTCTACAGGAACAATGTCCCTTGGCTCCCCACTACAACTCCTTTTAAATACCTTGGAGTGCTTTTGGACTCTCTAAAGACCTGGCCTGCTCATATCAATCGTCTTATATCACTGGACTCCGGGCGACTTTCAAAACGCTCACCTCTGCCGTTGCATCGCCGTTCCAGCCTCGGCCTACATTCTTCATTGTTACTCTACAAATCACTCGTTCGTCCGCTTATTACATATGCCTGCCAAGTGTGGGGGGCCGCACACAAATTTCATCTGCGTCGTCTTCAGGTCATACAGAATCGCTTCATGGGCATCGCTACCAACGCTCCATGGTTCATCCGTAATCAGCAGCTCAATCATGAACTAGGACTGTTACCTCCTCACGACTACATTCGCAGGATTGCTCGTCGTTTCTTTTCCACGCTGCAAGAAGTTCCAGAAGCTGTACATTATAACATCGGCGTCCGCACGCGCCAGCCCTCACGCTTGAAGAGGAGACTACCACAGGACCGACTTCTAAGTGATACATCTGATTCGAGTGATTCTGGTGCTTGATGTCTGTCTTACATCTTCAATATTGACGTAATTTCTCAGAGAGTATTATTGGAGTTCTAACTTAATGTAGTTAGGTGGCGGCCTGTTAGCCGACCCCTGAGTGTTATTGTTCTTATTGTACTGTTGCCTTCTTTTCACTCTGATCTGTAAAACTTTGTACTGCTGATCGATCAATAAAAAATTATAAAAAAAACTTTATTTTACACTTCCATCACATTAAAGCAAACTGTTATCCTTTACACTATACAAAATATACAGTGAAGGAAGAACTTTCGCTTTTGCTAAATAAAGCTGTTCGTCTCAGGTAGACACACAAAAGTGAAAGGTAAATTCACTACCCTTCCGTATTCCACTTTTAACACCCTCCAGTCATATCTTCAGGACTGCTCAGAATGTACTCGTATACCGTATTCATGTTCCCCACAATTTTTTGATTGCCCAGGGTGGACATGTGTGTGGTCGACCAGCTCGTTCACTGATCCAATGTTTCCGTTTTATTTGTGGTAGGTTTTCCAATTAATCATCGAATTTTTAGCATTATTGAGGTGCTTGATGCGAGCAGTGGAACTTTTCCACTCTTTTCTGTTCTCATTAAACACGGATTATCAAATACTTCTAAGGAATAAAAAGCATGTTTAAAATATAAAGTATCTCGACCACTGCTAGATTATATTCAGAAAGATGGAAAGCTCATAAGAATAATCCAAAGGAATATATTCTAACAAAATGTTTCAGAGTTCACTTCAGAGTTCAGAATTTCACTCCGATGAAGAACAATGGAGAGTCAGTAACATGCTAACTAAAACTGTGAAGCACAATGGAACAGAATGTCATATTTAAAAATGGAAAAGTTGTAAAGCTTTTAGAATGAACTTTGAAAAATTACCCCAAAAAGTACTTCAAAGTATTTCACTATACATATTGTCACCAAATTATCGGAAGGCACGACCAACTGGCAGCTGGGTGGGGGACAGGAAGCATTGAGCCCACGCCTACCTATTTATCTTGTGGCGCTCACTGAGGGGATGTTTAAAAAGGTGTCACCAGCACTTTGGCACTCTACCGTCTCTTCCCCCCCCCCCTGACGTCTGAAACAATCGGGATGAGTGTTCCGAGCCGCGAAGCTTCGGGTTGTCAGCGACTTGTCACTGAGTAGCAAGTGTTACGTAATTGTAAGTGTTGCCTAATTGTGAGTGTTGCGAAATTGTGTGCTATGTAACTGTGTGTGATACGTGTACCAACTGTAATTTGGTGGAAACAAAGAACACTTTAGTTTGTGCAACTGGACTTTTAATTTCACGAACCCACAAAGTCACAATATGAAACAGCAGCCTTGCGCTATGGATTCATGTAATCCATGGATTTAGTATGGATTCATGAATAGTGGATTTAGAATATTGTTAGATCAGTGCCACCTGTGACTATAATGGAAGCTCAAGTTATCCTGAATTGAAATTTTAATAAAGGAGTATGGAGAGACAGACAATTATTTCTCAAAGTGCCATTTATGAGCATGTTCATCACCTTCGAGATGCGATAGACGAAGACAGACGACGAAGTGGGAGACCTGGTTACTGATGTTCAGCAGCGAATGATTATATCAGTAAGATATCAAATCAAATTGGAGCAACAATTGAATCTACTCACAAAGATATAAAGCAACCAAACTGCAGCTGTATTGTATAAAAGTTATCTATGAGCTCTAGCTGGCCGATCTACCGAAATGTTGTCATTACTGCCAGTGGTACCGCACTTTCACACATTAATGCACCCATTCTGGTTAACACTTACAATTAAGCTTTATTTCTACTTAAGTTGCTATTGTACTTTTGAAAACAAACTTTTGGCAGCCGAATACCTGCATACCTTTCATTAACAGCAGTTCGTGTAATTCTTGGCTCTTTTTCCTGGAGAACAAGATCAATGGTGCCGTCCACAGTGATATTTCTCAGGAGTTCGTAGCTATGTTGGAACAGGACGAACTTGAGGGATTTTTCGGCAACCAAATTATCTCCAAAAACGTGTCACTACCTTCCCCGGATCTGACTTCTCTATTTTTTTCTGTCGGATTACTTCAGCTGTCATTGATATATAAGCAGCTAATACCCTTGCTAAAGATGAAATTTTTATTTGTTATGCTAAAGTAACACCCACAAAATTAAAAAGATGTGATACGTGGTTGGGTAGAATTATGTTTGCAAGAAAATTAAGGTAATTATCAGCACTTGCTGTGAACTGGAACATCGCGAAAGCAATGCATCCAAAATGCTTTCAGCCATATCAGTGCAGTTATTCTCCTCAGAGGTTGCAAACTTTTTAAAACATTACATTTAAAATTGGCTTCATGTAGTAAAGGTGTGTGAAACAAATATTAATATTCATTAAACCTGTATATTTAATAAAATATGACAAAATAATTGTCAACACTGAATCCAGCAATTTTATGATAGCTCTTTGTTTCGTGGCAGCAGGATTGATTATTGTCTGAAACATTTTGTAGAAAAGCAATGAAATAATTAAAATGTGACGCGTTGTCCAGGAATTTTTCAGTAGCATTTGTGTCAAGATAAATTTACGCAAATATTTTACTTGTGCTACACTAATGAATTACTTAATTCCAAACAATTAAAGCGCTTTTTATGGTTGCTTTTTAAATGCAAAATAATCTTTATAGACACATTTACACTACACGTAATAGTGTCATATTAAATACAATGATATGAAGTTAATTTTTCACACCATCTAAAAACAGATCTCTTTAACCGCTGTGCTCATTGATCGATAACTACTACTGTTATTTAATTGGTACAAATTGATTGTATTTATTATGTAGAAAATGAATCTAGCTACAGTGAAGCAATAAATATTACACAAATGTAAATAATTTTCATAAAGGCCTCACTTATCTTAAGAAATTGGTGTTAATACTTCTTTCTAATGAAGATCGATTTCGAAAACAGATTGCTTGCATCTTCAGTCCACAAAACAAACTCCATTGTCAAGGATTCCGGTTACCATGTTTTTCATTTGTTTTTACAGTATTACCAAAATCTGAAAACGAAACAAACCTAGAAACAGAATCAACTGTTTGTATTTCAAAATTCATTACTCATTGTTTATTTTTTGTTTCGTTTTCAGGTTTTGGTAATACTGTAAAAACAAAAGAAAAACATAACCGGAATCCTTGACAACGGAGTTTGTTTTGTGGAATGAAGATACTATCTGTTTGAGAAATCGATCTCAATTAGAAAGAAGTATTAACACCAATTTCTTAAGATAAGTGAGGCCCTTGTGACAAGTGTTTTTATTTGTGTAAGATTGTATTAATATTGTTTTATAATGATCTTCTATTATGTGTTGATTACATGCTATGAGTGATAGGAGCATATTTTATGATGAATTTAGCAATTATCTTGGGATAAATGTAACATGATGTTATATATAAGTCGTTGAAAGCAGGTAACCTAATAATTCATAATGGTTTAATTCACTCCAATTTATATAATCTTGATAAATGTAGTTATGCTGATAAATCTAATTTGGCCATGTGCTATTATGGATTTTTAACGTTCAAATGATAAAACAGTGCAATCCTTGAGAACTTGTAAAGTGTTACTATGCCCGTGGCAACAGAGTATCGGAAGGTTAAGAAAGGCTCATTCTTTTTCTGCACACAAAAGGCATACTAAGGAATACCCGAAATATCCGCAACATTTCGCTGCCAAAGGGAACATAAAAATGTTCGCAAACACCTGAGGCAAAAGGACCATAGACTTTACTTACACAAGGTCGTTGTCCCCCTTTTATGTTTTCACATCCGCAAGAGTTTACTATGGATTTTATCTGTAGTGACGTAATAATACTGCTGTCCGCATGTGGGTTCGGGTTATAGGTTACGAGTCCTTCTGGACCGTCACTTTATGTCGACTCCTTGGGGAGACCTTCTGTACAGTTTTTATATCGTGCGTCATTCTGGTTTTCCGAGGTACTGACCGTACTCGCATTTTACTATCCATTCCATGGCTTCGAATGTTTGGCTTGTGCCAACAAACAAAATACCTTTGCCCATACTCTTCTTTTCTTATTCCCCTTCAGTATTTTTCCGACCGTAAATCGAAATGTGTTGCTGGAGGAAGAATATTGAGATGGAAATGTTCCCACTGTCACTTGGACGATGGGAAGTCGGGTGATTTACGTTTTATATCCAAGACTCTCTGAAGGTCTTCAGCTCAAGAAACATTCGGGGTGAGACACCAATGTTAGAAGCTCCAATGAGAACGGAAGATTATCATTGTGCGTGGTTTAAATTAACTGTTCCAGTACAATAAATGTAGAATTTTGCTCTTCTTTAACACTGTACGCAATTTTATCTTATTTGTTTTCTGACAATAATTCCATGTACGGAATTTTCCCACAGTGAGAGAGCACTTTCCTTTCGTACAGTAAGTTATTTCTTAAGGGCACTGGGAGGTCGATGGGCTTTTAGTGTTAAAAATTATATAATTTTCAGCTTTTAAATGATATATATAACATAGGTCATAAGCTGGTATTAAAGCCCTTTAATCCATCAATTTAAAGATGGCAGCGCAATGACACGCCCACTTTCTGATCTTCTGCATACAGATGTCACTCAGCATACTTCCAAAGCTTGAAATTTCTAACTTAACCCACTTAGAAACATAACCATTCTCTTCCAGAATAGGTTCTTTTGGCAATTAAACCAGTATTTAGGGAACTTTCTCAAGGTGAATTACTGAGAAAGTGCTTCAGAGAGTATGTATAATTTAAAAAGAATGCTGCTTAATCTTTGATCGTGATACCCCAAAACCTTGATTTTTGATATTTTAGGTGCATGTTTCTCAAAAACTATAAAATATATTGATACAAACTTTTAAGTGCTTATTTGTTAATGAACCCCGGAACGCACTAATCTAACTTTTATATTCATAAGATTTATAAAATGGAGGGAAAATAAATTTCAGTCCTTAAAAGTATTATCCTTTTTTGTTAACATGACTAAATAATTTTTCATGTGCATGGTATAAACTATGTATGCTTTTTATTTAGTTTAGATTATGAAACTCTGCTTCATGTTATTTAGGAAAAAGATTGGTTCCTATAGACTTAAATTCCTACAAGGAACCTAGACCTGAAGAATAGGATGTAATACTTTTTTTCAGGATACACAGAGTGCCTTATGCCGCTTTTGCATGGAGATATATGAACTTAATGTAAATATTATACCGTAGATAAATGCCCACATTCTTATACTATAATCACACCAAATTTCAATTTCTAGCAATGCTTAGTTTGTTATATATTTATATTTCAATATTCTTAAAAACTAGCCCTGTCTGGATAAAAAAAAAAAAAAAAAAAAAAAAAAAAAAAAAAAAAAAAACTCCCAGTGCCCTTAATTAAAGAAAGTTACTAAAACTTCCTAGAGAGAATTATGCATTGACACAGCAGACACAGAACTAAAAGTATAACCTGCATTTTAGGTAATTTCGTTCGTTTGTTTGTTTATTTCTTCAACATTTAAATGCATTAAAATACTAATATTTTTCCACTTGTTTGATTAGTTTGTATTGTGTTGTTCTAATTGTAGTTAGTACAGCAGTGATGTACATAGACACGTTCAGGTTGTACCACAACAGTCACCTCAGTAATAACTGTGGCATCGAGTAGTAAACAAGTGCACACTGGTGCTTTAATTAATAAATTTGGAAACTTAGTAAAGAATATACGCTAAAAGTGTGAGTGT
The DNA here is from genome assembly GCA_030765055.1 of Mantis religiosa. NCBI lineage: Eukaryota > Metazoa > Arthropoda > Insecta > Mantodea > Mantidae > Mantis > Mantis religiosa. Next base: position 176,891,185 of record CM060952.1, read on the forward strand.
ATCACCTAAATTTGTTACGTAGATATATTAATATAAACCGAGTGCATGCGTTTAATAAGCCAGTATTGAAAAAAATTGTAATCCTGTACCAATCCATTAAAAAGATTTTTTTTGTGCAATTTACGTCCTCCCATATCGGGCGATAGTCCTGCGCCATGGCGAGCATGCCCTGGTCCCTGGCCACGGAGAGCGACCCGGGTTCGGTGGAGGGATTTTAGGTCCCGGATATATCACCGGTGCCCTCTCAGCATCGTGAGGACAGTGAGGATAGGTAAGCGGCCCTGGTCACGGAAACCAACATTCCGGGGATGGCCACGCCGTGGCTTAGTGGTTAGACCGCTTGGCTCTCACCAAGGCGGTCCGGGTTCGATCCCAGGCGACCGCAAAGTGAGATTTGTGGTGGACAACACGGCGTTGGGGCGGGTTTTTTCCAGGACCTCCGGTATCCCCCGCCATCTCATTCCATCGGTGCTCCATCTTCATCTCATGTATCATCAGTGTCATCGCCTGGGGTGCCGTATGTAGTAAAAGCGGGCGTTAAACACCACACATTTCCAATATTCCGGCTGGGGAATGCCGAGATGCTGACCACATCTCCTCCCCGTATCGGTTGGATGATCGTCCACCTCTGCCGTGCGTAAGTGGGCGTGAGGCCGACAGTCGTGTTGGTAGGCCTTGACCCTCTAAGGGCTGTCGCGCCATGGGTTATATTATTATATCGGGCGATAAATGGAATGGGTGAAATGATGCTCAAATGCTCCCCAGGGTCGATGGAGCTTAGAGTTAGCCGACTTTCGTCTTTTACGATAAGGGAAAACCCCAGAAAAACACCTTTCAGGTAACTCACCTTGACCTAGATGCGAACTTGGGACCTCTTGAACGTGAGGCAGACATGCTACCATCTAGACGTGGTTTCTCATGCTCAATTTCATGCAAAAAGTTAAAAATAAAAGTTTTTATATGCGTTTTTATGAATTTTATTGAATTTTCTTCACTTAATCAGCCGAAACAGGTACTTAAAAGAGTTATTGGTATTATGTGTATACAAATGTTACTCATGTTCATGTGATAAGTAGCCGCAGAAGTTATGACTCGCAAACCAACTAATTTATTCAGTGGACTGAAGTTATGTAATTAATGACATAAAAGGCAAAAAGTGTGGTTCCATTGTTATGACCACGTGCTAGTGATACAATTTCCAAAGCATTGCTAGTAAGTTTGACAGAACAAGAGCTATTAAAACACATAAGAAGTCTGTATACAACCCATATGAGTTTCAAAAGTTACTATGGAGTGTATATCTGCTGAAAGTGGAATTTTTTCAGTGGAATGTGTTGGCTTCAGAAAAGAAAACTGAAACCAGATGAGATTGGCAATACTGTTCTTTTATAAGGTATTAACTCACTAACAGACATGATGTGCCCTATATATTTGTAAATAAAATCTCATTCTAACTCTATGTTATAAATGTAGTTCAAATTATTTCCCTTTCTGTTAAACACCACAGTCATCGATATTAGTGCATCTTTAACCAGCATGAAGATGTACAGTCCTAAATGGACTGAAATGATAAATATGAATTGCAATCACACTTAACCGTTTGCCAAACAATTGTGAAACAGAGATCATTATTTCTAGAAAACAAATATAATTTTGTTTATATTTTACTCTGTTAAAGTAGTAAGAACAGCCTTAATTTGAAGTACGTAAGGTTCATGGTAGACACACCATAAATTTACTCTTGATTGTAATTTTGTATTGAGATGAGTATTCATCGTGTAACAAATATAGTGAAAGATGAGAGCTCTAAAATTATTCAAAGTTAATTACTACTTTCATTAATGTATTTTTATGTAATTATTTTCTATCTGATATTCCGGTATACATAGAATTCCTCTTCAGTCAGCTCCCAGCTTCAACTGGCCACAAACTTCACCACCTCTCTGACTCCTCAAAGGGCATATTTGTTTACAAAGATATATTTTACTGTCAAATAAAGAAAGAAAAATAATAGTAATATAACTATCACCACTAACACATAATAGCATGCACTAAAAGTTTATTGGAATATCATCAGTGATATGATACCTTTTATTTTCTCGATAACTATGAATTAGATTTCCGTAAGAAGCCTTAGAAGGCCAAATGTTTCGAAAATACTAATGAATATGGTTCGCTAAATGAGTTGTGTAATGCCGTTTCTTTACTCCACCTCTCCCGTTTAGAATTTATTTTAATGTATTTTCCTATCTAAAAAGCTTAATGGTTATACATAACCATTTTTGCTCTTTTTAGAGCATTCTTTTTAATTTTCTCTTGAATTTAAAATCCAGTCATCTTCATGGATCCTGATATTTAAATGGAATTTTTTTATTCAAATGTTTCATTGCAGTTTTGGAGTTGCAAATGAATAAGAGAATATGTTATTAAATATTAAATGCTTTATTTATACTTTAAATTATAATGAATAAAAGTCATGTCAAAAGCAAATGAGGATTCCTTGCCACCTCGGTAGCGTAGATGGTAGCGTGTCTGCCTCACGTTCAAGAGGTCCCAAGTTCGAAATTCGACCAGGGTGAGTTACCTGTATAAGTTTTTTCTGGGGTTTTCCCTTATCCTTCAAGACGAATGTCGGGTAACTCTAAGCTCCATGGACCCTGGACTCATTTGAGCATCATTTCACCCAATTCAATCACCGTCGGACATGACTTAATGTTTGAGGACGTAAATTACAAAAAAAAAAAAAAAAAAAAAATGGCCTCTCGGCGGTGAGGCTTCTTCCATGACTGCTAAAGAGATGCTCCGGAGGGTCAGTTGACTCCCACGCAAAGGGCCTGAGATTTTAAAACAAAGGCACAACGTGCCAAAACGTGTTCTTTCTATATAATAGTTGATAATAATTACATACTGCTATTAATGTGCAATTAGTTCATGGTCAAAGATTATTTCTAATTAAATTTGAAGGTTGAGTAAAATAAATTCTTTCCTTGCAGACAATGTAATACTGTAAAAGAAGCAAACGATTCGACCAGCACACATAGACAGACACAAACGGACACACACAGACAGACACACACACACACACACACACACACACACACACACACACACACACACACACACAGACACACACAGACACACACACAGACACACACACACAGACACACACAGACACACACACAGACACACACACACAGACACACACACACACAGACACACACACACACACAGACACACACACACAGACACACACACACACACAGACACACACAGACACACACACACACACACACACACACACACACACACACACACACACACACACACTGTATGCGATTTCACAGGAGTGACACGCTGCTGCCATCTTGAGTCACAGCTGGAAACTTTCAGAAGTGGAGATCCGCGGCACAGGAGCATCTTCGCCCAAGGATCGCTTATGACTGAATAAATCATCTCAGATTTTTTTTTTCTTTTTGCATCTATATTTTCACTACAATATTATATGCGGAATATTCGCGAAATTCATGAAATTCTGTTCCAGTTACAGGTGTGCGGTAGCTCCTGGTTTTAAATTACCTATTCACTTTGAATTACTTTCTTCAAATTTTCTTATTAAGTTATGTTACATAATGGAATTCATGGTTTAATCCATATGTTTGATAATTTCTTATGGACACTATCAATTCCAGCAACGATAAATATTGAAGGAGGCCATATAAGCTCGTAAAAGTACAGAAATATTCTTCTTCTACATTGTTCTTCAAAATTATTTAGCATTATTTTCGGTTTTATTAGCAGGGCATGCTCTTCTTAGTACCAAAGGTAGATAAAACTACAAATATTGCATAAATACTATTACAAGCCTCTTTAACACCAATTTCTATGCGCACTATCGTTTGTTTTGATATATGTTTTGCAGACTATTCCTAAGAAAGCATAGTTTTCTACTGACTCCATTACATTAATTACACAAATTGTTTCATTACATATTTTATTGAAATTACAGGACTAAGAAAGGAAACTGAATCTATACAACTGGGAACTGTGCGTGTGATGGCTTACAAATTTGTAACTTTTCAAATTACATCGCGAAATATAACTGCGAAATACTTACCTGAAACAAATAAACAGCGTTGGAAAATTCAGAGTATTAACAACAGAAATGTTGTTGGTCTTTTCGATATCTACATTTTCGCTACTACGTTTTTGTTTATTAGTTAACTTTACCAGTGATGTAGGCTATCATTGTGTCCTAGAAAACAAGCAAACTAAAATAAGAGGGATGAGTAACTTTTGTGAAAGTGGGAGAATTTACCAAATGAAATAAAAGGTATACCAATTTCAAAGATAAGATCTGTGGAAAATGTAAAAGAAAGTAAAACATTAGGTGAAGTCATACAAAAATGGCTGTGGAAGGTAGGGAAAAATTGGAGAATATTCTGATTGTAATATAAAGGATATTTTGACATTTTAGACCAAAGATACAAGATATAACTTGATTATATACAATGCGGGAACAGAGGTAATGCAAACTAAAATTAAGTGTATTTATAATTACAAAGAAATTTGAGTTTCAGTAATAAGTTGTATTAATTACACTGGAAACAAAAAAAATAACTTTTGAATGTTTCAAGGGCTTCATGAGGCAATTTCTAATAATTTTGAGTTGAGAAAAACAAATGCGACAGTGAAAAAAATTTCTTAGCTCTAGTTTCTATGATATACACAAGGTGGAAGTATTACATATTAACGGATTGAGAGAAAAGGATACATTTTAATTACATACATGCTAACAACATAGAAAGTGCATTTGATTTTTTTAACTGGTAATTACATACTAAGAGTTCTAAATTGCTGGAAAAATACTTCGCAGATAGTCGTGTCGGAAGAGAATCATGTGGTGGCCTGTTGACTTCGTCGACTTTTAGCTTGCCTCTTGTGATAGAGTTCCACAGAATCCCTATACAAAGACCAACAATAATCCGCAAGCATTACTGCATTCCAACGACCCTGATATCTTTGTTCTATAACAGAAATGTCCTGATGGAATCTCTCACAATGTTCATCACTAACAGCTCCACAACTAGGAGGGAAAAAGTCTAGGTGGGAGTGGTGAAAATGGATCTTAAGGGACATGTTGCATCCAAGGTTACGGTATTTTTGCAGGAGCACTGTCACCAAATGCTTGTAGTTGTCATCCCTTTCGTTGCCTAAAAATCAATGAGCAACACCCTTGAAGGCCTCCCAAACTTCCTTTTATTTCACCTCCAAAATTTGGTCAAATGCAGGATCCTCTGCAAGTTCTCTTATTGTTGGTCCGACAAAAATGCCTTCCTTAACTTTCGCATCACTTCATTTCCAAAATTTCTCTCTGATGTTATTTGACACGTGTGGCAACTCCCAAATTAGAAATTGTTTTCAGAAGTAAATGTTTTCTACATCATTTGTACACATATACAAAATTTCGTCCAAATAAGAGGATTCTGCAAACTTTTCTGGAAAAATAAATATAACATCTTAAATGTCATGTAAACAAATGAAATGTGTTATATTATCATCAAAATCGTTGACATGCACAGTTTCTTAAAATGTAACATTTACTGGCTATTGTGAATTTAAGGATTTTCTTCAAAATCGTGCTCATTTTTTAAATTTTCGTCCTACAACATTAAGTCATATCGCACGATGAATGAAATGGCTGAAGTGATGCTCAAATGAGTCCCGTCCCCAGGGAGCTTAGAGTTACCTGACATTCGTCAATCAGGATAAGAGGAAACCCCGGAGAAAGCCTTATCTAGGTAACTCACCCTGACCGAGTTCGATCTCGGGACCTCTTGAACGTGAGGCAGACACGCTACCATCTATGCTACCGAGGCAGGCCCAAAATTGTACTGATACACTTCTGCAAGACATTGAGATATCGTAGTATTTAATCAGACATTTTGTTATAAGGTATGCTGTTTAAAAACACACATGCCTGCAAGTGCTTCGCTTTTTCAAAACTAACTTTTCTGGATTCAGTGCATTTCGAATTATATATTATTATTAGAGAAATCATGGTTACAATTTTTTAACCGGAATTCAGTAACATTTCTGCTTACTAGGGCTTAGTAGAGGAGAGAAAGACTGGATACCGGAATTAATGACGGGTCAGATTCAAAATTTTAAAAGAACTGATGCCCACCTCGGTAGCGTAGATGGTAGCGTGTCTGCCTCACGTTCAAGAAGTTGCGAGTTCGAATCTTGGTTAGGGCGAGCGAGTTACCTGGATAAGTTTTTTCCTGGGTTATCTCTTATCCTGATAGAATGTCACGTAACTCTAGGCTCCATGGACCCGGACTCATTTGAGCATTATTTCACCCATTTCATTCATCGTCCGATATGACTAAACGTTGGAGAACGTAAATTGTACAAAAAACAAACTGCTAAGGAGGAACGTGGATAATGTTAATAAACTATACCAATATACAATACCGTGCAACAGAGTTATAATCAGGAATGTAAAACGTTGTAAGGTCATTAACCAGATTAATTGTCAAATAAATGCAATTTAGTTACGAAAATAAATAGGTAATTACGGTAAAAGTATAATTAGAAATCAAATGTCCAAAATGGATTTACCAGGTAGATAAAATTCTGAAAATTACAAAGTCAAGAAAATTCTCGGATATGCATGACCAACAGGACACTCGCATTTCAGATATGAATAAGGATACCAATAGAAGTTACACAGAATATGTAAAATCTTAACAGCCTTGTTGTTATGTAAACTGTTGTTCTTAAACCCAATTCTAAAGCTACCCATTTCAAGTGACAAGATTCAGAAGCAATTAAATGCTTGGAAGACAATAGTCGTCGACTTACTTCAAGTAGATTATTACCCTCAACATTATGTGTTTCAAATGGGAAGAGTTCTCGCCTGTAGCGAATTAGATGCGTTAGCTCATTCAGCGTTGCCACCTCGTCACTCACACTCTTTTTATATTCTCCTCTCTCTCGCACACTTGCGAGTGTTCTTGGCGCCAGATATAAGGAAAAGCAAACTGAATTTTCCAAAGTTTTATAATACTGCAGTTGTTGAAATCACTATTGCAACATGAATTAAGCCCGCCTCGGTGGCGTAGATGGTAACGTATCTGCCTCACGTTCAAGAGGTCCCGAGATCGAATCTCGGTCAGGGTGAGTTACCTGGATAAGGCTTTTCCGGGATTTTCCCTTACGCTGAAAGACGAATGTCGGGTAATTCTAAGCTCCATGGACGCTGGACTCACTTTGAGCACCATTTCACCTATTTCATCCATCGTTCGATATGACTTAACGTTGGAGGACGTAAGTTGCACAAAAAAAATTATCGCATATTAGGCAAATGGTTTAAATATTTACTTTAAAGTTAATTATAATTTATGAATTACTTATTTTCCTAATCCACCGAAAATAACAGGGGTGCATCCGTATAGCTGTGAATGTTACTTACGTTAAGAGATAGTTTTTCATTATCATTGTCTTCATCGTCTGAGTACTGCAAATTTACGATTATAGGTTCCAAAACCTCGTTACGTGCTATTTCTTTCCAAACGTCGTCTTCTTGTAGTTTATCTGATGTCTCACACAGTTTTCCCCGTCTTGTAGTATTCTTGTGAATTTCTTCGTGATTAAGTCGCTGAATGTCAGTCATTTTAAAAATAATATGTCTGTTTGCAATGTACTTTGAGCCCACATTAACTGAACTGGATTGTTCTGGCAGTAGTAAGGGGGAAGATGGATCGTGTCTCATTGATCTAGCTTCATTAAAGAGTAACTGAATAATACTGCTTTCTACTCTCTAGAGTAAATAGAGATTACAACCATTCATAAACAAAGATATAATGTGACCAGACACGTTCTGTCAGACCAGCAGGAAGTCTATTGTTTCCTCTCATCGAATTTAACAACTTGGCTCATTCAAAGGACATATTTCTTTAATCACGTCATATCAAATGTTTACGTTTCAGTTCTAAGTAATTTCAAATGTACGTTCACGCATGAATGGCAACCAATAATACTATTCATTACAGTGCTTCTTCGTAATGCATTGTTATATAATGGTATCTACTTTATCTAATTGTATTAGGAAAACTATTTCAGCTAAAAATATGGGGGTGTTACGGTTATGTTAAATACACAAATCTCCTTCCTCGTGGATCAGTTTTTGAAAAATCTGAATTTTTGTCTTAGCGCGAATAGTATTTATTAGAAATTGATCAGTTTGGCGCTCGTCACACATCAAATTGGGGAAATGCAGTAGGACAACACTGCAGGACTTTTGATTGGTTGGTCACCTAGCAGCACCCAAGCACAGATATCATCCCTTTTGAAACACAAAATAAATATGTTGGTAACTGATGTAGGCCAACGCTTACTCAGTTATAAAGATCTCCTAATTCATGAATGGAGCAACTAGGAGCAGCTTCGCTGAGTGACCAGACTGAAAACGACGTCAAAAGGGAACGTACCATATCTACATTATGCCAAATCTCCCTACGGCTTAGTGAAGAAAAACTGTGAAAACTGTTTATAAAGTAACCTCACACATTAATTTTATGTGAATGTTGGTTCAAATACCGCGCTAGCTGCAAGTAAAAAGTACCAGTTAGAGACGTTCCTTACCTGAAAGACTCAATCTTCGCCACACGTTCTACACCCCAGGAGTCGTGTAATCTTCTTACGCGATAATCGCTAAGGAAACGTAGTTAAACAAATGAGCAGAGAACCGAGTCACGTTTCGGTGGATCGTGTTTAATATCCGGCTAGGATAACGCTATTGGAAATCAGCTACAAAGACCAGTTTCCTCACGTCTGCCGCTCATTTAACGGAGCCTTAAGAATGGATTCCCGCTGATTTGTTTTGCATTTTCCATTAATCTCTTTAGTTTGGCTTGCACTAATGGTACGTTGACTTACTCTGCACTGATGTAAGCCACTTAGGAATTTGTTCTCCCACATTAGTTTTCAATGCAAGCTGCACAGACACGTTCAAAATTCGAAAGCCTACCAGCATGAGGAAGATGCATTGAGCAACAGTTTAGTTTAAAAGAAGGGGCATAGCACTTTGTTTTACTGTTAATCTGATGATTAGATCCTTTCGTTTGTACTCAAGAAACTCTTCTTATTTTCACTCTTACGGTGATTTCTGAGTTTATGTCAACATCAATACATCATTGGCTTTGTTACAAATACAGTAAAACCCGGAAGCCTTATTTATCATTAGGGCCAGAAACCTGGAAAAAGGGAAATTAAATTTCGGAACTGAGATATTTTCCATGTAAAATTATACTATATATATTGTAATTGACGTTCTCCAACGTTAAGTCATATCGGATGATGAATGAAGTTCAAATGTGTTCAAATGAGCATAGGGTACATGGTGCTTAGAGTTAACCGACATTCGTCTTTCTGTATAAGAGAAAATCCCGTAAAAAACCTCATCTAGGTAACTCACCCTGAGCGAGATTCGAACTCAAGACCTCTTGAACGTGAGGCAGACACGCTACCATCACACTGCCGAGGCGGGCACTTTATGTATAATGGGTTACAACGTGATACTGATGATAATATGTCGAGTGCCAGAACGATGTTAGTTATTCAATTATTATTCATAATGATACCTTTAAAACAATGAAAGTTTTATTTTGAATTGATATGAGTTATAGATGGCCATGAATGAATAGGCTAGGTCACAAACAGAAAAGATGAATGTTAATATCCAATCTATATAAATGGTAAGTATGATAAACTAAATAGAAAGATAAAATTATAAAATAAAATTGTTTTAGGACTTTATATTTGGAAAATCTGAAAATTATGTAATTCAAAGTTAATGTACTGGCCACAGGGAAAAGTTATGCAGACTAGAATATTTAGTTACCGTGGTGATAAAGTAAGAATCAATAAATGGAACAGAGCATTTCCTTGCGTCGTAATTTAAAAGTGAACAGACACGTGTGCAGAATGCTGCATTTATGCATATTCAGCAATTATTCTGTTGCAAACCAGAGAGAATTTGAACTGTGTTCGAATTACTACTCAAAGTAGGAAACGTACTGTCGCGAATTCGTTATTGCGATAGCGCTGTCGACGCATACAAATGGCGGAGATAAGGGTCAAATAAAGTTAGGGCGGAGATAAAAGGGTTGCCGAAACAGATAAAGATAGATCATTGGAAACCTCTAGTGACATCTTGTTTGTTACAGAACATTCGATTATTTTCTGGAACCATGAAGAGGTATATAATAAGGAGCCGTGATTGCCAGTGAGTGTGTAGTTGTAAACAAGAGTTGTAATTGAAACTGCTGTTTGAAAGTGAGCTCTTTATTGTGGTCAGTGACCTTGGCAGATTGTAATTGGGTATGTGACGTAATTCTACTACTGTAAGGATTGATCAGAGTGTATTTGTATGAAATAACGAACATTTTGAATTTATGCAAATTGGACTTTTAATTCTAGGAATCCACAAAGTCACAATTGGTGTCAGGAAGTGGAACATTTGACCACGGACGCGGCATTCGCAAAGATTTTAACGGAACTGGAAGAAATGAAGACGGCTAACGACAACTTCACCGAGTATGTGGAGAACCTGGTGGATCATCTCCACGACATGCATGAAATGGCTCGTCAGAGTATCCAGAAGGCGAGCGAATTGATGAAGACGCGATACGACAGGCTAGCCAACAGTCAAGGTTTCCAGTAAGGTGACCTGGTCTAGTTGTACCGCCCTACCCGGACCAAGGAACGCTGCCCGAAACTTCAACAGCCATGGCTAGGACCGTACCGGGTGGTGAAGAGAATTAGCGACGTGGTCTACCGCATCCAGAAGGTGTCCCGAGGGAAGATAGTGGTACACCTGGATCCTCTGGCCCGCTACGTTGGTGCTGATCGGGATGACCAGCCTTGAGGAGTTATTAGTTTCGCGAAACCGTTATCGCGATAGCGCGGCCGACGTATACACAGAGCAAAGATGAGGGACAAATAAAGATAGCGCGGAGATAAAAGGGCTGCAGAAACAGATGAAAATATATAATTGGAACCTTCTAGTGACATCTTGTTTGTTACAGAACATTCAATTATCTTCTGGAACCATAAAGAGGTATATAAAAATGAGCCGCGATTGCCAGTGAGTGTGTAGTTGTAAACAAGATCGTAACGATTGTTGTAGTTGAAACTGGTGTTTTGAAAGTGAGCTATTTGTTATGGTCGGCGTACTTGGTAGATTGTAATTGTGTAGGTGACGTAATTTTACTACTGTAAGGACTGAACAGAGTGTATTTCTACGGAAATAAGAAAGATTTTGAATTCCTGCAAATTGGACTTTTTAATTCTACGAATCCACAAAGTCACAATATTCTTGTAAATTGTGGGAATATATTGATTCAAAATAGAAATTTGATTTAAATTGTGTTTCGAGTTTAAATTTAAAAAAAATTCAATATTGTTTTTTTATTTCCCTAAAATTAAGTTCCATAATCCAAGTATCCGATATGGCGATCAAGAGAAGATCTCATCAAGCCGTGCTGCATTATAACATCTGCATCATCGCAACATCACCAATAGAATACGGCTACAATTGCGGCAGCGACGAGGGAGAACCACTATTACACCGTCATTTCCATCGCGAAACTGCTCCAAGCAGTATTGTGACTTTGTGGGATCGTAGAATTAAAAGGCCGAGGTGCAAAAATTAAAGATCTCCTTTATTTTCGTCGAAATACACTGTTCAATTCTCACGTAACAACATCACATATACACAGTCTTCCAAGGTCGATGACAATAACATCAGTGACAGTGGATTAGCTCTCGTCACAAAAACACTTCCAGCTGCTTTTCGTTTCACAACACTGTTTCACAACTACCTCACTTTGCGAGCCGTCACGTCCTTAAATACCTAATTCGTAACTCTAGATGGTTATAAAGTTAGCCAGAACCGGAACAATCTCTATCAGTCCAGAAATTTCCGGAAGAATAAAGAAATAAAACATTCTATCACATTCCAGAAACCTAACTTAATCTATGCCGGCAAGTCCTTTACCTCAGTTATCTTTGCCCGTCGGCGCTTGTTTACAATAGCCACGCTATCATTAACTGCTTAGCAAGGCCCATTATTACCATGAAACTTTATCCGCCGACTGTTTTCTTATTTGTGTCGTAACTTTTATACCAGTTGCCATGATGATATTTCATAAAGTGCAATAATTTTTAGGGCAACTGCACGTGCAACGAGGTTTGGTGTCGCATAAAGTTATAAACTATAATCCTTTGAGGAAAAGGGAAAACAAACCGTCAGCTCTCAACACTCTTTCAACACACATGTAAGTGTACAACCGTTTCGAAATGTGTTCATTCTCAGTTTCGTTCTTACAAGAGATCAAGTTCGACTGGAAGAAAACTCTGAGCTTTGGTGATTTTTAAAAACATTGTTGGTACACAAATTCTGTATAATGAGTACTAAACATAAGACGTTGTCACTGAAAGACAAAATTAAGGTCATTGTAGAACAAAAAATTTCGATATAAAGAATTATCTGTGTTTTTTAAAGTTGTAAAAGTAAATATTTATTAAAGTTTGGAAGAAAAGGTAACAATTCAAGACAAATGGCTAAAGCGCATGTGAAATGCATCATAAAATATACGGACTAGGACGAAATAAGTCGTGCTGTATTCAAGTGCGTTGATTTTGCGCGCGCTAAATGAATTCCCATTTCTTGACCATTGCTTCAGACTCAAGAATTAAGAAAATTAGGAAAAGACAATTAGATAACCTCCAATGGATGGCTCGAGACTTTGAAACTTTGCCATAATACTGTTTTGAATGCTGTGTGTGGTGAAGCAAATGATGTTGATATGCATACTACTGCAGATTGGAATGTAAACTTTGTGAACAGGAAAACTGCAATTATTGTACGTAAGTTGATAATGTAGTACCCAAGGCATATCACTGCCCACCTCGGTAGCGTAGATGGTAGCGTGTGCGCCTCACGTTCAAGAGTTCCCGAGTTCGAAGCTCGACAGGGTGAGTTAACTGGATAAGGCTTTTTCCGGAATTTTCCCTTATCCTTAAAAACGAGTGTCAGGTAGCTCTAAGCTACTTGGACCCTGGGCACATTTGAGCATCATTTCAGCTCTTTCATTCACTGTGCGAATGACAACGTTGGAGGACGTAAAATAACAAAAGAGAGAAAAAAAAAGACATAAAACAAAAAAGCAACACAAAAAAGCAAAGAGAGAGAGAGAGAGAGAGAGAGAGAGAGAGAGAGAGAGAGAGAGAGAGAGAGAGAGAGAGAGAGAGAGAGAGAGAGAGAGAGAGAGAGAGAGAGAGAGAGAGAAAACGCATATCAGCCTATTATTCTTTACACTTTCTTTTACATCATTCCATCACTGTATACATGTACGACTATAGCTACAGTAATTTCTTTTTATTGAAACACAACTCTCTTTAAGACGATACATATTGTTGCTTTGTGGGTTCGTAGAATTAAATGCTTAATTTGCAGAAATTCAAAATGTTATTTATTTCCTTAGAAATACACTTTGGTCACCTCTTAGAGTAACAGAATTACGTAACATACACAAATACAGCTTCCAAGGTCGTCTGCCACACACACACACACACACACACACACACACAAACAAGAGTTCACTTTCATAACACAGCTGTACACTCACGAATCAAGTTCCATTTCGACTCTCTGCTGGCGTGACGCGATTCTAGAATGAACAAGACGGCACTAGAATATTCGAGTTATCTATTTGTTTCGGCATGCCTTTTATCTCCGCACTGTATTTATCTGTTTCGGCAAGCTCTTTTTCTCCAGCCTGCACTGTCTGTCCCTTATCTCCACGCTGCACTGTCTCTTTGTGCACGTCGTCCACCAGCCGCGACAATATATAAACGGAAAATAAATACCGGATCGATCGCGTACCGTTTTAGACAGCTTTTATTGTATAATACTGAAAAACTAGTATTATATGCAACACGGATTGAAATAGACAATATATTAATCGCTTAGTGCCGAAAGTCAAATAGTCAGAATTTACAACATGTTTTACTATAATTTTTCTACTATAGACAATCTTTGGTAGAGGACCGATTGCATTTTAGCTAAAAACTACCGAGCGAGATGTTATCATGGTGTAATATATGCCACTCGCATTTGAAAGGTCATGGGCTCAATTCTTTCGACCGCAGTCTATGACTTGGGTCCTTGTGATTTTCCATTGTTACTTAAGCGAACTCTGGGGTACTTATTTTCATAGCACTATTTCTTTTCCATTGTTTCCTTTCATTGCGTTTCCTTATCATCTAGGTTTACTTTGAATGTGGTGTATGGCGGTACCGCACAGATGGCGCTCATGCTTCCGCATTGCAAACTGTTTTCTGCACTGGGCTGCGTTGATGTTTAACTAGATTTAAGAATGAATGTTTTTCAGATAATTTGTACAAGAGTTAGTAGATAACGTCATTCAGTGTCCACACAGATTATCTTTAAAGTGACCAAAACACCATTTGTTACAACACGGGAATATCCTCGGAATAGCAAGTTTGTCAAACCTTCAGTTTATTCCTTTACTCTTTACTGCTGATTGAATTTTGTTAATTGTTTGCCTGTACTATTAAGTTGCTTGGAAATGTGGCTTTCAATAAAGTGCACCTTCTTCTTCCTTAGTTTATTTTGCTTGAAGACACCAAAATGTATCCTCCAGTGAGAATGTACAGGTAAATATCGAGGCAGACTGAACAATCCTAATGCCGACTATGGCATTGAGTGTTTCAATTTGATTCAACATTTCCAAACTTTGTATACAGACCTTGTGTGAATGAATGAAAGCAAACGCCCGCCTCAGTAGCGTGATGGTAGCGAGTCCGACTCACGTTCAAGAGGTCCCCAGAACGAATCTCGGTCAGAGTGAGTTACCTGGATAAGGGGTTTTCCGGGTTTTTTCCGGGTTTATCCTGAAAGAATGATGTCGGGTAACACTCTCCATGGGCCCCGGACTTATTTGGGCATCATTTCACCTATTCCATTGATTGTCCGATATGACTTAATGTTGGAGGACGTAAAATTACACAAAAAAATAGGTCAAACAAAAAGCAAATGGGTATTCTTTGTCATCTCGTCGGTGGAGCTTCTTTCATGATTGTGCTCCAGAGACGCTCTTGAGGGTCACTTGACTCCCATGTACAGGGCTTGAGATTTTAAAACAAAGGTACAACGTGCCAAAACGCGTTCTTTTGATATGATTGTTGAAAATATTAATGTTCAATTTTTAAACCCAGATTTACGCTAATAACCGTTCACAAAATTTCCAACATTTTTGCACTGTTAATTCAATAAATATTAAATGTTTAAAACAGTCAAGTGTATTTTAATAGAGAGAAAAATGAACTGTGTACAGTTGGCGAGTTCAGCAAAGCTGATTTACGAATGACAGATAATTGAGTTACTAATAGGTTTTAGGAACTAAAAGCTGATCTTAACACGCTCTTCATTCGCAAATCAGTGCACAATAATAATGTTAACGTATACGTCTGCCCTAAAAGCATTTCCAAGTGTTCGTTCATTACTTTATTCACTTAATGCAATACGTTTAGTAGTTCGCGATATTCACATAGAAGTTCTAAAAGGATATAGCGATCGATCCTTTGGTTTTAGATTAAAGTATTATTGGGTCTCACTATACGAAGCAAAAAATACTTTAAAATAAGGTTATAAAGGCAATATGCTGGTAAAATCTGTTATGTCCATGAAAGTGCAACTCTTTGATTCGAAGTTCTTTGTCAGAGCACTCCATGTCGTGAGAAAGACGCGCTTCTATTTTAAACCGCGGCTTATAGTGTAGTCCATTTGGTACTTCACAAGTATAAGAACCTCTAGTTGATATTTTCACATTGCCCTGCACTTGTGTTCACTAGACCAACATTATTACGAGTTACTTGGACTAAACACGCAAGACAATTTCTTTTTTGTAACAATGAAGTATATCAGAAGGAATGCGTCTAAAAGGAAAATATGAAAATAAAATATGAAGAAAGTAAGTGTATAATGGAGAGGATAGGGCCAAAGAGATAAAATAAGACAAACAGGTGGAAATGAAAGACAGCAAAAATTAACATTGCATGTCTGATGCTTAGGAGCTGGACCCTGAAAAACATGCAGGCTTTGGTAAAAATGACAAAGTGGCGGTATCATTATCTATGTTTTACGTATATGAACATTATAATCACATACCAACACCAGACACACACACACACACACACACACACACACACACACACAAACACACACACACACACACCACACACACACACACACACTGTATGTGCTTAACCATCAAGCTTAAACGTTTAAGTAGATAGCACTGAATGTCGCTGTGTCTATGCTCCAAAAACTGCCTCTGATAAAGCACTACAAATTACCATACTTTTCCAGTTTCTCAAACTGCTTTAATAACTTAAATAAATCTACAAGTTATTGCCATTCATAACAGAACAGATATTTTGGAGTACTTTGAAGTCTCTCTCGATCAAAACAAGTGTTTTCTTTTCTGAAACTGGTACAACATGGAGTACACAAACATTTACTGTACCAAACTTATACTTTAAGTATTGTGATTTTGTGGGTTCATAGAATTAAAATCCAACTTGCAGAAATTCAAAATTGTTCTTGTTTTCTGTAGAAATGCACTCTGTTGTATTCTCACTTAACAGCATTACGCAAGACTTACTTTTCTATCCCCTGATTTCACTATTTTTAAGAAAAAGTTAATTTCGTATGAAGTTGCACCTTATATTTCAACTTATATCGGACTATAATTTATGTAATTCACTGTAACACATGCACAATTTTATTTTATATGTTCATTAAATTTGAAAATTTGCATATTATGTCCAAAAATAACACTGGGAAAACTTAAATGTCCAAAGATAAAGGTTGTAACTTGTCTATCTACCTGAGGCAAACTTACCTTAAGGGAAAAACTTAAAGCAACAGAAAAACAAAAGAAAATAAACATGTAAAACGAGATAGAGATACGAGGCGACTCGTTAGGTTTTCCCAAAAGTGTCATTTTAGGCTATGCAAGTTTTACCAAGGGGCATATCTGCCCAGAGATACTCACAAGGAACAAACATGGCGTAACTTATATTTACTCGAAAATAAGAACGAATTATAAAATGTTTCTGTAAGAAGGACGCGTCACTACTTAAAACACTCACGTTGATCATTTGATTTATTCCACAAAGCGTTTTCCTTAAATTTGTCACGGCACGTGACTAAACAACTTCTAAAGTGGAGAAATATGGAATTGTTTTCGAGAAATGTATTCCGTTAATTAAGTAAACGGATTCTTCAGGAGTTGTGAAGTGCAATAAATTGCTCCTTAATTAGGAATATAATTAGTAATTAATTATTTAACCAGTTACATCTATAATTATACAAACGCTGTAAACAGATTGAGATAACCTAATAAAAGGAGAAGATGCTACATCAGATAATCGTCAAAGATTCCCACATAAATATCAATACACTACCAAGGTAATGTGTGGGTTCCTATTGGGCACACTCTGAGTACGATTTCTGTTCGGGATGGTCAATCTGACGGTGGAGATTTTCACTATTCTCCAAATTAGTAAAACAACAGGGATGGATTGTAAATTATACTAATGCGATTTTTACTGTCGATTCACTGATTTACTGGCATTTCACTTTTTAAGATGGTTAAAGGCTCAGGCGAGTGGACGGCATTCGAATAGCCGTTTTAGGAACTGTCTGCTTTGTGGCGCATTCCCATGAGAGGTCTCTCTATGGGAAGAGTCTAGACCTTTCGAGAGATTTCACACGTTTTAATATATGGAGACGTTAGAGACCCTGGCCGTATCCAAGTCCCGTAGGGAAGGGGATCCGTCCCCTTCAGCTGCCGAGGTGCGGGCGCTGCGGACCCTTAGCACTCGTGGTATCTCTGACGTTACTAGAGGAACCTCGGGCCGAACATTCGAGCCCCTTTCTGATTAGGAGCTGTTCGGATTGAGTTGGACTCGAGGGTGCAGTTTGTCCCCAAAACCCACGGGAAATAGGGTACCTTCGGCCAGACTACAGCCGCCCGGAGGGGGTAGAGGGTTACCTAATAAGCCCCGGGTACTAGCCTGCAGAACTAGTAGAAGCTATGCTAGATCACCAGGCGGCCCCACCGAGGTTTTTGACAGTCTTCCCTGCGGGGTTGACGCGCATATGTGGCGTATCCACTCCCACCCGTCTTGATTTTCGAGTCGATGGGAGGGGGGCAGGGCTTTTTAGACTCAAGATATATTCCTATGGTAAGAGCCCCGGAGCTTCGTCTCCCGGGTAGAAGGACGCCCGGTCCTTGGTCCTACGGCTCCAGGACTAATGGGAGTAGAACCTCTGGCTTAACTGTCCGTATCGAAGTCAGCCGCATCGAATCAGTTTGCCCTCCGACTAACGCTTCATCCCTCCCTCAAGGCGGGAGCTACATAGGTGAGATACTTAGGTCATCATGTTCACTTCAGTACCGCTTCTTAATAACCATAACCATAAATGCCCGCCTCAGTAGCGTAGATGGTAGCGTGGCTGCTTCACGTTCAAGAGGTCCCGAGTTCGAATCGTAGTCAGGGTGAGTTACATGAATATGTTTTTTCCGGGGTTTTCCCTTATCCTGAAAGACGAATGTCATGTAGCTCTAAGCTATATGGACCCTGGGCTCATTTGAGCATCATTTCACCCATTTCATTCACCGTCCGATAGGACTTACCGTTGGAGGACGTAAATTACACACACACACACACACACACACACACACACACACACACACACACACACAAAAGAAACAACAACAAACAAACCATAAAGTACATCGGTTCTAAAATATAAAGTCTATAAGGAACTAGTGCGTTCTAAATTACGTAAAATTAGAATTTCGACTGAACCAATGAAATCACGGCACCTTGTCCTATTATAAGGCACATCTACTAACGTTTTCCACATAAGCGGTAAAAATCGTTTTACTATAAGATTACTAAATTACAGTTTAATACCATAACTAGGTCACGAGGCCGTGGCTGAATGGTTAAACCACTTGACTCTCAACAAGGTGGCCCGGGTTTGATCTCACGTGAGATTTCTGGTAGACAACAAGTCGCTGGGTTCAGAGTTTTCTCCGGAATCTCCAGTTTCCTCCGTCATTTCCCCAATTGCTCTATCATTCAATTCACCCACACACTATTATGTGTTTCGCTCGCTCTTATTCCAGGCGTGGGGTTCGGCCCTTAACCCTGGTTTCCTCTATGAGTTCAATGCTTAGGTTTCGCGCACCCTGTCTTTCCGGGTTACTGGAACCCACGTCCCCTAGCACCTGTATTGATGATGTAAGGGAGGAAAAAAATAGCACGTCCATTGCGCAGTGGTAGCTCGTGTGCTTCAGGTACGGTGCATTCAAGTTTCATCTTCGATAACGGTGTGAGGATTTTTCCTCGGAGGTCTGACCTGCGATGCATTCAGTTTGGCGATACCAATTGTGTAGCTATTCTGATGAAAAGGTAACGTGCCTAAAAGGTCAAGTAGTCGTGTGCACTGAACCTGCTACCCCCAGCCATTACTCCTCCGTGGCCTTGGCTACTATTGGGCGCAGCAGCTAGGGAGAGACGCCCAAGCGTTTTATAGCGTCTACAACTAAATAGCAATAATAACAACAGGAATATGAATAACAACAATAACAACACATTATTCCTCATTATTATTGCTCCCTTTATTTCAAATTCCATGACAGGTTACAACACTTGGTGTGGGATGTTTCTCGGGGTGGCCTTTCGGAGTGGTATGGCAGGATGGATAAGGATTGCTTGTCGGTGAGCAAGAGTACTCTCTCAGGGTCCAGCAGTTATCACCAGTCAACGAAAAGTCCTGCTTCAATTTCCTGGGAATTGCTTATTCCCAAAGATCTTACTTGTCTGATTGCTCGGCTTTTCTCACTTTCTCTCACTCTCGTTGTGTCGCCTTGTGTTTTTGAGAATATTTAATGCCAAGTTTGAAATCTACCTCCACTATTACCTCGCCATCAGATATTAAACACATCTCTCCTTCGTTGTAAACAACCGAGTGACGCTTCTCACCTCGCTCTACGCTCAGCTTCTTTCTAGTTTAGTTTGTCTACCTCCCCATTTTCTATTTGTCCTCTATTTCAGGCCTATCTCTTGGTTTACGCTACGTTTTATTTGGGGAGTTTATTTCTACGACTTTACCTTATTTGCCATTTCCATTCAACTTCAACTGTATAGCAGACACAGATCTACTCCCTAAAGTTGTAGGACCTCTTGGCGTCATAACGGTACTGTATCCTGCCTCTACATATTTTCCTTAAACCTCAGTATTGTCTATGGCTCCTTGGTGGCGCTGGAATTTTGGGCTTCTATTTTCATATTTGCGCATCCGTCCTCGTCTGTGCGTTCTAACTTAAGGCAACCTTTCCCTATTTTTATTTCATTTAAACTTTATTTAATTTGACTTTATTTCTTATATCATATATACCCAATTGCTCATTAATAATTTATATGGATTTATCCTCCCTTTCTTACATTCTTCTATCGGACACCCGTGGTTTGTTCTTTACACTGTATAATTTTACAGTGATATTTGACTTAAGGTTTGTTTATTACCAACAAATTCGCTTGTTTTCAAATAAAATTTCCAGTATTTTAAATTTCAAGTGCAAATGAAGCTCTTTCGGATTATCTTTCAGCTAAACTTCTGTAATTTTACGAAAAAAAATTCAAATAGTTTAGAACTCAGACGGCTTCAAATAGAGAAGCTAATATGCCTTTCGTGTCAATATGCACAAATGTACTTCAGCAAGTTACACTTAATTTACAATGTGCCCGCCTCGGTAGTGTAGATGATAGCATGTCTGCTTCACGTTCAGGAAGTTCCGAGTTCGAATCTCGGCCAGGGTGAATTAACTGGATAAGTTTTTTTCCGCTGTTTCCCTTATCCTTAAATACGAATGTCGGGTAACTCTAAGCTCCATTGATCCTGGGCCCATTTGAGCATCATTTCACCCATTCCATTCATCGTCGGATATGACTTAAAAGGTTAAAGGACGTAAATAAAAAAAACAGTTGCCATGACAACCATTAACGCACTGTATTCAAAGACGCATTTTACGCAGTGTCTTCACATTCACTTGTTCCTTCCCCCCCCTCCAGGGCTAACAATTTAGTATCTGGGGTCAGATGACGGTTGAGTAGGAGACAAACTTGATATCAGATAGTAGTCACGATGGATGATAGCCCAAAGCCTGCTATGGGAACGAGGGAGGGGATTATATGAGGTGAGGGTAAACTGGATGAAGGGAAAGACGATTAAGGAACAGTTGGTAAATAAACCGAGAACCCGGAGTAAACTGCCGAGTTTGTATGCCATAAATCCCACCTGCGGTCACCTAGAATCGAAACCGGTCCTCCACAATAAGAGGTGAGCGTTAAATTAGCATCAGGTAGAATACGTTCTCGTAAGTACTCTGCAGACGTTAAGAAACTCTGATGAATAGAGAGTAGTTTCTTATCGGTGATGTAAGAGCATGAAGTACAGTACAGTTCAACTTAATTCCCTTTTGTCCTGGCTTTAATGCTGGTAAATTCCTATGACTAGTGCCATGATAGTAACAAAACGTCGGAATTGTGTGCGATCTTTTACAAGTAAAGTTTTTATCTGAACGCCCCAGGGCATAAAGCCCTTGGTGAAAAATGTTTTTTCAACAGAATACCAAAATGCAGACCTAAAAATAGAGAAACACAAGCGTTTATTACAGAGACAGACATTCAGCTGTTGTGGATAAGTGCTCTGATTGGCCATTATTAAAATGGTTTTCATTGCTGTTGCATGTTGCACGTGCGCTGCAATTCCTGTCCAAGGACGAGCAAACTCTCCGTGAAGTGTACTCTGCAACACCATGTCTAGAGACACTGGAATAAACTCCACCTATAAAATTCCTCCAGTATCTTGCTGTACCTTGTTGTCTAAGCTTGCATCTGGTGTCATAAAACATGAGCTCATGTTGTGGGTTGTTTTCACCCAAAGTATATATCTACCGTCGTAAAAATCCCTATAAGCAGAGTGTATAGAGTGTATTAGTGGTGTTTGCAAAGTACTTCTGCACCTCGCATACACTTGCGTCAAGAGTATAAAAACAGAAGCGCCAAAACACAGAAGCTAGCAATATCTGGAAGTACAGAAGCTAGAGAACCGTGCAAATTTCTAGATTGTCAATTTGTTTCTTTTTTAGCTGGCCTCACACCTTCAATTGTTTTTCTAAAACCCAAAGCAGCAAAATTTATTAGTCGTACACAAATCTTTGAAAACTAAGGAAATCACAAAGGATTCGTTTACAGCGATCGTGTTTTTTATACTTCCCCTTCATTCATTGGAAGCTGAAATGTCTGTACTCTTTAGATTTACCAGGATCTTAATAAAATACACTTAATGCTCCAAGTGTTGATATGTGCCTCTATTTACTGCCGCAGACAGTTTTTTGATAACTGAATTATATCACCTCTATTTCCCCTAATTTGTAACATTTACTTATGATTTATTCACGCACTATATTAAAATAATTCTTTCTTTGCAAGCAGCCACCCCACCTTCACTTGTTCACAAGTTATTTTCTAATTTATGGACTCTCTTTATCTGCAGTGGTTCTCAGCGTCCCATTGTCTAGTGGGCGTGAAAGAATTTAATCTTGCTCAGAGGCTTCTTTATAAGAATTGAGGCTAAGTGCCATAGATTCACGACCCAGTTCCACCGGCATTACTTCCCTTCCGAAGCTCCCAGGGATGCTGCCATATCTCTAACCCGTCCAAATAAGCATACCGCGTTTTTCTCTGCAAAATAATTGTTCACGATGATTGAGTCTTCATTTGTCGAAAATCTCTGTCCTCCGAGCGCAATTTTCAGATGAGGGAACAAAAAGAAGTCACTTGGGACCAGATCTGGTGAGCAAGGCGAATGGTAAAGCAGTTCAAAGCTTCATTCGTGGATTTTCGCCATTGCAAGCGCTGAGGTGTGAGACAGTGCGATTTTCTTTTTCTGAAATGTGGCTGGTTTTTCCGCAACTTCTGCTTTCAGCTTGTCAAGTAATGATGCGTAGTGTTCCTGTAATGGTTTTTCCTTTTTGAAGACAATCGATTAAAATAACTCCATGTCTATCCCCCCACCCCAAAAAAAGCAGTTGCCATCACTTTCCCAGCCGAAAAAACATTTTTTTTGAGTCGGCGTCCCCTTGGCAGTCCTGCAAAATGAAATGAAATGTGTAGTGTCTAACGCCCGCTTTTACTACACACGGCACCGCAGGCGGTGACACTAATGACACATGAGATGAAGATGGAGCACCGGTGGAATGAGAAGGCGGGGGAAACCGGAGGTCCCGGAGAAAACCCGCCCCAGCGCCGTGTTGTTCACCACCAATCTCACTTTGCGGTCACCTGGGATCGAACCCGGGCCGCCTTGGTGAGAGCCAAGCGGTCTAACCACTGAGCCACGGCGTGGTCTTTGCAGTCCTGCAGTCCACAGTTGAACTGTATTTTTGTTTCGGCCGTATAATGTTGTATCCAGGTTTCGTCTACAGTACGCCAAAACTCGGATTTATTGCGCCTAAACTGTGCGAACAGAGCGTTGGAAAAGTTCATTCCAACATGTTTTTGGTCTAACTTGAGCAAGTTCGGCACCCAACGTGCGGAAAGGTTTCCCATATCTAAATGTTGATTTAATATGTGACAAACACGTTCTTTTGACATGCTCATCCACTCTGCTATATCTCTCAATTTAATTTGGCGGTCGTCTAGAGCCATTTGGTGCACTTTGGCGATGTTTTCGTCGGTAGTTGCAGTTTTTGGTTGTCGCGAACGTTCATCGTCTCCAAAGCTCTTAAGGCCCTGTTTAAATTCAGCTACCCAAAATTTCACTGTGGTAAATTATAGTGCAGAGTTGCCACACACAGAATCCAACTCAGTTTTAATTTTTGTATGTGTACTGCCTTTTAAACACAAACATTTAATGACAGCTCGATACTCAGTTTTGTCCATTTTCATAAAAACACTCACATCAACTCAGTCAAACGACTGTTATCAACTGAGCATCCAAAATGGCTGAAACTTTGGTGAGTAACTGTCAAAAGCTGAACCTCGAAATTTACTAGCTTTTATTTACGATTGGGGCCATGTTCATCTTCAGGTCGGAAACTTTTCAGAGCACCCTGGTATAAATGGCTGCTTTGGATGGGTAGGGCCAGACTGAAAAATTGAATGTCACAGCCGGTTGCCATTGAGCTACTATGTCCAACATGCCGATATGACATTAAATTCTCCAATTGACTCGTGTTTTCCGGTAAACCACTTAGGAGTTCTCATATACAATGAGATACACACCTTACATCCAAACCCTAGCTCACACGACTAGTGTGAAAGAAATGATTAATTTCCAGGGGTTACTTTACTTATCCATTCAACATGGTGTAATAATAAATTAAGTGCTGGGAGGAAACCTAACGACTAATAGCACAAGCCTTTCTCACTTGTCAGCTATTCCAAATTATGTCATTACGTCATTAACTGCAAGAATTAGAAGATTTAATGAACATTTGCTTATTCATAACAATATTCCATATCTGTAAAACATATATTTCCTCATTAATCGTAAAACTATAAAAAAGAAATGGCACCGTCTGCTAGTCCTTTTCCTTATTAAACAGGAATATGCAACTAAGAAATATATATTTTTAAGAATACAAGTATAAAAATGCTACATGCTTATATTCGGAAGTGTTTGATTTATTTTATTTATTTTATAATATGTATAAGTATATGATTAGAGCAACTAACCTGAAAAGAAAGTTAAAAATGTCAACACATAAAATGTTATTTCCGGTAATTGTGTACCATGCCATTAACAAAATTAACAAAATGTTTCATGTTTTATTTCTAGTAATTTAAAAGACTGAAGTGTAATGCACTAGTTAGTTTACCAATTTGAATCCTCAAGTATGTTTTACTTGTTGCTCAATTTAGTATACTTCGGTGATTAATTGACATCTATTTGCAAAAATATATATACTTTTTATTCTATGTTTATTTACAACTACAAATTAGTTTTAAAACTTAACTGAAGAATATTTCAAAATGTTTAACTGGATGTTATTTTCAGAGATCAATATAAGAAGGGAACTGTAAACACACATATCTATCTTTTGGAGCATGGGTGGTAGCATGTCTGCCTTACCCTCAAGAGGTTTCAAATTCGAATCTCGGTCAGGTTGAGTTATCTCTGTAAAAGGGTTTTTTTCCCACTCAGTGGTTTTCTCTTATTCTGAAAGATGAATTTCGGGTAACCCTTAAACTGTATGACTCCTGGGCTAATTTCAGTAGCATTTCAATCATTTCATTCATCGCACGATATGAAAATGTTGGAGGAGATATTTAAAAAGTAAAAGAAAAAAGTTTTAAATACATACTTCGCTTAAAATAGTTCAACCAAGGAATATACAGTAAGATAATGCTTATAAATAGATGCATATTCAGACAAATAATGCCAAGATAATAAATTATAAATATACCAAAAAATAATTTTTCTGTTATTTGAACATCTGAGGACATAAATATTATGTACATAGCTCAGTTATCATGACAAACAATCTGAATATTTTGACACAGCACTGTAGTAAATGGAAGCAAATTAGGCAAAGAAACCAGTGCACACGAAACCATAAGACGGAACTCCCAGGAGAAGAAGGCAAGCTAGAGGACTGTGTAACGTAATCATTTTTGTTGCCCGTACGGTGTTTATGTTTGCCTTTCGAGTATGGCAAATGTGTTATGCTTGTTTAAAATACGCAAGCATTGTCACGTAATACCTATCACTGTATCTATTCAAACGAACATTAGATATGGCAAGTCGGGTGACTCATACGCACCCTCATACGCTGATTTCATGGAAAACAGAATCACCAATAGATCAGATTAACGATCTTCGTTCGCCTCTTGCCTTCTTGTGCTGGGCAGACAGTAACTGTAAAATTCCGGCCAGCAGAGCCGCGTAGATTTAAGTGATATTAATATGAACTATCAATTTGCGTAGGAGAGGATATATTGAGGATAGTGTGACGTAAATTAAATTAATTTTAGCTGAGCGTTAAGATCGCTTGGCTCTCACCAAAGTGACCCGTTTTTGATCCCAGGCGACCGGAAAGTGGCGGTTGCTGGGGCGGATTTTCTACGGGTACTCCGGTTTCTCCCGACAGTATTTTACCAATTGCTCCATCATCTTTCCTATCATTTTATCTCACCCTCTTTCTGTCATCTACTTCTCCCACTCTCATACCAGGCATCGGACTGATCATCCATCCTGGATTCTCTCTCTCTCATTGATACGGAGATTCCGTTCCTATTATTGTTGTTAAGAAGAACAACAATACCATTATACCACGAGTGGTATAACAGTTAGAGAAGATTAACTTTAAGAAATTAGACGAGCTTAAGCATCACTAATGATTTACAGTAAGTATAGTTTATTACGGTTTTTGCGATACCTGGGCGTTAAAGACGTAATATGTAGAAGCAGAACCTTCGAATTATCAGCAGTGAGAAAGAGAGGGAGTAGAGGGAGAGTAAGGGAGGAAAAATAGGGATATCCTATTTCAGTTAATGCCATATTACATCACATAACCTACATAAAGATATACTGGATCCTTGTATTACTCTGCGCCCACATGTACCAGCGTTGCAGATGACAATGACACTTTCGCCCACGTGTTACGCCATATTACATTCAAGCATGTTGTATGCACAAGAGTAGCTTACCAGTGGGTTTTGTTCTGCAGGTTTCGTTCGCGGAATTGCTTACACTAACAGTGTGCTTCTTAGGACGGCAGGGCGGCCTTCAGATTCACACAGAGAAGTAAAACAATCCCCTTAGTTTCTCTGCTGCTTTCATAAGGTTTGAAATGTTATAGCCGCATTTCACCAGAAATGCTAAAACTCAAATACCGTATACTTTTAAAGTATGGTGCTCTTGTGTATATGTGAGGGCGCCCGAAAGAAGCAAAAACAACGAAGAGGACACAAATGAAACCTTCATATTCAAAACAGGTATTAATGAAAGGCAAAACCGCAAGTTTACATGTCTGTAAGGTAGTTTTAAGATAACTTAGGACTAAGAAATATTGACATATGCTTTTGATATACTTTTAAATTGGTCAATAAATGCTCAATTAATGGTTTGAAAAATTAACTTATAAGCTTATACACCTACATTTTTTCGGAAGCAGCCACATTAGTGAAAAAGGTATTCTATGTAACATATTTTTGTTTTAGAATTTACAAGGTAGTACTTTTAATTTTATTTTCAAAGTTGCAATCTCTATATGTTGTACATATCTAAAATATTGGTTTAATGATAAATTCATAAGTGTTCAGTCTATAAATTAAATACACCACATGCTTGTGTGCAGGTATTGGCAAGTGATAGATGGACGTGTGAATAAATTTGGAAAGAAGTTAGATGAAATCTGCAGGATTTCGGTATATAGAGACTTAATATTTGGGAAGCCTTAATTAATATTCAAAATTTATTATCTGGTCCACAATTAATGTGGCAGAATTAAAACTGTTTACGAATAAATTAAAATTATTTGAGAAACAAAGCACTTTTAAAGCAACAATTGAACTTCTCTGAATACACAAAGGAATCTTACTCATTACGAACACAGTTTCTGTAAATTTTGCATAACTGGAAACTTTGTCCGTTGTCCAGAAATGAGATTACGTATAGGAGCGTGCATGCCTACGCCTTGCTTGTAATAAGGCTATGAGGAGCCCGTAACAGTAAACCTTAAACGACGTCGTCAGCATCGCTTTGCTCATAACAGAGTTCAAACTGGTACACAATCTAATTTTCTTCAGCATCTGCCCTTCTACCACATGACCAGTTTACCCTTTAGCCCCAGCCAAACACTCGCCTACACGTGGGGAAGACTCCCCTTAAGGTTCGGCGGACCCTTTGAAGTGTACTCCTCTCGTCCGGCATGGTGGAACCACATCACATGTTAACTGGCGTACACCTTGACAACGGGGTTCGTTTCGATTACGAGCGAGGGTCAGTCAAAGCCACCACCACGTCTTCTGATTCCACCCTTCTTCTGGCTTTACAGCCAACAAGGGTGTAAACCACAAAATGGAAACTACCCTGTTGACCTCAAAATATTTACCATTTGGTATTATTATTTCACTCAATAAACTGAGTATTGGAAGTGTTATCTATTTGTGCCTTTTGCCAAGTCACCCGACCGATGAAATGTGGTAAAAAGAATACAAAATTACAACTAGGCATTCAGACTTTATTTTAATTTACACCTTCTAACGTGAAGTCATATTGGACGAAATGAAACAATGCTGAAATGAGGCCAGCGTTCATAGAACTTGGAGTTATCCGACATGCACATTTCAGTTAAAGAAAATCCCGGAATTCCCTTCTCCTGTCCTAGATGCGAACTCCGGACCTCATGGAAGTGAGGGAGACGCGCTACCGCTTACTCTGCCGAAGTGGGCGTCTTTACTTTTGTCGGAGTCTAGAAATATTTATGTGTATATATTTGTTGCTTTTGAAGTGAAATTGTAAGAGATTTAGTCACGATTTAAGTAATCCATAAATAAACTCATAGTGTGTGCGTATTTGAGTATTTTTCTGATATGACTAGTCTTTTTATAACATTAACTACATTTTGGTTTCCCAATGAATTTTTCATGTAAACGTTCTCAATATAATAAGTGTATTTAGTTTGAATTTCAGACCCCTGTAACGGTAGCTTTTGTTTCAACTTTAAAATGAGTTTTGTTTTCAGATCTGACTATTAGGGGGCCATGTAATGACAATATAGAAAAAAATGATGAACGGTTGCTAGGAGAAGAAAATCAATAATATTCAGAGATATATGTTCTGTAATCTTGTTTCATTATGATGGAAAATTGTCGCGGTGAAGATAAAGGTTTTGCATAGTAATAGAAAATAATTAATCTTGTTTCATGAGGATGGAAAAATGTCGCAGTAAATATAAAAGTTTTGAATAGTAACAAGAAAATGAATAATCTTCAAAAAGAGATATGTTCTGTAATCTTGATGGTGGAAAGACGATGTGCGCCAGATAAAAAGTTTTAATAGTGATGAGTGGGCGTGCAGAAGTGAGCAACCTACCTAGGTAGCTACCTATCTACCTACTTCCTTACATACTTACTCACTTCCTTTACATACTTATTCACTCACTCACTCACTCGCTCGCTCATTCACTCATTTATTTATTTATTTATATAGGAAGCTGTTTGTAAAGGAAGTACTGATTTACCGATATGCTGGACGTAAACTGTAATGATTGATTAGGAAAGAAAGTTCGAGTAAAATGTAATCCAGATTATACAATTAAATTATGTATTACGAAATTGGACTTATCCAAAATTTTATTTATTTCACTTGAAACCACACCTGAAAACCAGAGATTTCATGACTCTTATTTAATCAAACACAATAATCCAGAAACAATACAAGCTACAGCGAAGTAAACCTGTTACATCTGGCTTTTCGACTTGTGTCTTCGATACAGTCATCGTGCATCGCATCTGCAACGAATAGTAATCTGGTTACCCCCTTATGAGTAGAACTTCCGTCGCAAGTTTTCTCATTTGTAGCAGTTTATACAATTTTTAACATATAAAATTACTACTTATAATGTAATATGTGGATTATCAAGGTAAATTTCAGGGAAAATAGTTTCCCCAATATCTGTTGTTACTTAATAAGGCAAATGTGTTATGCCTCCGAGTTCACCCACGTTTGTTAAGAATACTGTTTCTAGCTGGAACACCAAGTCCTACTATTACAAAGTTATATTTATTAAAATAATTAAATTAAAGGTGCATTTACATTAACCTTATAATCTTGCTCAGTTTGTAATGTTGTTCTTGTTTTCAAATGCTAGGCTTTGGCAATGAAGTCATTAGCTCTCTTGCTCTCCAATATTTCTGTGTAGTGGTTCCGACAGATAGGGCTTCACAGGTTAAAAGATGTTCTTCAGTCATTTCCTCTTCTTTGTTACACAGAGGACAATTTGGACTTGTATAAATTCCTATACTGTGTAAGTGTTTGGCCAAATAATCATGTTCCGTAAGTAATCTAAAATTTGCTTCTGCAGCTTTACGTGTGATTTCTGGAATAATTTCTGGATTTTTAATTAAAATGTTCCATTTTTTTTAAATTTGGATTTGTTAGATATTGATTGGTTTTGTTTGTTTTCATATTTGTTTTTAATTAAACTTTTTATGGATGTAAAGGTTAAGTTTTTACTTTTGTTCTGAATTAAATTTGCACCTTTTTGGCAAGAAAATCAGCTGATTCATTTCCAGCAATTCCACAACTTGCAGGTATCCACTGTAATATAAATCTTTTCTTTAGCTTTTGAAGTTGTCGTATCATTTTATGGCATTCTTTAATTTGGATTGACCTCATTTTATATGAACTTATTGCACATAATGCTGCTTTAGAATCAGAAAGTATGACAGCATTTTGGAATTTATCTATTCTGTATAGAAGGTGGTGGAGTGAAATATGAATAGCCGTTACTTCTGCATCAAAATAGGTTGTGTGGTATCCTGCTGGTTGATAGAATGAGAACAGTGCACACTTAATTCCTGCTCCTGACTTGCTATCCAAGTTAGATCCATCTGTGTAGATATGTAACCATTCTTCAGGAGGATATCTATTGTTTACAGTTTCTAATGCTAGTGCTTTTAGTAGATGTTTGGACGTTTCAGATTTTGTAAATATATGTTCTTAACCTAATTGAATATTAATTGGTTCAAAAGTCAGTGATTTTTTTTTATTAAAATATCTTCTTTAGAATTAGGAAAATTTAGAAATGTTTTTAATTTCATAACTTTGTGTAGGAAACTTGTTTGTGTTTTCATCTTGATTGCTTGAAAATGTAATGTTTGTAACGTTTTAAACTTTAAAAATGTAACTTAAAATGTTACACTTAGATTATTTATCTCAGAGACTAGTATGTTGCACTTAGATTATGGACACGGGCGCTGATGACCATGGAGGACGAGAGGTACTAGGCTGATCACCAAACCTATTAATTTTGAATAAGAATTAGAGTATTATAAGGTGAAATATTTATAATATTTTGAGGTTTATTATAATAGTATGATAGTGAAAATATTTATTCTGCTATGATGTACAGTTTGCTTGCTCCTCGACAGAGGAACTGAAGTATTGACTCGAATGTCATTGGGAATGTTTAGTACACAGAGGAAGAGAAAAAAAAAAAGGCTATTCCCTGTTTAAAGTTGACTAATTTACTCTAATGGTTTTTAAATAAAAAAATAGGTTAACGAACAAATAATAAGACGTGGAATATAATGAATTAGAACTTTTAAAGAACTTTGCATCTAGACATGTTCAAAACATAGGTAATATTGAAGAACATATAGATGTACTTTATTTTTAATGAATAAGTATCCTAGCTACTATTTTGTATATAGAGGCAGAATATGTCACATTTGACACTAAGAACTGATGTTTTTCCTAGGGCATTTTGGACTGAAGCTCAAATTATTTTAGGTTTTTAATTAATGTGTTCAATTT
Source organism: Mantis religiosa (assembly GCA_030765055.1). Taxonomy (NCBI): domain Eukaryota; kingdom Metazoa; phylum Arthropoda; class Insecta; order Mantodea; family Mantidae; genus Mantis; species Mantis religiosa. Next base: position 176,922,902 of record CM060952.1, read on the forward strand.
TTTAAATTTTTGACAAAATACTTATGAAAGAATTTAACAGAAAGTAAATGAATAATTGCTTATGCTTCAAGGAATAATGTAGAGAAAATATTTAAAACGTTACAAACATATATTCAACGTACCACGCCTTCTTATTATTCTCGGATCTCATAACTTGAGCTCGGATTCGTAAGTCGTATCAAGTATGGAATGTATGCATGCATCTATGTAGATAACGTCTGCTAAATATGCTCTAAACACTTTATAATATGCATATAAAATAAAGTACATTGTTTAAACTTTCTCAGAATTATTAATTTTAAAGTAATAAAATAGTTAATTCATAAACACAGGTACCAATTAGTTAATATTTTTAGTTTCTCTTTCAGTCTATTTCAGTATTGGTGTGTTATATACAGTTAACAATTACATATTTTTCACCGTTTTCTGGAAGAAATTATTTTCTTCTGTCACCCCATTTTGTTTTAAGTTTACTTCCTCCAACGTTAAGTCACACCGGATTTATGAAATGGGTGAAATGATATTCAAATGAGCCCTGGGTCCATGAAGCATAGAGCTAACCGACATTCCTCTTTCAGATAAAGGGAAAATCTCGGAAAAAAAAACTTTTCCAGGTAACTCAACCATCTACGTTACAGAGGCCGGGAAAATATTTTTATATTTCCGTGAGCAACTGTCTGCAGATGTTACGTAAACTACAATTTTGTTGTGGCAGTGAAGCTATTATCAGTGGTATAAAAGTAATTCCCGTAGGGGAGGGATCCGTCAGCTGCCGTGGTACGAGCGCTGCGGAACCATATCACTCGTGGTACCTCTGACTTTACTAGAGGAATATCGGGCCGAACTACCGAGACCCTCCCGTCGACGAGTTGTTCGGATTGGGTTGGACTCGGAGGGGGTAGTGTGTTCCCGGCACCCGCGGGAGATTGGGTACCTTCGGCCAGGCGTCGGCCGCCCGGAGGGGGTAGAAGGTTGCCTCATAAGTCCCGGGTACTAGCCTGCAGAGCTAGTAGAAGGTGTGCTAGATCACTAGGCGGCCCCAACGAGGTTTTCGGTAGTCTTCCATGCGGGGTTGACGCGCGTAAGTGGCGTATCCACTTCCATCCCGTCTTGAGGTTATTGTCAGATATTGCCCTATGGAAAGAGCCCCGGAGTTATTCATGGCTCCCAGGTAGAAGGAGGCCAGGGTGACTGAACTTTTGGGTATATCCTCTGCACATAACTATATAAAAATAATATTGGTTGATATTGATTAACTAAAACCAATTATAACTAACCTGAAAATGGCACTCAATTTTTTAAGCTTTCTTGAAATTAAAAAAAAAAAGTTTAACACACTTGCCTAGTAATGTATTTCCATTTCTGTTAAGAGCACGATTTTCATCAAACGAAGTTTTATTGATCTCCTTCACCATTGTAATATTCCCTTTCCTGCTGCTTACACTTTAGAAATTATGATTAGAAGCACATTAGAACAACAGGTAGATTATACTTAAAAACGCAATGCCAGAGCCGGAATTTAAACCATAAATCTCAACTCATAGTGGCCCAATGGTTAAGAGCAACGAGACAGAGACCGGGAGATCTGTGGTTCAAATCCGGGCTATGGCATTGCATTTTTCAGTCTAACTCTACCTATCTAAACCTTAACTACAAATGGCTAGTGTGCAAGAAAGATTAATTTTCATCAATTAACATTACAATAAGTTTAAAGTTAAGTGAGAATGACACTTTTATTTTTTGGAGACATCGCTGCGGCAGACAACTTCGTTTGCAATATTAATGCAAGTGAAATATTAATATTTATTTATTTTATTTATTTATTATGAACACAACAGTCTTATAAGCCCAATTATAATGTTCATTATATTATTTAGACATAGTAATATACAAATAAAGATAAAACACAAGAAAAACATAAATTAACACAAAGTAATTCAAAGAGAGAAAATAAGGAATACAAACCATTATAAAAATTAGCATGGTAAGAAATTTTACTATTAATAATTACAGTAATCGCACTGTTGTATAACATTTTGTAATTTACTCATCTACGAATAAATAGTAATTATGACAATTTTGAATTGAGTCAAAGACATGCTGAAAATATCTACATCGAAGTAATGAAGTTTATTATATAAATACATAATTAAGTGTAATGGTGATGGATTTCTGTATTTACTCTGGAGGTGAAGATAAGCCTCTTGAATCTGCTTATTTTATTGAGTACATATAATAATACATTTGTTGTAATATTAATATCATCAGTAATCGAATACAATATTTTAGACAGGAATATTTAAACCGCAGTGTCTCCTCTAAAATGTAAAATTTTAAATTTAAACACTTCTAAAAGATTATACAAATAAAAATATATAGTATTTATCTTCCACTTAACTTAAGAAGTTGATGACAGTACTTCTATCTTCTTTATGCGATTTGCGAGATTAATTTCATAAGCATTTGCCCACATCTTCGGTCAACACACTTCGTTGTCAAGGATACCATGTATTTACGTATTACCAACATCTGAAGACGAAACAAACCTAAAAAACAGAATCAATTGCCGGTATGTCAAAATTCATTACTCGATTTTTATTTTTTAAAATAAATATTTCTTCCCAAAGTATTAAATCTATGAGAACATTTAATTGTTTTAATAATTTAACTTCGGGATTTATTTCATGGTTAAATGACCAAAAATGATCTGCTACGGCCGATTTATCAATTTGTTTATATCTAATATTACGAAAATGTTCTTTCTTTCTGGTTTCCAAACTACGTTTCGTCTTTCCAGTACAAACCTGATTACAATCTAAGCAATTAAATTGATAAACAGCAGATTTTTTATTATTAGGAAATTTATCTTTTTTTAGAAAACCGTAATAAATTTTAATACTATATTTATAAAATTATTTATTAGTTACTTTTTATTCATTTAAATCATGCTGTTTTAGTTAATGGTTTTAATAAAGATTTTATACAAAAGAACATTAAAAAATTTAAATACCAAAAAGCATTAATGATATTTCTACTCTTAAAAATAAAAGCTAATTATAAATTTAAAAAAAATTTACTTACCATCCTTGGGTTATTAAACATTTTAAAATTTTTTTAAAAAAATTGGTATAACTTTGGTTCCTCAAAATAAATATAATATTAAAAATGCATTACAATTTTCTAAAAATGATAAATTTCCTAATTATAGAAAACTTGTATTTATCAATTTAATTGCTTAGATTGTGATCAGGCTTATATTGGAAAGACGAAACGTAGTTTGGAAACCAGAAAGAAAGAACATTTTCGAAATATTAGATATAAACAAATTGATAAGTCGGCCGTAGCAGGTCATTTTTGGTCATTTAACCATGAAATAAATCCTGAAGTTAAATTATTAAGGCAATTAAATGTTCCCATTGATTTAACACTTTGGGGAAAAACATATTTATTTTAAAAAATAAAAATCGCATAATGAATTTTGACATATCGGCAATTGATTCTGTTTTTAGGTTTGTTTCGTCTTCAGATGTTGGTAATACGTAAATACGTAAATACATGGTATCCTCGACAACGAATTTTGTTGATTGAAGATGTGGGAAATTTCTCATGAAATTAATCTCGCAAATCGCAAAAGGAAGATAGAAGTACTGTCATCAACTTCTTAAGTAAAGTGGAAGATAATTACTAAATATTTTTATTTGTATAATATTTATTGCTCCACTGTAACTAGCTTCATTTTCTGTGTAATCACTTCTAAAAGAGTTTCATAATTTGTAGGGTAACATCCAGTTCTTTTAAATTGCACAAATTTTAGAAATTTTGACTGTACATTTTCTATTGTGTTGATTTGCAAATATATATTATACATATGTAAAGTTTTATGTGGCCACACCGAAGATTTACCGCTTGATTATTGAACGCTGATTAGTTTAAATTGTTGAGGGGCATATTTTTATATCAGGATATGAGGTACGAGGGCTGTTCAATAAAGAATTATCATAAATTTTTACGGTCATAATTTTTCGCACTAAAATTCAATCGTATTATATTCTGGTAGCTTAATGTGAAACAAACACGCCGTAGTAGTTTCATTGTTGGTACTCTTGGTTCCCGCCTCTGAGAAGCAGGTAAGTTCAGACATATTCAGTATCGCCTACCGCTACAATGGAGGTAACATGCAGTTAACGTTGATGTTAGAGGAGGATCCGGAGTTTCTTTCAAACGTTGTCAGTGCTGATGAAACTTGGCTACATCATTTTCATCCTGAGAGCAAACAGCAAAGCTTAGTGAGGAAATCTCCTTCATCACCAATCCCCAAAAAAGCAAAAGTGATTGCTTCTGCTGGGAAAGTTACGGTCATCTCATTCCTTGATGTTCATGGAATGGTTTATCAGCATGTTGTACCTGCACACACATCAGTAACTGGAAAATACTACAGGGATGTCCTGAAAACATTGCAAGTCTACATCAGGCGCAAAAGACCACATTTCCATGAAGCTGGCTGGATGCTGCACCACGATAATGCGCGGACGCATGTCGCCAATGTTGTTGCTGAATATCTTGCAAAAATCAACGTGATGTACATCCCTCACCCTCCCTATAGACCAGATTTAGCCCCATGTGACACTGTTCTATTCCCTAATTTGAAGAAACTTCTTGGTGGGAGGCATTATCCATCATCAGAAGCAATGGTGAAAGCTGCGAAGGCGATTTTGAAGGATCTCTCAGAAAAGGTTCCCAGCATGCATTTTTCTTTTTCAAACTTGAAGATTTAATTTTTCCGAAACATTTTCAAATTGCCATACACATTTAAATAATATAAATGTTGTTCTTTAAAAGATGATGACTGGTGTATTACTTTTTTATACGCTATTTGTACATCTTAAGTGCACACTCAAAAATAATTCTGCACAACCTCGAAGGGATACAAATGCACGTCTTACTCCTACGACGTTCTTAAGCAGAATAAAATCTTTTTGACATTTCTCAACTTCCTCTCATATCAGATTGTCATGGTGATACGATCACCTACCTTTCATTATATCCATTTCATTAAACATTATAACTATTCCTCTGAAACAAATAAAATATCTGTGACAGATGAGTAAAAGGGAAATTTTCTTGTATGCTTCTCTGCTTGAAGTATCGAGATTATATATTTATACGAATCGTTACTAAAAATATATGCATAAATATGCACTAATTAGTTAAATATGCACTAACCCCTTATACATGTATTTATATACAATATAAAACTTCAGTAATAAACTCCTTGTAATGTGGAATAAATGTATTACTTACGTGCATAAGTTTAACTATCCAGGAATAAAACATGCAAATATGCAGAACTACAAGCTCCACTCGTAACTTTCGAATAGTTATTTCGCTCCATGATTCTACAAATGTGATGATAAAAAGAAGAAAGCCTACAGTCTCCCATCCCCTGAACCATAGAATGAGCAGTTCGTCATTTCCCTTGAAGTAACCACTTGTTTTATCAAGACAGCGATACAGCAATGGAAACCCGATATCCTGGAAGGGAGAGTGCTTTAGTGGCCATACTTGAGCAAAAAGAGGGAAGAAGGCAAGGTTAGGCAGACTTGTCAGTGTAACTTCGCGGCCTTTCCGTTTATATGCTTGCTGGGTTTGCTGTTCTCACTTTGCTGCTATAAACTGGAATGAAAACAAAGAGATCAGGTTACACCACAGGAATGCTCCAAGCTACTGGTTATAGAACAGACCCTTCATTTTATGTCCTCTTTTTTCTACTTCCCCAGCCTGTGGTTGCGGTATACGTCGGACCGATACTTTTTACTCTGCTATCAGCAAAGTCCGGACGTACGCTTAACTATGGTATGGCCATCCAAGTGGACTGCCTCTAATGGGTTGCCTGAAACAGTTTACAAGCCGTAGTTAATGTGCTGAGGAAAAGTTATGGCACCAGCGTTATTTTGTAACTCTCTGCTGGAATATGAGAACGGAGCGAGGGATATCCACCCCAAAAGTTACCCCCTTTTTGTGTCACTTAATTTCATTAATTCTTAAACATGAAGGTTTCGACTTCTAACAGGAAAATAATTTTATAACATATGTTTATATTAGAATAACAAATAATAATTTTTCAGAAATATCATTCACCAAATTCTTAAAAAGACAAATAAAGTTGTTAACAAATTATTATATTTTATTGTAATATTTGTATTCGTTCACTACTCTTAGCTTCAGTTTCACGTATTGCATGTTTATAAATTTAAATATTGCGGCAAACCCACATAACAATGTTAAATTGATTGGGTTCTAATTGGAGCTATGAGTTCTATTGTCCTCAGGTGAAGGTTGTAGGAAATGGATTTTGGTGGCTGTTGGCTACTCAGTCGTATTAGTAATACATCGTTTGTTGCAGAATTATTTGGTTTAATTCTTTCGAAGTTTGCTTATCGACTTGGATCGGTGACCACCTGTTAGTAAAATTCCTAACATAAATTCAGTTTTACTTGAAACCCTGGATTACTTGTTTAAAGTTTCTTCCGCGCGGTTTCTATTTCTTCTTTATACGGCGACTACTTTGCTCTAATAAAATTCTAATCCAGCTTCCACTTACGATGGTTGCGCTATTCTTAACTTTCCTACATTTCAGACTTATAAATCTTCGCTTTTCTTCTTAACGGGTATCAACACGTCCTTCCTGTCGCAGTATTACCTTTTAAGTAAGTTTTTCTTACTTCACGATTCAGTTCGAACCTTGTTCTGACACCCTAACTTTATCACATGACCAAACTAGCTCACACTTTTCAAATGTTACATTGTAATTGATTTCTCATTTATTTCGAATTTTCGCCTTGATTTGCAAAACTCCTGTAACTCGTTGACGTTCAGTCCACACTGAGTTGTTTGTAACGGTATACATCGTTATCAAATCAGCGAAGTACATCCCTTTAGCGTTCATGCTCAACTGCATTTTGAAAGCCCCTTTGTCCCGACGCATTCCTCGCTGGAAATGTTCTATAGTTCTCAGACTTTGAACTTTTACTAGCACAAAGAAATTAACGACCCTTCCTGTCTCTCCGACGTGTACAGATTTTTACAAGAATATTTCTCTTTCTTGCCTGTATGCTAGTATATATGTTATATTAAATTATATTCTTCCCTTCTTATTCTTTAAGTCAACCGCTACTGTAATCATTTCTCTATCCATTCTAATTTCAATTATTATAAACAGATTTTAACATTAGTTCAGCAAAGCATTTTTATTAATTTATCTTCTGTTTAATTCTCTGATTTCGATTAATTCACCGCCTCCTAATAGCTGCATAATACTGCGGTTACAATATATAGTTCAGGAGTAATCGTTATGCAACAGCATTAGTTACTAATGCTGCACTAATATTAAAGCACTTAGAAAGTTACAAGAAAGAATACTGAATTGGCGCTTTGGAAACATAATATAAATTCACAAATTGTTAGAATATAAAAGCCGGACATCGCGTTTCCTATATTCACACTTGAGCTGACGTATAAAACTGGTTTTCTGAAACTCAGATTTCTTAAAAATATTTCAGCACGTGTACGGCAAAATAAAGACAATTATGTAAACTTACGACACAAAATTGACTCGGCTGAAGCTGCATAAATAATGATTGAATCTGATTTAATTGGTTCCTGATTGTAGCAGACAACATGACGTCATGGAATACACTAAGTATCCACACAGCACTGAAGTTACGGAAGTGAAATTTTAAACGAATCTGTGGGTATTACAAATTAACGTGAAATAAAGTGAGTGTGGTTATAGTTTTATTTGTACCACAAGTTCTTCTTCTTTTTTCCCCGGAGGGGAATCTGATCAGTGTTGGTCTATTGTACTGTCCACCAACGCAGAGTAAGTCTCTGAAAGGAATGCACCCCTTTACACAGTGGGATAAGGACAGCGAATATGTGTGACAGGAACGTATGCTACACAAGGACTAGAACTGTAAAAAACATGCGCCCTCTTCACTCTGTACACTAAAACCGAGAAGATTTATTCACAAAAGTAGAAGACGTAAGAATATGTTTGAATTGTCTGTAACTGAACTGGCATGGGGTGTCATAAATCTACCCAGGAAGGGTGTGGGGACCTTCTCTAACCCCATGCGTTTCATGCACCCGAGACCTTCTCTTCTGTGGTATAATGTACCTTATGCCCCCAAGTGAGGCATCCCCGAGAGGAAGGATGAGGCGAGGGGATACAGAGAGTCGCCGTCCCAAGGAGCCACTACTGTGCAGTGGGCAGGGTCCCTACATTTTACTTAGATGTAAACCTTCCCCGGCAGGCCAGGACAACGAACACTCCCACATTCCCCTGCACTGTGATTCGAGGACATTTTTTTTAATACAGAGGAACTACTCCCATTAGTCCTGGACCCGTAGGACCAAGGACCCGGGTCTCCTTCTACCCGGGAGTGATGAATAGCTCCGGGGCTCTTTCCATAGGGCAATACCTGGAGTCTAAAAAGCCCCCCCCCCCCCGCTTAGCACAACGTCAAGGCGGGATGGAAGTGGATACGCCACTTACGCGCGCGAATCCCGCAGAGAAGAATACCGATAACCTCGGTGGGGCCGAATGGTGATCTAGCACACCTTCTACTAGCTCTGCAGGCTAGTACCCGGGACTTAATAGGCAACCCTCCGGGCGGCCGTAGCCTAGCCGGAAGTACCCATTTACCCGTAGTGTCGGGAACACACTGCCCCCTCGAGTCCAACCCAATCACAGCCCCAGCAGTCGATTCGGAGACCGGCAACCCACCTACCGGTGGAGGAAATGCTTCACTCAGAGCAGATCATCCCGCCATGCACCGCCGAGACACCCACCGACACTTCTACCCTGAAAGAGACCACCAGATGAGAGATGATGTGAAATGATACTGGAGATGAATCAAACGCGGGCCTCCCGAATGCGGGCCATGGATGAAACCGCCTGAGCCATCCCGCTCGGTGACCACCAGTTTTATTATTGACGTATAAATGTAATCACAATAAGTTCAGAATTTTGACTTCTGGCAATTTCGCATACAGAGTTCACATTATAAACAAAAATAATAATAACCACATGTTTGTGTTTTAAAGTTCTGTATCAATGATTAGACAGATAATAGCTACTTGTTGCTTCAGTCTTAAATTTTTATAAAGTTTATAGTTTATTTATTTCTGATTTTAGTTGAAAAAATTGGTAATTTCATAATAAACATCAAGGCCATAAGTTATGATTCAGTTGGAAGCCTCTAGGATGGCTTGATACGTTTACGATGAGCACTTCAGTAACCTGCCCGCCTCGGTAGCATGGTGGTAGCATGTCTGCCTCGCGTTCAAGGGTTTCCGAGTTTGAATCTCGGTCGGGCTGAGTTACCTGGATAAGGCTTTTTCCGGGGTTTTCCGTTATCCTGAAAGACGAATATCGGGTTACTCTAAGCTCTAAGGATCCTGGGCTCATTTGAGCATCATTTCACCGATTCCATTCATCGTCCGATATGACAACGTTGGAGAACGTAAATTTAAAAAACTTCAGTAACCGGAATTTTGGGCTTTATTTCAGTATTAAGAATTTAAATGTTCTGTAACTCGTCTTGTAACTACTAAATGAATTAACTTATTTTGAATTCTCCGTGAAACTTCATCTGTGATCCAGCAACACTGTAAACAACTGAAGGCTTGAAATTGACAAATCTGAACGCATCTGACAGCAGCATATATTTATAAGGAAGTTAAAGAGGCGCCATCCTAATTAGGCCTTGATCTTTTCGTAGCCTCTTAGCTGCAGAAGGTTTCTGCTTTGAAATATCACATCATTAATGCAAACATTTTCTCTCTGCTTTGTTCTGAGTGTTGAACTTTGGCATTCTCTTCATCCTCTGCTCACTGAAGGTAAATAGTCGCACAGAAGTAGAATTTTAAACATATTCCACCATGTTTTATGTTGGGTTGTATCCCAGTAGCACATATGTGATGTTTCCATGATGTCAGAGTGCAGAAGCCAGATGAAAGACACTGATAACTCTGGAGTTTGCTGCAACAGTCCCCTTCTCAAGACGTTCCTGTTTGCAAGTCCCCTTCACTTCCTTGCTTTTACACTCGCTGCACGCAACTATAAGTTACATCTGCTTGTGAGAGAGGGTTACCATTCCTGTCAACAGCAGTGTGCCACGTAGCATTTAAAAAAATACATGATCCCTGGACAGAAGTAGTAATGCCCACTTTCCTTAAGGACCTAATGTATGAAGGCCAAGTGAACTCCATATTACTATTTGACAACTATTATGTGTTTCAAATAGGAAGGTGTGTGTTCTTGGGCGCTACTAGGTGAGCAACCAATCGGAGTCCTGCGGTGTTGTATTGCATTCAACTTAAGTGGTGTGTGACGAGCGGTAAACTAATTAATCTGTAATAAATAATATTTTCCCTAAGACAAAAATTCAGATTTTGAAGAACTGATCCATGAAGAAGGAAAGAGCAATGTATTTAACATATGTAGCCATGGTCGCTAAAGCATATGTCTCTAGTGTTCCGCCGCGTAGAGGGTCACGGGTTAGAGTCCCGCCTTGGGCATGGGTGTTTATATGTATAGTGAATATTTGTGAAATTAGGAAAATAGATAAGACAATAAACGGTTAAATAAGAAAAAGAGAAAAAAAATATAACTATATACATAGATATATGTTTAAAAAACAAAACTGTAAAAAACCCCATATTTTTAGCTCAAATAGTTTCCCTAATACAAATAAACAAAGCAGATACCATTATATTACAATAATGCATTGCGACGTAAGCACTGCATTGAACACAAGTATTGGTTGGCATGTATGCGTGAACGTTTATTTGACATTACTCAGAACTGTAACGTAAACATTTGACATAAGGACGCAAGTGCACGGCGGCCGCTTTCTTTGAGGAACCCTCATAATCGTTTTGCAACATGGACCCTCCTTCTGACGGTCCTCTCTACAAGGTTGCAACATTTTAACACCACCGTCTTGCACCTAATGAAACAGAACAACTGGAAGTTGGAACTTTGGCAACTGAGACTCCACGCGGAGTAGACATGCAACTGTCATTTTCAGAAAATTGGAGTTCCTATTGGTCTCCAACGTCAGTGTTCCATTTCTGAAGTGTGGAGATAGATTTATGACGGTCATTAGTGGGCGGAAAGGTCAGGTTCTTTGAGGTCCCTTTGACTGGGAACTGCACACACGTTGGCTAAACAGACTTTTCTCTTGATAAGCCAAGGTGTTTGTTAAATTCGACGAGAGGAAAGGATACACTTCTTGCTAGTCTGGCAGAACATGTCTGGGCACATATCTTTGATTATTTATGAATGGTTTCTAATTTCTATTTACTCTACAGAGTACAAGGCAGTACTATTCAGTTATTCTTCCATTAAAAAGTGTACCAGCTGGATCAGTGAGGCATGATCCACCTCCCCCACCTTACTACTGCTAGAGTAATCCAATAGAGTTAATGTGGCCTGAAATTATGTTGCAAACAGAAATAATGTTTTTAAACTGACTGATGTTGAACGACTTATTCACGAAGAAACTGACAAGGAACACAACAAGACTGAGAAAACTGCGTGAGACATCGGATAAACTACAAGAAGACGACTTTTGGAAAGTAATTGCACGTAACGAGATTTTGGAACCTATCATCATAAATTAGCAGTACTCAGACGTTGAAGACAGTGACAATGACGAATTATCTCTTAGCGTAAGTAGCATTCACAGCTATACAGTTGCACTGCTGGTATTTCCAATGGTTCAGAAAAATAAGTAATTCATAAACACTCGCATGTGTGGGAGAGAGGGAAATATAAAAAGAGTGCGGATAACGAGGTGGCAACGGTGAAGGCTCTAACGCATCTAATTCACTACAGGCGAGAACTATTCCCACTTGAAACACATAATAGTTTCTAATTTTTGACGAGTTGACCTCATTTAATGTGTTATATTTGCTATAATAGCTTACTAATTATCATTTAAGCATTTTGCATTCATCTAAAAATGAATTACACTGGGAAACACATCAGCTATGGTTCTTTGCGATTTTAACGTTCCAACAATTTAAAGACAGTTCAGAAACGCAGTTGCGAACACTTCCGTCTAAAGCACTACTTGTAATTGTTACCGAGAATTCAAAAGTAACCGTTCTTATTTTAATGATAAATTTCGCGAATGACGCCCAAAAATGCTGTTGCTGATGAAAGAATTCTCGCTCTCAGCAGTGTATGTAGAAAATTACAAGAAACAGGCATAGGTTTTCTTACAGTATCTGCTTAACAATTACATAGATTCTATTTTCTTAACTCTATAAATGAGTCTATGTACTTCTAAATAACATACCGAAGTACAGGTATAATAAACCTAATAATATATTCTATAATCTTCGCAAAATTTAAAAGACATATGGAAGCAGGCCGTACTGCACACTCCAGAAAATCCTAAGCTTGCCCCGCCTAGCAGCGCTGCCGTATGTAGTACACGCATCTCGCGCACCTGAACTAAGAACATTGCATTAATTGTTTACGCTCGGATAAATGTTTGAAAAATGACAGAAGAAAATCTTATAATAAGAAAGAGCTTTATTTTCTGCTTATGACCGTACAATGATTCTGTCACTACGATACTTAGAATTGGAGCGCTGCACATGTTATGATTAAATGTTATGGATAAATATTTGAATATTACAGATACCAATCTTATAACAAGAAAGAATTTTACTTTCTGATCATGGCCATACAAAAATTCTGTCTCTAGGATACTTATAGCGCGAGCGTTGCACTTTTAATCTTCACATAGTTATGGTTACACCCAACATCCATCCATTCAATACAGAGAAGCCTGAAAAACAACTCCATTCTTTTCTCATGACATTTATCTCAAACATAAATAAATAATGCATCTACTATTAAAACAGTATTCACGTAATTTGAAACATAGTTAATTTTCAGTTCGTTTTCAGAGTAGAGGTGACGTTTTGTTATAGTGAATGGCATCGTTACGCAGAGTGTTGATATATTGTTATTATCATATTAAATTATTATACCCATATCTTTTTTTCAGTGTTTGTGATCCAAGTGCATGCACATGCTGGGAAAAGTGATTTTTCAATCAACAAACCTGAAGTGATTCATTCTCAGGACAGAAAAGTTAAATTTAATATGAACAAATTTGTACAAAAACTCTCCAATCTAGGATATAGGGATACTGTAGATTTTTCAAAATCCCAGCAATTAACTCTGTAACCTTGTAGTGTAGATAGTGTGCACACAGTGTCACGAATTTGTAGTGGAGCAGCTTCATTCTTAGAATAAGGGAGCGTTCCTGTGTTTCAATCTCTGAGAAAAAATCCATGAAATCGCAAAGCGAGTCCTGGATTAGAAACCAACCTGTTTGCTGTTTCACTACTCTGACGTGTGTCATGGTAAGATCTTAATGTTTTAGGAATATTTAATATGTTGTTTAATTTCGGGAAGAGTAGCCAAAACATTTGTTGGCGGGTAAAACTGCGCTTGTGTACACGGAACCCCTACAGGTGCACGTACTACGTTTGGCAACAGCGCTCCTTTTGAACATTGGCCAGCGTCCATATGCCTCTAACTTTTGCGAGCGGTATGATGTATGAATATTTTGTTGTCAATGGATTCCACACAAATTGATCCCATAAGTATATTACATTTTTACCGGTTTGGATTGGTCAGGAGGTAACTTATATAGCTCCCATTTTATGTTTTATCCAAAAAATGAGGACCAAGACCTTTTTAAAGGATTTTCTTGGTTGGTGGGGAAAATGCTTGGATTATTCCCCGTTTAAAATTCACTTTCACTTTTCACCTCCTAAAGGTGGGAGGGCTAGGCGCAATGGATAGTGTTGTAAGGCATTATGAGGCTATATATTGTTGCGTGTATAGGCTTAGCAAGATCTGGAAATTACTATACTCATTATTATGTAATATTTCTTTCCTGTGCCTTGAGTTTGGGCAAGGCTGTTTATGATTAAGCTTAAATTATGCTGACCGGCGAAACATGTCCTTTTAACTGGTGAATCGCACACCCTGCTGGTCAAGGGAAATTATGCACATGTGGCCCATAACGGGCCTCAACACGTTCTCCATGTTGTAAACAATGAATCACACATCCTGCTGATCAAGGGAAATAATGCTTAGGTGGCAAGTAACAGGTCTAAGTATGTTGCACAAACATGTAAACAATGATTGCACAATATGGTGCAATAGTTGGGAGGAAATTAACAGTTTGCGTGGGAATTGCTGAGTTGGCTTTTGGGTAGGATCCCTATTTAAGTCTATTTGAGTTAGCACCCGCGGGGACTTGACAGAGAGATTTGAGAGGGGACTTGCTGATGGTCTCTATGTTTGATGGCTCTATATAACATTAACAAGAGTTTATTTTAAAGTGCTACAAGGACTAAGATCGCCAGCAGGGTGCAACGGACCGTATATCTCTTGCCAGTTGCACAAGGTTCAGCCATACATATAACGCATCTCTAAAGGTATAGTTGCACTATGTATTTAAATGTTACAAAGGGCCCCTGATCTAATCCAGATCTAGGAAGTGTCCTGTAGAAACTCTATGCATTTTTGGAATACAGTTGATAAACTCATTTTGAATTAAGTGTTTCTTCTGCTCTACCTTTTCCATAGCTACGCTCCCAGTTACATGAGGTTAAAGGGTAAAACTCCTTACCTATTAAACCCTTACAAAATCTGGTTCTTTTGTCATGTAACATATGTTGTCGGCACCAGGTTTCGAACCCTGTACCTTTGTGCCTCTGGAAATTTCTATCAACCCCTAAAACCCTCATACAATAATACTTTGGGAAACCATTTCTGTCAAGAGCGCCTTCTGTAATTGCAGAGTAAACTTTTTTGAACACCTCAGAAATAAATTTTCCACTCTAATTTCTGTAGCATCAGCTACTTTTCTTCCCCCTTCATATATGCATCATTACGAAGATATCTTGCAAAAATTGCCTATTCATTTCCTAGTTGACATAAATCTGTCACTGGTCACTGTACGAGCTCTACTTCTGCATTGACTGATTGGTTACCGTAAAGAGACGAATAAGAAATTCATTTCTTTAAACATTTGCTTTTGTTAATTAGGTAGGGAGACACCTTATTTATCAATTAACTAAATACTTTTCTGCTTTATCTACTCCCAGCTATTTATAGGTTTATGGGAGACCTTAGCTCAACGCAAACTTCAATTAAATATTTCACGCTTTTATGTTTTAATCTAACACGTATAGTTTGCCAACTCAATCCATAATCTTAAGTAAATTCAAAATAACAGCCTTCCATGCAATTTCGGTACCTAATTCAAAAGCTAAATAAAGATTTAGTATAGCTTCTTAAAAAACATCTTAATCCAGCTGTACTCAAAATACAATTAAGGATAAGTCGTATTTGCTGCTCAAAATCGCGAAAATTCTCCACAAAGCCTTTTGTACGCAAAGGATCCGAACAATGGTAAAAGCACGTAACCACAAAGGTAAACACGCAGTGTGTACTACCATCTCTCACAGATCGTGCCATAAGCCAAGATGAGGAAGAATTTCAACCCTAATGCACCCACAAGCAAACATGCACAGTTATAATTATATTTTAGTTTGCTTTCCTATGTAAAATTTCGTAAACAATTAAGTTACTTTAAGGATATAAAGCTGCTGGCCGTTTTCATGGACTTCACTCTTTGCTTTAGTTTCTAAAACTTTTTAGAAAATCTGTGTAGTTAGTATCCAGAATATAAATGTAGCTAACCAAGGGAAAAGGCTCCGGGAAGGGATCAGAGTTGGATTCTCGTCGACCATCCAGCGCGAGCTTGAGTAACTGTTGGTTTTCCCTGATCGGTTGGTTCCTCAAAATCATATTAAGGAGGCGAAAAGGAAAGAAAATAAACGACCGTAAACTTTCTAAGAAGTTTCATCAAAAGACCGATTTATACTTCGTGTATTTGAAAACGGCTATAAAATTGACAGGTATAGCGTATTTTTATGCGATGCACTATATTTTTCCTTCGCAGATATACAAAATTATATAAAATTGATGATAGACAGGGCATTCACAATAAAAAATATATGCATAATCCTCGTCATAAAATTCTTTAGGAAGGTGAAATAGGTATATAACATTTTGACCAAAATGAACCTCTAGTGCCGTTTGGAGAAAAAGAAAAAGAAGAAATAATACGAACATTTTCCAGAAATAAACAGCTTGCTGGTATGGTACGCTGTCAATCTTTATTTCTGAACGCTGCTGTCCAATTCTCTTTCATTCACTCAAGTCCCATTAAGAATTTGGGAGTAAATTTGATGCTCTTGAAAGTTTACCGGGACATGTAATAAGGAAAGTTCAACTCGAATTTGAGATTCTCGTCTCAATAACTCAGCATTAAGCGCGGTAAGCTGGAGCTCATTGTTTAAAACTTTTCTGTAAATTGGCTTCATATGATACACATCCTCTTTGATCAATACTGAATGGATATTTCTAGATAAATGCTGCAAATAAAGAATTTTTCGCCTGGTAACTGTACAAATAGCACCAGCCCCAAGAACTGCAGTAAAAATAACGTAAGCGTTGATCTTCGCTTCCCCCGATTATGTGTGAAGACTATTTGTTAAGGTCTAAGAGCCCTTGAGCATTTAAGAAGGCAGGCCGAAAACGTGGGCTGGGAGTGGTGTAGGTTTCTTCAAGTCCAATACTACAACAAACAAAAGGGAGGGTTTTGTTTCTTTGAAGGAAGGAAAAGGGTGGTCCTAGGGTGTAGTCTCGAGCGGAAGGGTAGAAGTCATGACAAATGCGAAGGCGATAATGCATTATGCATGGCACACGCGGGTCACTACGCCGGGCTTTTACTGCTGCAGCGTTTGTTCCGCGGCTTCTCCTCATGTTAATTTCATTGTTTACCTGACGTTGTGGCTGTTCAGGTGATGTTTATGGCTGCTTCACTGCAGGAACATGTTCGATCTTTATGGGGAAATAGCAGTTTCATGATTCTACATTCCTCTTTCCTTGGTATTACCTCATTCTTCAGCAAGGTACAACTGTGTCCAAAACTAGAGCAGATTCTGACTTACGATAACCTAAGCTGAAACTTTCTTTTGAAGAGTTAAGAGATATTAATCATTAATGTCCAGTTGTTCAAGAATTAATCCCATATGTATAGGAATTTATTTATTAGTCAAAATATTTGAGTATATAGTATTTTTTTTTTTTTTTTTTCAAGAGTAAAGCTGAAGAGAAACGTATTCAAAGTAACATTCATAATTATTTTGAGTTTCTCTAAGTAGCTCTGTGCAACCCCACAATGACAAACGTTGTTACTAGTAAATATGGTGCATAAAGTCAATTATCGCTCGGTGTCAAATAGTAATTACTAATTACCTATAGTAAGAAAGTAATACAGGTTTGCCACCTGCAGTGTCTTATATGGAGCAAATGAAACGTTTTATATTTTCTCTGAGAAATGAAGCTGCATTTATGATTTATTATATCTACCTAGTATTTTAAATTAAATGGACTATACCCGGGCCTTTCGGGTATATTTACCGTAGGACAGTACCTATTTTATAAACTGCCCCCCCCCCCCCGCTGCACACGGCAGACGGGACGGAAGTGGATACGCCACTTACGCGCCGGTACTTAATGAGCCAGCTACCAAAAAACCTTGGTAGGGCCGCCGGTGTCTAGCTCACCAGCTACTAGCTCTGCAGGCTAGCACCAGGGACTTATGAGGCAACCCTCTTCCCCCTCCGGGCGGCCGAGGCCTGGCCGGAGGTACCCAATTTCCCATGGGTGGCGGGAACACACTGCCCCCTCGAGTCCAACCCAATCCGAACAACTCCCAGAGGGAGGGGCTCGTACGTTCGGCCCGAGGTTCCTCTAGTAACGTCAGAGGTACCACGAGTGCTAGGGGTCCGCAGCGCCCGCACCTTGGCAGCTGAAAGGGACGCATCCCTCCCCCTACGGGAAATCTACCTAGTATGCAAATTATTAAAAAAATGAAGTGTATTTGATCTTATTCTTTGCTTTGAGGTTTGTTATTTCTGATTATGCTGAAGGTGAAGACGGCCGGCCCTCGTAGCCATGTTTGCTAATGGTGTCTGTAGGGTTCCGCCGCGTAGATAGTCGCGGGTTCGAGTCCCGCCTTGGGCATGGGTGTTAAAAGTGCCGGTCCTCATAGCCAAAATCGTTAGAGCGTATGTCTCTAGTGTTCCGCCGCGTAGAGGGTCGCGAGTTCGAATCCCGCCTTGGGCATGAGTATTTATGCGTATAGTGTATATGTGTGGACTAAAGAAAACAGATAGTAAAATAAACGGAAACAATAAAATCGGTTAAATAAGGAAAAAGAAAAAAATATATATATATGCATAGATATATATATTTAAAAAAAAAAACACTAATATTTTTACAAACAGCTTATTTCTTGTAGATGTTCAGCTGCACCAAACTTCGATACAAACCGCGCCTAGTTATCTGTCCCAGTGAACTCATCTGACTGACTAACCAACCGAGGTACTAGCAGGCTGAGGTACAGCGTGAGTTTAGTTACTGCGTGTCCACCGTCAATAGCATTTAATGTGTTTTTTTATGTCCTCCAACATTTAGTCATATCGGACGATGAATGAAATGGGTAAAATGATGCTCAATGCGACCAGGATCCATGGAGCATAGAGCTACCCGACATTCGTCTGTAAGGATAAGGGAAAACCCCGGAAAAGCCTTATCTAGGTAACTCACCCTGACTCAGATTCGAACTCGGAACCTCTTGAACGTGAGGCAGACATGCTACCATCTATGCTACCGAGGCGGGCTTTGTACAGGATGCAATACCCATTTCATCCTAGTGGGAGCAGTTAAATATAATCTTAACTTTGGTTGGAGACCAAATTTTGAGACTTATCTTTTAAATGGATTAAATGCGGCGCCCAGCTTTTGCTGCTACGTGGAATTACTTCGGTGTTATCTTGGGTGACCGCAGCGATGCGCTGGACCTAATCTGGAGTGATGGGCACCTGTAGTCACTGTGTATATTCCTCGCAACAAATTCGGGTGGCTTCTGAAACCTGGCGCCAAAAAAGTTTCAGAACGGCGCGCGGTGCACACAAAGGTTCGTTGTTTGGATCATTCGTTCTAAAGGCCATTATTTTGCCAGTCATTTGTTCTAAAATAGGATAACCATCCAAATGGCCGGCAAAGGGATTTGTATGCACTAGCCCGGCCCTACGTTAATTTCATTCACGTAATCACATCATTTAATTATTTCAAAATACTTTTCAATGCCTATTCTTATCGCTAATCCTTGTACATTAGAATTTTATAGGAAGCTTTTTACAATTTTAACAGATTTGTTAATCAATAACTAGTATATTTCTGTCTGCTACAGCTCCGTATACCCAGTGGTGGAGAAAAGAAGTTCAATAAAATTTTATAATGAATTTGAAAGTAATGTAGGGGGAAATATGTATATTGTGAAGTGTTATAAGGATGGTAGAGAAGTTACTGCATGGTTTATGCTGGGAGTTTGCATATTAAAAGGTTTCGGGGAGGGATATGTGAAGAAATTTGCCCTACATGGAAAGAAAAGGAGGATGCAGTATATGTTTTATTATAATGCAGGGATACAGATATTTGGAGCAAGGAGTTTATGCAAAGTAAATGGTTTAAAGTGGCAAAATAATTTAGTAATGAAAAAAAAAACTGCAGTTAATCCCAGACTAGTAACTTAGGGAAGCTTTGAAGAAACGGATATTATCAGTTGAGTAAATAGGACTATGTAGACTAGTTTGAGAGTTATAATGTAGCATTATAACATTATAAATAATGAATTGATATTAATATACAGTAATGCTACTTAAACTAGATGCAATATAATGCATATTTTGTATATTAAGGAACCGTTATTAGTTCAAGTAATTCGATATGACTGACAAAGATCCTGGATTGGAAGCCTAGTTATATCAATAACTGTAGTTACTAACAAATGAAGTGGCTGCCTAATAGTTACTTAGATGAATAAACTGCGGCGTGTTGTCTTGCCTCTTCAACAATTGTATCTGGACTCCTCCAATTGCGATGTATAATTGATTGTTAACCACATCACTTGTAACTATTTCCGGTCTGTTATACCATGGTTTGCTGGAGTTTGAATTTCCAGGCGTTTCGTCCACAACTGCGGTAGACATCTTCAGTGGCGTGGTCGTAATCACCTCGGAGAAGTTCGCGTAGTGAGCTAATACTGACTCCGGCCGTGAAAGCCTACGCTCTCTCACCTTCACTTATATTACGGCATTGGGCTTTGTAGTGCTCTATTGGTGTGTTTAAATATATACAACAAATACTCCAAATATTTTTGTTCACTACATACAACCTATTAGGCATATCTTTTTCCGAGGGCAATGTTTACGATGCACAGATGAGTAGTGAGTCCTAGGCTTTACTTTAAATAGACTGTAATACAGATATAAGACATTTATAGTTACACTGAATAAAAGAACAACAAATAAAATAGATTTATAGGGAGCCATATTCCCTCTTATGCTTCACAAAGACTCCTACCGACACTTAGAGCCCTCAAAAGAGCCAAACATTTCCATCTATTTGCCTAGCAATTAAGAAAATTTCCCAAAATAACCCATGGTTTCAGGAATGATGGCCAGGGCATTGAACACACGCCCCCTTAATTCGATCAACACACGTTAAAGTGGTGTCACTTCGCTCAGATAAAGCAGTTGCTTTACAGAACTTAAACATTCTTGTAACTTTATTTATTTATTATTAATAGTATTATCATCACCATTATCCTCGTCGTCATCATCATCATCATCAGCTGCAGCAGGGTAGTCGTCGTAGAAGCAGTAGTAGTAGTATTTTATGTATCTTTGGAACTTTATTGATTAAATTCTCAATCTGATCTAAAGATATACGATAGGAATGAAATATCCTATCCTAATCAATCAATGCTGCAGCACTAACTTTTGGAGGTCCGTATTTTCGAAGTACGCTTTTGATAAAATACTGCGCTGAAAATATTTAGCCGAATTGGATTCAAAAACACACGACTTAATAAGGCAAGTAGAGTATTTTAAACCGATGCACTGCGTTATGTATTATTCAGCGACACGTCCAGACCAGCCATTAGCATCGGAGCCCGACGTGGGCATTTGCTAGACTGTACTCCCTTGGTGTGGAAATCCCTTCGGGATGGCTAGGCGCTCCAAATTTCACACGGCCAAATAAAACTATCCATTAATTTTTACGCGCAACTTACAGATTGGCCCAGCAACGCCGCCTGGTCTGGCCATGGCATCATGGGGTTTGGCTTTTAAACACGGCTGCAAAAATTAAATTTGAAAGCGTGCGCCAAGAATAATGTATATTTGAAGATTATTGACTCACTGAGGTTACACATATAAAAAGTATATATTACGAAGCGTTATTAATACATCTTCATATACTGAGTTTAACCTCTGAACTGTATTTAATATAGTTAATAAATAGCACTTAATTCACTCAAAAGCTAAATAATTTCCTTACCACTTACTTGCTAAGTTCCATCACCTTTTTCAGGTTCGTGGTGTTCGGCTGTGCCGTACAGATGGTGTGGATGCTTCCGGGTCCCTCGCATGGCTTGAAGGCACCCGAGTTAACCACGGAGTAAATCCAGCAGAAGCAAAAGATAAACCCCTACATAATCAAACCAAGAGCTATTTTACCTCAATATGAACTGAATAAATTGTTAAATTTAAAACTACCTCATCACCAGGGCGCATCAGGTATAGAATCCTGTCTTCCTTCAGAAGAGTAAAATCACTACCTCACAGTTTCTATCATCCTCAAACACAACACCCCATCCTTAACCTATCATTATTAAAGGAAAATCCTTCCTGCGGTAAAACCCAACTCTGAGTGGGTACGCAGCAAAAATCTTCGGGCTGAACGCAGCCCGCCTATACCTATTCGTCATCGCCGTCTCGGTGCTGGGCAGCATTGTTGACGTGGAGGGGTACGCCTATCGACACTATTTCACATCCGGAGAAACCACAGTGCCACCCCCTTTTCTCTTAGGGGTGTTAATCACAACATATCTTTGTGAAAAAGCGCTGTACGCGAGGTATTCCCTCTGCTGTCTCCCATTTATGCTTTAAATAAGGTCAGTATACTAAAACGTTATTTGCATCTATGAAATCCTGTATAAGGCTTAAAACTTGGAATTTATAACAAAGCTCAAAGATAAAAGAGTTTCTGAGTCTCGTGGAGGCAACTGAAAGTGAAACTCACGGACTTAATTATTTATATGTGACTTTGTGGGTTAGTAGAATTAAAAGTCCATGTTTCAGAAATTCAAAACGTTCTTTATTTGCGTAGAAATACACTTTGTTCAACCCTTGCAGTAGCAGAGCTACGTAACATGCACAAATACAATACTCAATCCGTTGACCACAAACAAATGAGTTCACTCAACTTCCACTGTTTACAACGACAACTGCCCTCATTACAACTCCAATGATAATTCTAGTAGTCTGTCCTAGAATGTTCTGTATCAATCAAGATGTCACTAGCATTTTCCATTTATCTAACTTTATATGATTCGGCAGACCTTTATCTCAGTGCTACCTTTATCAGTTCCTTTGTGTTCACAAGCCGCGCTATGGCGTTAACGGGTTCGCGACAATATCTCTTCACAAAGATGTCGCAATCCATCAATGGAAGGTTCACATATTCATAGCGATACCGTTGTCTAGCTATCAAAGTATCCTATGTAGCAATTAGTACCTACTGTGCCGTCTGCGCCCATTCCCACCAAGCTGACAGCTAAACTATCGATTTTGCTGTGTTCAGTCGAATAACAACTAGTGCAAGTTTTTGTAAGCTATAAATGTCGAGCATTGGTGAACTTGATATACAATTTACATACCTGGAAATTTCCACAAACGCATGCGATATCCACAATATCTATTATCTAAAAAAAGTGTGTATGACAAATTAGGGCAGTCAAAGGCTGAAATATCATATCTCCTATTTACAAACAAATAACAAATAAAGGATAAAATGTTGCACACAGTTTCACAAACATGCAATTCATAAATTAAGTAAATTATATACTGTTTTAAACTTAGAATTGTCAGGCATAAATAGTTGTGTGAAACTTCATTATAGCGACAAATATGCCGTTATTGCACTACAACAGAAACACTTTTGAACAATGAAGGAAGGCATGTTCCAAACTCAATCATCACAAGATACTGTTTAAAATCTGATCTTTGAAGAATAGGCATTTAACTATAATAGTCAGACCTATGAGCACATCTTGAATGTTGTTAATATAGGTATATTGTTTTATATGTTGAGCCTATCTCACTTCCTCAGTTTTTATTATTTAGTTCAGTAAGGTGGTATGTGGTTATCATATCGATTTAGAAACAAGTCCTCAAAGAGGACAATCGTCATTTACGGTCTTCAAGCCCAAGAAATAAAAAAATGAATGTTCATCATGTCACTGGTGGTTTAAATTTATGTTTGCACAATAATCCATACACCTTGTCTGTCAGTTTAGCAAAAGTAATAATTTGTGTAATGACTTGTGTTGTGTATCTTATATGTGTGAATTTTAGTGTGTGAATGATATTTCAAAAAAGAGAAAATTGACTTTATAGCAACTACAAAGTATCATTTATTCCACATTTATTACTACCTATGTTTTGGAATCCATCCATAACTTAGAATCTATATTAAAGATACAGGTACGTTCAATTAAGAATCGAAATATTGCACTATTTTAATTTCTAAATACAGGAAGTATTCTATTCCATTAATAATTTAGATATTATTCCCTGGCATTGTTCTGCTGCTTCCAGCCCGCGCTCGCGCAGGAAAGAGTCAGATAGTGCGGCGCGAAGCGCTAAACGCTTACAGAGAGAAAAAGAGACAGAGAGATGTCTGGATAGTTCTCTCTATCTCTTGCAGCACCGTGAAACTTCAGCAGCTTTCGAGCCATCCAATGAGAACAACGAGTGGAGGTATAAAAGAGCCGCGGCTAGTTATAAGTGGTTAGTCAAGAATGTTAATTGTGTATGTGCAGTTCTGTAGTGGACCTCTGAAGTGCACCGCAAGCGATTTTGTTCGTTTTTTACATGTGGTGAAGCAACGAGAGACTACTATTTGTATATCACGACATTCTTAGAGCCTGTAAGGGGTGTACAAAACGTCTTTGTACTGAAATAGAGAGAATTTAAAATTTCATCAAACAAGGTTTTAACTCTATGAATCAACAAAGTCACAATATCAAGAGCTCATTGAAAATGTCACGCTTTTAGACCTAATGAATCCAAGAGCAAGTGCTTGTAAACAGGTCCACCACTGTATGTGTGTTTTTGTGTCTGTGTGTGTGTGGGGGGGGGGGTCATGTGTGGGGTATAATACAAAACGAAAAGATCGCTAAATGCTGAAACTGGTATTTAAGACAAAAACTTTCCGAAGCTATTGCACGATTTTAATCATATCCTTTAAAGGGCACGCTGCTCCGATCTTGTGTTTTTGTCAAAAGCACACATGTTCGATAGGTTTTTGTGATAAATAATATATAAATTTTGAATATTCTAGATCACTTTAATAACTTTTAACCTATAAGTTATCTACAAAAGCATACGATGTTAAGATATAGAAATGTCTTTAAATAAACAAATAATTTTAAAATATTTTTTCCAGAAACTAAATATTTTCAAGATATCTCCTCATATTGAATTGGATTCCATTATATTATGTCTTTGTTATGCAATTATTTATTGCAATGTAACGGAAAGAGCATGGACTTCTAGGCCACATAGCGACTAGGTAACTGTTAAACAAACGTATTGCTATCGAATTGACTTCCTGTATCATCTTTTGAATTAATACGTAGGTAACCGAGCGGGATGGCTCAGGCGGTTTCGTCTGGGGCCCGATTTTGGTAGGCTTGGGTTCGCTTCCCGTGGCCGAACCACCTGACCCATAGGATTTTTCGGGGGTTTTCTCAGGTCGCTAGGCGAATGGTGGATAGGTTAATCACATACCCCATATTTCCTGACATCTATTTCATCTCCATTATCACTTCATTTCATCTCTCATCTGGTGGTCTCTTTCAGGGTAGAAGTGTCGGTGGGGGTCTCGGCGGTGCATGGCAGGATGATATGCTCTGAGAAAAACTACTTCCTCCTCCGGTAGGTCAGTTGCCGGTCTCCGCTCCTCTGCTGGGACCACTTCGGGACTACCAGCCAGTGACCTATGGGGCTCATATCGCCTGCCCTGGGACCATTAGTAGCTCAGCTGCTGGGCTCGTTGTCGTCCCGCAGTGGGGGAGCGTGTACGTTGTCTTAGCCTGTGAGGGGGAGTCTCTGTCCAAGCAAACTGTAGGAACCCTGCCCTCTTTACAGTCATGGCTCCTTGATCGGAGGCCTTCTGTCTCCTTTGCCTCATCCTTTTTTCTGAGGGTCCCCACTTGTGCGCATAAGAACAATGGGCCCAGCATTGTGACCTGCGTACCGAATACCTCCATAATAAAATCCTAAATCCTAATATGTGGGTAGAAAACTAATTTTTAAGTACAAGTATATAAAATAAATTAGTGAGATGGTGAAAACCGTATGAATATAGCTCATCAGGTTCCTCTCCACCCTGGTCTCTTAGTCCAGGGTTGGAAGGCACAGAGCTAAGACAAACGTTCTGATAATATTGTAATCGCTGAGAACGACATTTGTTCAGAAACAGAAGCATACCTTTATTAGGTTTACCCTCTAATAAATAGCTATTGTCTTTTGTAACCAAGCAGCTTAGGTTCGAGCTTATCGGGAGGTCAATGGCGGGCAGCTGGAGATTAAACAGAAAGAAGGTCGGAGCCCGCCTCGTTAGCGTGGTGGTAGAGAGTCTGCCTCACGTTCAAGAGGTCCCTAGTTCGAATCTCGGTCAGGGTGAGTTAGCTAGATAAGGTTTATCCCAGGGTTTTCCCTTATCCTGAAATACGAATGTCAGGTAACTCTAAGTTCTATGGACTCTGGGCTCATTTTAGCACCGTTTCGCTCATTCCATTCATCGTCCGACATGACTTAACGTTGGAGAACGTAATACAAAAAAAAGATCGAGCAGTGTTCTCGCCCTGAGTAAATACCGGAAGTGCTATTGATAAATAAGAATGCTCTGAAATTTTCACCTCGTTTGCAACTAGAACAATGTGGAGCGCCCTGAGTACATTTCAAGCAAGCGTTGTCGCGTATCACTGGGAAGCAAATGAGTTAATAAGTGAGTTTTTGATGCGACATCACGTAGGTTTCTAAAAGTACATTTGTAAACGCACTTGAAAATTAAAATTATTATTATTTCCTCTGCAAATTGACAGGATCAGCGAGAAAACGGATAGAAGTGCAAATCCCAAAGTCTGAAAGAAGACGCAATGGACAAGCATCTGAAGCAATAGGAAAAGAAGGCATGAAAATTACAAGCAGTGAAGGAAATGTGCCATAACACGGTAGCCAAGATCCTTGTCGAAGGTGTAGTGTCTCACAAATACCACATCGCCTAATGCAAAAACATGAAGTTACGGAAACTCATCTCGCTTTTGTTTTGGGCTTCAGATGTCCTAACTCCAACAACTATGGCCAGTAAAAACATGTTTCGAGTAGAATTTGGGAATGCATCTAAAATTTATTAATTTAACAAAACACAAAATGTGTAAATCCTAACACAAAACATGACTAAGAGGAAATTAGAGTGTGCTATAGGGTTTCTTCATTCAATGCGACATAGCAGTGAATATTTTAGGCTCCCCACCCGTAATGCCAATAATCCAATTATTTCTTTGGCTTCCTCAGTCAAGTGATATTTTAGGGGGGAGAAGAACAGCGTCATCAAGTGAAAGCGATACTGTCTTATACTCTGAGAGGGAGAACGCCCTTGGCACCATGAGTGTGTGGAAGAGGAGTGGTTGCAGAGGGAATGGGCGTTAAGCCATTATGGCATCTTAACATCGTTATGGACAACTCCCATATAGGATCCGTTATCCTCAGGTAAAGTCACCTAGCTGTGAGAAGGGTTTCGACTGGTGATGATTTATGTATCTCCACATGATAATTTATGTAAAGGAGCTTTTGGACCTCTCCTTTGATGTTACCAAGAGAACCAAAGGCATTGTAGGCGGATTACGAAAGAATCATTAAGGACGTTTGTTTAGAAGGTCGGTCTGGTTCCTTAATTGGACGTTAGCTAGACATTCTTAGACTGCTAAACCCCCGAGAAGGTCGATGAGGAAAAAACTACGTGGCATTACATCACCTATTCTAATGAAGTGTGCCCTGATCGTCTTAAGAGGCTTACCAACCTTAAAATCAAGTTCAAGAACACTTAACAGTGGAAATTTTCCGTCCTAGGAGGAAATATCTTACAGTACATTATCATCATTAGCAGTGGTATAGCAATTATAAACATTACGTGTTCAGAATCTTTTTATTTATTTTTTTTAAATTTAGTTTAGGTCCTCCAACGTTAAGTCATATCGGACGATGAACGAAATGGGAGAAATGATGCTCAAATGAGCCCAGGCTCCATGAAACTTAGAGCTGCCCAACATTCGTCTATCAGATAAGGGTAAACCCCTGGAAAAACCTTATCCAGCTAACTCACCCTAACCGAAATTCGAACTCGGGACCTCTTGAACGTGAAGCAGACAAGAATCTTATTAAAGGTAGTAAAATACAACATTAAGGATAATGGTGTACAATTAAAGTTAAAACATTTTTACCATCATTAATTCTTCTTCTTCTTCTTCTTCTTCTTCTTCTTCTTCTTCTTCTTCTTCTACTACTACTACTACTACTACTACTACTACTACTACTACTACTACTACTACTACTACTACTACTACTACTACTACTACTACTACTACTACTACTACTACTACTACTACCTCACGACTTTGGATTGTTTAACCTGTTCCGGCTCCAAATTGGTCTGCCCATCTTTTCTTCGGTCTTCCCTGGTTTCTTCTTCCTATAGGTTTATAGCTTAAGACTATTTTTGGTATTCTGTTATTATTCATCCTCTGAACATGTTCTTTCCATTGATTTCTATTTCCTTCAATAGTATGGTTTATTTCATCTACTCTTAATTCTGTCCTAATATCCTGACTACGTTTTTTAACAATTTTGGTATATTCAGCTATTGATCTTATGAATTTCATTTCTGACTATTCTCGTACTATTTCTTTTTGTTAGTGTCCATGTTTCTGATCCATAGATCAGAGTTGGTATTGCCATTGTTTTGTATAGTTTTATTATAGAGTCCCTTCTTGCTCTATTTTTTAATGTTCTTTTTATTGTGCCTGTTATATAGGTAAATTTATTTATTTTCTCTATTATATCAGCTTCCCCTTGGTACGAGGCATTACATCCTAAATACTTAAAGTGTGATTTCTGCTCAATTATTATGTTATCTAACACTATTTTTGATCTTACTGGATTAATTCCTTTAAATGCCATGGTTTTGATTTTATTTGCTGATATTTTCATTCCATATTCTGTAGCAATTTTATCTAGACTATACAGCATTTTCTGCAGGTCATCTTCATTTGTGGCCATTATTATTTGATCATCTGCATACAACATAGTTTTCAATTTGGCTCCTGATACATTAATGCCTCCATTGACTTAATTCGACCAAATCCTTACTATTTCGTCAACATACAAATTAAAAGGTGAGGTTAAAGGACAACCTTGTCTTACGTCACCATTAACTATTACTGGTTATCTTTTACTTATTTTTATTTTTGTGTCAATGTACATACTTTTTATAACTTCAATTAGTTGTAAAGGTATGCCTCTATTATTTAAAAATTTTCACAGTATCATTCGTGATACTTTGTCAAAAGCTTTATAATAGTCAGTAAATAGTAAGTACGTCCCTAAATTTTGTTCTCGTCATTTTTCTATTATTTGTTTAAGAGTAAAAACATTGTCAATGGTGCTTCTTCCTTTTCTAATGTGATAGAAAATAATTAGCAAAGAATTAGCAAATAATTCCAAAGGTCAATTGTTTTAATTTTGTCGCAGATGGAGCTTTCTCTCTGAGTTCTTTTTCAGTTTCCATGCTGTATTACTATGTGCATATAAAGACTAAAAACCAGGGTCCACTATCAACTGATTAAAATGAAAAAAGAGATTAGGAAATCTTCATTGGAAATAAACGCTTTCAGATATATATATAGTGATTTATTAATATCTTATTCAAATTACTCTTCATACTAGAACAAGAAATGTGGTAGAAGACGTTTTATTTAATCTTTCCCTTGCTTGAAAATTCAAAGTTACGAATTTTCTGATTACACCATTAGAATTCCAATTTTCCCCTTTCTTTATATCCAAGTTTACTTCTGAAGTATTACTTCTTACTGAGTTTTAGTTAATTCAATGAAATGAAATTTTGGAGCAACTGGAAGTAAAATATGGAATTCTTAAACACAATAATGCTGTTTGGTTTGAACGATTTTATAATTGTCATATTTAAGTTATTAAGTTATTAATGTTTCTGTCCTTTTAAACCATTCTGGAGTACTTTTTGGACTGCAATATTAAAAGTCTAAGTACAGTAAGATTACGAAAATATTTACCACATACCTATGTGAACACGTAAAAGACCTAACTTGCATTTCAGTATTATCACCAAGATATGAACATTTTATTGATTTGTAAGTTGTTTCAAAAACTATGTGAAATGCATATAGCATCCAGTCAAATGAAATGATAAGATACAAAAACCTTTGTGTTTGATTATCAATATGACAGGAATTATACACCGAATGTATCCAGTTGATGCATAAAGCAATTCTTATGAGATGACTCAACTGAAATGAATTCTGGAAATGAAAGCGTCATTCCTTTTGTCAAAATACACGAGTACCTTATTCTTCAGCTATGAGTTTTGCAAGACATTTATTTGTACAAATAAGCAAATGTCTTTTGCACAAACGTTAAGCATTTTCAGGAAATTAAATGATAAAGAAAAGCATTAAGCTAAAGACCGAATGATGCAATTGTTAGGTTTATTTGTACATTTTTCTGACAAATAAGCACTTTCAGATCTATGCTCGGATACTACCGCTAAAAACACCTCGCACTAAATGTGCAAATTTTCTGAATTCCTGCCGTAGAATTATAGTTTTCTAAATATCGACGACGTATATATAACCTTTATCCTGATCCAGATATCGTGAGGCAGACACGCTACCGCCAACTTGTGCACGGAGGTAGTAGGATGGCATATATGTGTATTCTTCATGCATGTAATATTTTTAAACAGCTACTTCTTTCTATATTTTGAAACAGATTCTAAATTGTATTCAAGTCTATCACTGCTATGAGATAATGTGACAAAACAGGATATAGAGTACGGGGTGTACTAAGTCAAATGGTGTGTG
The DNA here is from genome assembly GCA_030765055.1 of Mantis religiosa. Taxonomy (NCBI): domain Eukaryota; kingdom Metazoa; phylum Arthropoda; class Insecta; order Mantodea; family Mantidae; genus Mantis; species Mantis religiosa. The sequence goes on from CM060952.1 coordinate 176,953,384, forward strand.
AAGTAAAATGGAATATTTCTACTTCCAAAAATTGAATTAGGTATATATGGTTTAATGTACCGAAATAAGGTGCCATATCGTCGTGAACCCGATTGCGATAGTGCGGCTTGTGTAGAGTCTGTTTAGTTAACACGTGTGCACGTTGGCTGCTGCCTTTGACGAACCCTTATAATCGTTTTACAACACAAACCCTCCTCCTCCCAGACCTTTCTGCAAGGTTGCCACCTTTCTCGATACGTCATGGATATCGTACCAGTTTTCGTCTAAATAAATTTTCTTATGTCCATTACTGCAAAACTTTCTTAATATATATAATTCTACTGGATTCCATAATAACCCTTAACTTATTCAAAGTGCGTTATTTTAAACCCAGCTCCTTTGCGAGACCGCGCAAAATGCAGTGCCCACAAGAAAAATCACAAACTTATTGCAAATGTGCAACCAATTCGTCAAAGGTGGGCGCTCTCCCTTTTGCATAGAATCTATATATTTCTCAACGAATTAAATCGCATGTGAAATTATCTACTTTGGAGAAACGTTTGCTATTGTTTTCACACTTGATAGGCGTCTTTGGTATTCCTTTCGTCACAACAATTCTAACTGTATTTTTGTGAATACCCAGCATTTATCATCAGGTTCATTGCACGGCCCCTTACCAAGATTATTTTTCAGCACATATTTATATATGTTCCAAACAAGTGTTTGAATTTGCTTAGAAACAGTTCCCGTTATAACTTTGTTTTTGAGGCTTTTCCGGTAATATAACTCGGCCCTGTTATTCACACTATTGTCTTCACTTTGATTATTTTCACGTGTCTGAAATTTATCTACTACTTCATTTGCATTTACCACTGCATTTTCCTCCCACGGTCTCCACATCGTGACACACAACGAATTGCTGCACGTAATGTAACAGATCAACTGGAAGTTGGAACTTTGGCAACTGAGACTCCACGTGGAGTAGACATGCGGCTGTCACTTCCAGAAAATCAGGGTTGTTATTCGACGTCAACGAGAGTGTTCCATTTCTGAAGTGTGGAAATATATTTATGACGTTCATTAATGGGTGAGAGACTCAGGTTCCTTTGACTCCGAACTGCACACGCGTTAACTAAACAGACATTACACAAAAAGCCTGGAGATAAGGAGCATGCCGGAAGAAATAATGATAGCGCGAGATAAAAGACCTGCCGGCACCGATAGGTTTACGCTTCTGGAAGGTGATAGAAACTTCGATTCCTGTTTGGCCCAGAAATATCTCGAATTTACGAAATAGGTATTTGAGGACTTGACGGCTCGCAAAGAATGAGTGGTAAAACAGTGAGTTATTTATGAAACAGTGTTGTGAAATGAGAGACAGCCAGCTGTGTAACGAGAGCTAGAGATCTAATCCACTGTCACTGTTTGTTATTGTGATCGACCTTGGTAGACTGATGTACGTAACGTAATGCTGCTGTAATCTATGAGTATTTCTACGAAAATAAAGGAGATTTTTAATTTCTGCAACTCGAACTTTTAATTCTACGAACCCACAAAGTTACAATATACACGAATTGATGAACATGAAATAGACCAATCCCCTATTGTTATCTCGCACACTGAAACATTGTAGCCTTATCTCTGTCTCCTAGCGTAGAACAAACATTCGCCATTTAAGCCAATCACTAATTGTAGGGCTTTTGGGTAAACGTGCTGCTTAGCCGACTTTAGCTTTGAGCGGTTTTCTTAAGGGAGATTAAACTCAATCCTCAATTTGATGTGCATGTGCACTCCACTTTCTTCACATACAAGGAGTATGAAATTAATATACTACTTGTATAATATATTCAAGTTGTCACGTTACGTAGAATGTTTGCTTATTCTGAAAAAAAAAAGTATGAATCGATGAGCTTCAACAAAACTACCATTTTATAGCATAATTACCAACATATCTCATTCAGCTTGTGTATTTCACAGATTTTTTAATTTGTGAAACGTGTTCAACGTAATCTGTTGATATGCAACTCAATTACTTCTATTTCATGGTTACCTTATTATTTAATCTAATACCTTGCTGCTACTTCAACATTTCAAATACTATGAAACTTCTTGAGGTAGCGAAGTAAACCTAGTTGTTAAAGCGACAATAAATAAAGTAATAAAAATTTATTTTTATTTAGGTCAACCGAAAATTAAATATTCTTTGTTGACTGCAAGAGTGATCCTTCTCTTTGCATTTGTAAGGAGATTCATTAAATACAGTTGAAATCTTTAAGAAATTATTTTACATATATTAGTTATGTACACTTACAAGCAGACTAACACATTCTTTAAAAAGATGTACCACAAATTATAGTACATGCAGTCTGTGTTTCACATGCTCATATGACTGTCTTATAAGTTGAATATTTGAAATACTAAGCATTAACTTATATGTAAACAAGGTGCTTAATATCCATTACAGAGTAATAAATACAGTTCCAGCAAGACGGTATCATAGCACATCTTATTTATATTTCCATGGCAGCTACATTCACATTTTGTTTTTTTTACAGGATATGAAACTCCCAAATATCCTGCTTAATTTTCTGTTAAAAACTGTTTACTGAACTTCCAGTAAAATGAAGGAAAGTTAAGTCATCCTGTAAAATAAGGTAAAGATTTTTGTTTTCCATTTTGAGCCGTTATTTTATCAGTTTTGTGGAACAGAGGCGAGCTTACTTCCTTGTCAAACATATTGACTACTTTTTTAAATATTGTCGCAAACCCGATAGCGATAGCGTGGCTTGTGCACACAAAGGAACTGATATGCAGCACGGAGATAAAGAGTATTTCGGAACAAATAAAGATAGCGTGGAGAGAAAAGATTTTCCGGTACAGATAAAGTTTCCCGTCTAGAAAATTGGAGTTTCATGTGGTGACAGAAAGTTCTATTTCTTTATTGTTATTGAACAGTTTCACATTATCAATGAGGTATTTAAGGAAGCTATGACTCACCAAGTGTCAGTAGTAAACGGTTGTAAAGTGTTGTAACGAGAGTTGATGTAAACAGATGTAATCAGAACGCTGCTTATTGCGGTCATCGACCTTGGTAGATGATGACTGTGTATGTGATTCTGCAGAAATTAAAACCATTTAAAATTCTGCAATTAGATGGACAAGAATCAGAACCACTTCTGATGAACAGAGGAGTTAAACAAGGAGAGAGTCTCAGCCCACTCTTATTTATTATTTTTATTTATGAAATATGGAATATTTTCAAAAGAAGAATAGCAAAAACTATGATAGGATATAGAAATTTAAGAGCAGTTTGGGCACAAACGTTGATACATGCTGATGACATCATATTAATAGCAAATAGTAATAATAATTTACAATTAGCGTTAAATGAATGGAAAGAAGAATTAACTAGAAAAGGTTTAGAATTACACATACCCAAAAGTAAAACCATGTACATAGGAAGGAAAGAAGAAGAATAAGTTAAAATTAAATGTAATGATGGAATCTTAGAACAGGTAGACAGTTATGAATACCTGGGTACAATTATGAATAAGGATGGAAAAATAGAGCAGGAAATTTAAAACAGAATAAGAAGGGCCAATTCGGTCTACTATCAGATTAATAATACTATCGTGGGTAAAAAAGGAAATAACAAAAGATACAAAAATTATATTATTTTAAACAATAATACTACCACTTCTATTATATGGAGCAGAGAGCTGGACTCTCTTACAGAAACAAGAAAGCAAAATAACATCTATGGAAAGACGAGCTGTAGGGAAGACAAGAAGAGTAATGATTACAACTGTAACAATAAGGGAAGAGTTGGGTACGCACTCCGTTAAAGAAATTTTGGTAAAAAAGACAACTTAAATGGTATGGACATGTACTCCGCATGTCAGAAGAAAGAAAACCCGAACAATATTTAGAAGCAAGACCAGAAGGTAAAAGAAATAGGGGAAGGCCACGCATGTTGTATCAAGAATACATTGAGAAGTTGGGGAAGGATAGAGGGAAAACCATGACAGAAATGGAGAGAATGATAATGGACCGAGAAAAGTGGAGAAAATGGGTAGAAGAGGCTTGTACTCCACGCTTAACAGCACAAAGGAGTTAGAGAAAGAAGAAGAAGAAATTCTGCAAATTGGACTTTTAATTCTACTAACCCACAGTAGCATATAAGGAAAAAAGTCGTATCAAAAGAAACAGCCCCACCCCAAAAATAGCGTTTCCTTAATATACTAAAAACTCTAAACCCGCCGTAATGATGACGCAATTTTTCCTGTCAAAGCAGTTTTTGGTATTTTCCCACGGAAAACAAAATGTCAGATAACTTTTCTTTTACGTGAATATTTCCAGCTTGCGTTATATAACGGTGCATGAAAGGCTAGCATTCTCGTGCATGGGTAGATAATGCAAGTGTAACGCTCCAACAGGCTTCACCCTCAGGAGAAATCCCACGGGGTGTGTTTGGTGTAGGGGACCTATAACACTGAGTGCACCTCAGGGCTGCGATATCGATTGAAGCAGAAATTGTTGGACAAGGCCCTCGTTTACTGGAAGAATCTCAATTTTGAATCTCAGAAATACCACATGCTCATTAATATGCTAAACTTAATCAAAACTTTCTTCCATGCGAGAAGCTGAGTAAACTTAAGGGGGTGGGGAGGAAGACAGCTGGTCTTTACTGTACTTTTTAGCCATGTCATTTATTTGGTAATGAGTTTTTCGATGAAAATTTAAACGCAATCGATTTTTCACTTGAAATGTACGCTAGACACACCTAATTCACAATATGGAATTTAAAATAATTACTATGTTCTGAGAAAAGTTACTGAAAATGTAAAATCTATGCTGACGTCAAATCTCATAATTAATGCTGCAAGGTGAATATTTTTAGGGAACTGCTGATGTTTCAGACAATATTTTATATTATCAATGTCAGAGAAAAATGTTTCTTCTAGCTTTTGCGCTTAGAGATGAATACACTAAAGAAAAAACTCTGTGTTTCCGGTTTTCTGTAATCAAGAATTTCAAAGACATTGTTAAGTCACGCAGCTCACATGCGACATAATAATGAATCACTACACCTGATCTGCATTTACGAAAAATTCCTACAATTATATTTTATTTAAAAAGTGGCTAACCATATTTATTAAAGTATTATGCACTAGCTCGCTGCCCGAAACTGCACGAGTAGATTTTTAAATGCCATAAGACGTAGTTGTCATTTGGATTACGCAATTTAAATGAAAATCGCGTAAAAGTTGCTCATCTAAGATTTATAGAATTAAGGGCACTCTGAGGTCGATAGGTTTTAAAATATCCATTATTTCTTTTTAATATTAAAAATTATATAATTCTTCAGCTTTAAAATGATATATAAGATAGGTTGTCAGCTGGTATTAAAGTCCTTTAATTCGTCAATTTAAACATGGTGGCGTAATGATACGCCCACTTCCTGAGAATGGTGCTTAATCTTTGATCGTGATTTCCCAATACCTTGATATTTCAAAATTTAAGTGCATGTTTCTCAAAACCTATAAAAGATATTGACACAAAATTTGTGGTGGTTATTTTTGAATGTTTCTTGAATACATTCGGCTAACATTTATATTCATGTCCTTTACAAAATAGATGAAAACAAATATTCAGTCCTTGAAAATATTATCTTTTTTACTCAAAACTAATTAATTTTTCATGTGCATAGTATAAACTATATGTCATTTTCATTTAGCCGATATTATGAAACTGTATATTAGGTTATTTAGGATAAAACTTGGTGCATGTAGCTTTAAATTCCTACAAGTAAAGTGCGCCTGAAGTATAGGGTGCAATATTTTTTTCAGGATACACGGTGTGATTTATGTCCCTTTTGCATGGACTTATATGAACGTAATTTAAATATTATTGAGTACTTAAATGCACACTTCCTTATACAGTAGTCATTCCGAATTTCAATTTATGATAATGTTTAGTTTTCTATATATTAAAATTGTAATATTGGTAAAAATTAGCCTTGTCTGGGTAAAAATAACCTCCCAGTACCCCTAAACTTCATCCTATTCTCAAAATTTGTAGGTACAGATATATGATGAAGGGTGCTGAGGACATTAACAATATTTCGCAACATATTTTACTTCATATACACCAATGTCTTCTGGTAATTAAAGCACATTCCATTTATAGCTTTAAGTCTTCATTTGTCTTAGAGGTCAAGAAGCATCTTATCAGGGGGCCTTATCAGGGGAAATATATCAATTTTTATTTGTCAGAGATGTCGTAATGCAAGTCTAATCTACTTGTTAAATGGCAGAAAACGCTTGGTTATGAAATTCGCATATTAAAATATTCTAACGTAATCGTTAAAATGCTTGTGATAAGAAATGGCATTTTGTACCATCTTTACACCGTATGAATATTCCTGTATGGTGTCTGCATATCTAATTAACATTCTCTAAGCCTTTCACAAACTTCAGATTAAGAAATATTTCTGAATGTCATGCAATTGTTCCTACCTGTTTAGAGTAAGTTGGACAATAAGCAATTACTTCATGTGCGATATCCAGCTAGAACACCAAGGTACCATAGGCACTGCTGTATATTTTGGCTGAAGACAAGTCTTCTGTATATAATACTATCTGTTGAAAATAGTCTGTGCTTACCATTGATATGCCTCTGAATTACTTTAAATTCATTCTTAATGGTAATAACAACAATAACAACACCAATAATGATTAATAATAATAATAATAATAATAATAATAATAATAATAATAATAATAATAATAATAATAATAATAATAATAATAATAATAATAATGATGATGATGATGATGATGATGATGATGATGATGATGATGATGATGGTGATGGTGATGGTGATGGTAATTATGATGATAATGATAATGGTAATGGTAATGATAATGATAATGGTAATGATAATGATAATGATAATGATGATAATGATGATAATAATAATAATGATAATAATTATAATAATAGTAATAATAATAATAATAATAATAATAATAATAATAATAATAATAATAATAATAATAATAATAATAATAATAATAATAATAATAATAATAATAATAATAATAATAATAAAATTTGGTACATTACGATTTATTTAGATAAATCGTCTGACAAGAAATTGCATATTTGTCTACAATAATCAGGATCCAGATTTTGATGGCGTAAAGTTAATTGTTGTTAAAAAGAAACATCCAGCTATTGTTATATAAAGTGCTTTAATGATTACAATGAATACACTACCACTAATATTTGTTTTGCTTAGCCACTTTAGTATACAAAAATGATTTATTGATTCGTGGACAGATGAAATGGTAATGAAAGTAGAAGTGGAAATCAGGATAATAGAAAAAATGTTTGAAAAACGTGGTTTGAGGAAACTGAACTGAACATTAAGACCAGCTCATCCCTAGTTTGGAACGTGAATTAATAACTGTAATAATATTCTAACAACGGCCAAGAATTAATCGAGGAGTTTGCAAGATTCTTTACATAATAAATTGTGACTGTATTTCCTATTTATAATTAAATAATATAGATATACTTTGAGTGCGCTGAAGGCCTAAAGAGTAGGTGGTATACAGCAAAGTGGATCCTCTCACATCACTACCTACACACACATCTATTTCGGTACACTCCCGGCAGGAGGAAAGGGTGAGTTGAGGGAACCTGAGCAGGCCAGAGGGTCTCAGACATACAGGTTACATGTGCTATTTCTTTAGCACCTATCTGCACAGTGACTGGTCCGGTGCCTGTAGGAGCACCTATGGAGGGCAGTGACCATTTAACGCCGACAACGCATTTGAAATGCTCAAGCACCTGTGGCATCGATCCATGCAACCTGAAATTTGATAAGAAAATATAATCAAGGGAAATTATAGAAAGAAGGTTGTGACATGAAAGTAAGCACCCCAACATTCACTTTTATGTTAAGAGGAAACCTCGATAAATCCAATTAAGAAGCGTGGTTGACGTGGATCAAACCGACGACCTCCCAAATGCGAGTCGCACACGTTACAATAGCAGTGACTTGTAACATATTGTTTGTAACTCTGGGATAATTGAAGGGAAAATATTGTTTTATGTGTAACACCGGCAGAAAATTACTACCGTTAACTGTTCTTATTCCTTTATTGGTTACTTAAATTATATGAACATACACTATATGCACAGCAATATTGCAGTCTCTAGAGCTACTAAAGCGCAGTCTAAATGCAGTGTTGCTGTAGCAATCAACAACACACTTCATTAAGTTATAATCAACACCCATGGCAAAATATTAAATAACGACCCCAGTGAAACACCAGTGCGTTAATATATAAAATTTGATTTCCTAATGTGTTTACAAAGGGGCTTTATTAACATTATGGAAGCTTGATGCAGGATTAATACCCATCACTAAATCCCTCCTATTACACTAAGCTCTCTACGGCATTAGTTCAGAAGCAGCGGGATGCTGCGCTCTCTGCAGTTTGAAATTGTTGGTGCCTGCATTAGCATTATTGCCACATATATGTATTCAATCATGAATTATTTTATCAAATATCGCATGGCGCTGTAGCGAGATGGGTTTAAGGTAGATATCACGACTCCTCTTTTAATGCTTATTTGAATTTCACGCTAAAAAGTGAGATATCCCTAGGGATGGTTTCCTGCTGAAGTACGAAGCTCATTACTGCAGAGTGGTCCTCTGGTCCTGTGTCCACATAAGGACAGGAGCTGCTGTGGGACTATCTTCTTTCTCTGTGTTGCAATCTCTGAACCTCAAACAGAATGCTGTAATTATGAAGTTGCAGGGTATCATTGTCCTTGCTTTTGTTACCAACTCTTTTATAATTTCTAATTTTCACATGTACATTCTTTATTAAAGTATTAATAGTAATTTAAACTTGAAAGGCATTAAATGTATTAAAAGAATGGGGAATAAGTTACCACAAAGTTTTCTTGAACAATTGCGAAATATCGTGCAAAAGTTATGTATTTCTTACAAAAACCTGCCAAGGATGTAAAAATATTAATGACTTGAAGCTTTCCCGGCGTTGATTACTAATGATAGTTTCTCGGGCTAACAGCCAGGTCAGATTAGGGTAACTACCCAAGCTTTCAGCGCCTAACTCTGCCGCAATCCTCAGGAGAACTGAATCTAGGGTTTTTATTTTATTTATTTTTTTTTTTAAATTGCCTTAACTCTCTCGTAGTCTCGGCGACGACTGACATGGAGGGTTTTTTTTTTTTTTTTTTTTAAAGGGCTGGCCCCTCCTCCACCAGTCCCGGTGACGATCATCCGAAAGGGACCTACATCGTCTCCCCTACCATGCACTAACTACACTAGCTAATGGATGGATGGTAGTTCGTGGTGTGGTGCCTGGTACCGCATTACGTAACCTGCGGTTAGTGGGTGCTTCTACGAAAGACGCCCCGCCACCAGAGGGTAGCGTGACAGAGGTGGCGCCAGGGTCCGCTCTTGACCATAGGCCCAGGGCGGGTACCTGGAGATTGTTAGTTAGGTTAACATGCTCATGCAGGTTGGTGTTTAGGTTGGTATCATGCTTAGATATTGTTTGTTTACCTGGTGCGTTAGCTGATGCTGTCTTTGTCAAGGTGCATACCTGTGGCATCCATGGGTGCATCGATTCCAGTGGTGTTGTTGTCTCGGTTATCATGGGGAAGCCATGATAGTCATCAGTGTGTCAACTCCGTCATGTGTTATTGTGGGTGTGCCTTCCCATGGCATTGTGGTCCTTAAGGGGGGGGGCGACATCCGGGACATGGTTGAATCATGGCACGTGCAGTCTTTTGTGGTGTCATCTGGGCATCTGTGAGCTTTCGGTTCCTGGTGGTGGTCGTCATTGGGTAGCCATGGGTGGACCATGGCAGTCGCAGTGTGTCAGATTGTCGTTCTGTTTTGGGTTGTTGGATGTGTGCCTCCCAAGTGGCACGTGCCTCAATACCATTGTCCGTGGGCAGGCGGTGGTCGTCTTATGGGGTGACATTTCGGTCATGGGGAGACCATAACAGGTGTGTTCTGCAGTGATGCCATCAATGGTCTGAAGTGGTTATCACGTTCCAAATCGAAGTCCTTTTTCGGGCGGTGGTCGTTTTTTTCGTTTTTTTCCCTTTTTCTTTTCCTTTTCTTTTTTTTAGGCTACTGATGTTGCGATATTTATACCTAGCGCGCGGCCGATAAGAACCGCCTACTTTCTTCCCATTGGCCGAGCTCCGGCCGATGGAGAAACGTGCGGAACCAATCAGGTGATTGCCGATGCTTCTTTGCACTGTGGAGGAGAGATAGTTACCCTAATCTGACCTGGCTGTTAGCCCGAGAAACTATCATGGATATAAAAATAGTTTGGCTTTAACATAATTAAGAAAAATAATGTATTAGAGTAATTCTTACCCTCAGAAGTAAGACTTTTAGCACTAAAGCGCTTCTCACTTTTGTTCCTTGGACTTTAGAATCAATACTGTCACGACAACAGGCATAAAAGTTTCGACACAAATAAGAAAACAGTCGGCGGATAAAGTTTCATGGCAACAATGAGCCTTGCTTAGCAGTTAATGATAGCGCGTCTATTGTAAACAAGCGTCGGCGGGCAGCAATAACTGAGGTAAAGGACTCGCCGGCATAGATTAAGTTGTGCTTCTAGAATGTGATAGAATGATAGGAAATTTCTGGACAGATAGAGATTGTTCGGGCTCTGGCTGACCTTAGAACCATCTAGAGTTACGAATTAGGTATTTAAGGACGTGACAGCTCGCAAAGTGGAGTAGTTGTGTAACAATAGTGCTGTAACGAGCGCTAATGTAATCAGCTGTCACGGTTTGTTAATGTCATCGACCTTGGAAGATTATGTTATTATGTGATGTAATGCTGCTACGTGAGAATTGAACAGTATATTGCTGCGGAAATAAAGGAGATTTTTAATTTCTGCAACTCGACCTTTTAATTCTACGAACCCACAAGGTCACAATACCCTTCAAAGTTACAGAGAGTGCCATCTTTAAGCATTAGCATTCAAATATTGATTTGGAATTAGACATTCCTATCCGGTTGTAGTCCGCTGAAATGGTGGTCGTAGTTGTGGATTATTCGGAATGGATTCGGCTCGTCGACCAGACAAGATCATTTGGCAGAAAGTAAAAGACAAATGGGCCAGAAATGTAAAGAGTATAAGTAAAGAAGATTAGGGGGAATAATGGGACTAATTAAGTAACAAGGAGTTATGGAGGTTAAGAGCTACCTGGCAGAGCAGAAGACCAGGGTGTCATGTAAGCCAAGGTAGCAAAAATTTAAAGACAAATAAATGTAGCAAAAAGTTGTAAATTGTAAAATTTTGGAATATGCACCATAAATCTAAATCTAAAAATCTATATTGTACCTATTCCTCAAGTGGAGCGTCCACGGGAGGGAGGATGCGGTGAGAGGAGACAAAGGGTGGCCGATCCTAAGGAGACACCACAGTACAGAGGGCGAAGTTGCTAAACTTAACCAGATAGAAATTTCCTGGTGGTGAACTTATGACAATCGTTATCCCACCTGCCGTGGTCCCGAAAGTGTCAAGAGGCCGGTTCGGGGACCGGTGGCCGCCTCTCCAGAATAGGATACTCCAGGCAGGTTCACACAACCGCCATTCCGCTTGCCGCGTTGCTGAATCGGCCCACTAGGCCGGCTCAGAGACCGAGGTCCGTCCCGCCGGAGGGGAAAGCGTTTTCCTCAGAGTATATCATCCGGCCATGCACCGCCAAAGCTCCCGCCGACACTTCTACCCTGAAAGAAACCACCAGATGCGAGATGACATGAAATAATAATGAAGATGAAACGTAGGGACAGGAAATTCAGAGAATGTAATTCACCTACACAGCATTCGCCTAGAGATCCGGGAAGATCCTCGAAGAATCACATGGGAGAGGTAGGTCGGCCACAGATATCGAGACCGGGCCTTCCGAATGTGAGCCGCAGACGAAACCGCCTGAACCTGCTCTCGGTTAGTCCGCTAGTCTATTAAGAGATTGAAACGGTTCAAACTGCAGAAAAGATGTGGCGTCACGGGAGAGTGAATTCGAAGATCTGTGGCGTATGTGTGGAAGATGATACACTTGAGCATCGCTTGTACTACTGTCAGCGGGCTGACTTGATTTTGACCTCCATCCGAGACGCAGTACATAAACTTCGTCCAGAAGAACGCTTACGTTCGGTACCACAGCTGGTACAACTGGAGTTTCGCTTCAAAGACACGAAATTTCATAATTTTGCAGTGTGGTTGGTTGCCGGTACTTTACATTGGCTGCTGAAAGTACGGCGAGGAGACACTGTGCTAGGAAAGCACTTACGTAGATTTTTAAAGGAGCAGAGATGGATCTATATACGGAAGAAAACCATGCGTTCTCTGGAGCCATACATTTATCACTTGGAACAAATGCAAATCTAATAACCATTTAAGCAAATAGAACCCTTCATTTGTCTCACAGTACAAGCCAATAAAACAAGAAATGTTCTAAACGACTTACCCTGTAACCGTTCCCGTCTTTTCAAAAAAAAAAAAAAAAAAATGCACACACACACACACACACACACACACACACACACATATATATATATATATATATATATATATATATATATATATATATATATATATATATATATAATAAAAAAAATAAAAAAAATAGGATACACTTGTTCAAAAGTCTTTCCTTCTTTAGAGATAATTAAAATGATCACTCAAAAAAAAAGGAAGAAACGGTAGCTGGATTAAATAAAAATGTAAGATAAAATGCCCCGAACTTTTCAGAAGGCGTCAACCGCCATTTGAGCTTACAAGTTCAGTTTAGTATGTAATAAAAAAAAACATTTGCAGTGTGATATTGGAAGTTCTCCGGGTTTAGAAAATAAGAAGAGAGGAAAGGTAAAGTAACTGCAGGAAAAAAAGGAGGCAGTGCTTTAGATGAAATGAGAGGGGAGTCAAGTACCAGCTTGTATTTCATTTGGGGTTACTGATTTTAATCGGCTGAGGAGGTAAGACGAGACTATCTTGAACTGTAATGGAAGAAAGCCCATTGTTGAACATTTATAACTACTTTCTCAAAATACCTTCTTTCACTGCTCTATTGCCATTCACTTTTATACAAGTAGCAATCATAAACGTCAGAAGCAACTCTCCCCAAAACTAAACCTACCAAAAATTTAATTAAAAAAGTAAACCTGTTTTGGTCATAAACAGGGCTGTAGACGACCTTTACTTTAATTACCCCGATATAATTATTAGATGTTTTAACATATTAGGTTCTTGGTTCCCACTGTAAGAGGCAGCGAGTGTTGTCGCATCATCCAACCCAGGCGTTAGGTTATCAGGCTAATGACTAATCTCACGCAAACTGTGCGTGTTGTACCTGTCACTGTAGGTGCACGAGTGTGTAAGCGGGTGAAAGCTCCTCTTAAGTTTTATTGGTACTGCTTTGACAAACTTCAAAGTGAAAATCTTGCATTATGTTAATGAATCCGTATGAAATTATTACGTTTACAGAAATATCAAAAGAGCTTCTTTAAATTAATGCATAAAAGGGCGTAATATTTGTAAATTTAAAATAAGTAATGAAAAGATAAAGCAAAAACTAAGTCTTGCAAAAAGAGTGTATAACCAGGGTGTGAGGGGGACAAAAGTTTGAAGAGCGAACACTTTTGACGATATACTCTACTGACAAAACTTCAGCTTCTCTCTAATTTGTTCTGACAAACTTCATTCCTGAGCAAATGGTCTTCATAAACTCTCTTCTTATTTTCAAAAATATCTCTATATTATTCCCAAAGTAATTGATCATTTCAAGATCAGGTGTAATATAACTCTATGATGGTCATTTTATTTGGAAAAAAGCATGTGAATTAAGCGCTTACACATGTAAATCACTGAATAATTGCTGACATTTTGATAAATACAAAGAGCCTCCATTATTCCTTATCATATAGGAGAATATCTATCCAGTGACTAAACGAAAGAATGTATGCAAAATACCTGCATGAAATTTTTTGAGTATTGTCAGACTAGATTTTCGTGGCCTCCTGAATAATGAAAAGTCTCAATTTCCCTCCGTTTCTCTTATTTGGTGGCTAATTGAACAGCGAGATGGTCAATGAATCAGCCAGCCAGCCAGCCAGCCAGTCAGCCAGCCAGCCAGCCAGCCAGCCAGTGAGCGAATGGTATTTTTTTTTTTTTTTTTTTTTTTTTTTTTTTTTGTCTAGGATAGGTCTTTCACTTCAAAACCCCGTCTGCTCCACTCGTCCTTTGCTTCCCTTTTCCTCTTTGTGTCCCAAATAAATCCTGTATTTCAACTATTTCTGCTTCTGCTCGGATATCTCCTCCCGTTCCTGAATTATTCTCGATAATTTTGTTCAGTAGCTTACTCTCGTTCTAAGATCTACCTTATTTCTGCTGAACTTCCTGAAAGATTTCAGCATTCTATTTGCTTGATTTTAATATTTTGATTCTGTTTTTAATAAGATTCATTTATCCTGTTGCTCCTTTCGTCTACTTCATTCTTCTCTATATTTACATTTCAAATATCTCCAGCAAGTTTTCCTCATTTTTGCGCACCGTCGAACTTTCTCACCTATAAAATGCCACTCACTCCTTAAAATAATGCATTATTTTCTTCCAGATTTCTTTTCACTACCTTCTTCGTGATTCTAATAACAGTTAACGTCTGCTCATATTTGTTCATTTAGATTCCTTAGCGTGTTCCTTAGATACTTTTCTGCCCTGCTATGTTGCATTGTTACACTGCTATGCCTTCAATTTTTCTTCCCCTAATCACTACACCTCCGTCTCTCTGGAAACAATTACACACTAACATCTACGAGTAAAAATTTAACAGAATGGACGTTATGACAAAGCTATCACAAGCCTCTTTCTAAGTGTTCTCAAGGGTAAGTGCTACCAATCTTAAGTTTTTGGTAAAATTCCTTTGAGTTTTCATGATCACTTTTGGTGAGCCGTGATCTTATTAAATGTTCCGGGACCAGAAGCTTTATTGTGATTTCCCTTTTCATATTTCTGGGTTTAGAAGGTGACTGCTAGCTAACTTGGAATTTCTACATCGTAAAATGGGGGACGGAATTTATGTATTCAAAAGTTTTGAGGTGTTACTCATGTAACTACTCTATTCAGTTACCTTGCTTTGGTAAATTCTGACTAACTACCTTAGAGCTGCTGGACGGCTACCAGAAGATCCATGGTTCAAATCCCGGCTATGGCATTGAATTTTTCAGTATGACTCTATCTTTCCATACTTTAGCCTACACACGGCCAGTGTGAAAGAACCCTTAATTTCCATTAATTGACCTAATAATGGTTAGCTATAAAGCTCGGGCCTTAAAGTTCTTACATGTTGTAATTCGCCATTAAGGTAGTTGACTCATGTGTTTACGAGAACTCCTAGTGGTTTACCGGGAAAAGCACGAGTCAGCTGGAGAATTTAATGTCATGTCGGCACGTTGGCCATAGTAGCTCAAGGGTTAGAGCGGCTGGACGACAACTAGAAGATCCGTGCTTCAAATCTCGGCTATGGCATTGAATTTTTCAGTCTACCTTTCGAGAGCACTTATTGTTATTATGAAAATGTTATATTTCTTATAATGAATTATTGTAGTAATGAATTAAAGCATTTGAACCTTATATTGGGGCAACATTGAGTCAATCCTTTGGAAGCCGTGTACCCTAGTTTGGACCTCTTATCTTTAGGTTTTGTAGGGCCAAAACTCCTCGCTTTAGTTTATACTGTTTAGGGAGTGTAGGTGTGAATTGTGGAGTCCTGGGTCGACCAGAACATGCTTTAGTATATAGAGAAACTTTATAAGCTATAGTTTCATTTATGTTTATAAGATGCGTATGTATGCTTTGTTGACGCTTACTTAATCATATATGCCTTCTATACCTTAGTCCTTCATCCTATTTCCTCAATGAATGAAAATGGAAAGAGATGATATGGTCCCTGTTAGGCATAACATTAGCACAATATCGGCAAAAGTCATTAAATGCATAATTAAGGGCGGATAGATACCACACTATAAATTCAGCTAAATTATAACAGATATAGGGGCTAATGATCTAATATACAGGTGCAGAAACTAAACAGGCTATACCAATACATATATTTTATTCCAAGCACGTGAACCCAACGTGTAAAGAGAGCCGGGAAAATGAACACTTACCCTCACAGGAATTTTCCTTGTGTTGAGTTGACAAAGGGGTACTGTTCGAGAATCACCCAAGGCTAGATCCAAGGGTCATCCGTTTCATCAGTCTTAGTTTTGATTTGCACATGATCGCGATGTAGAGAATAGACACCGGGATTTAAGCTATGCTTTTTCAAGCGTGCTTCCGCATTAATTACCTACACCGTGGGTAAGAGAAAGTTGCATGGAATAGATGTCCCAGAAACCCAAAATTGCGATGAAGTTTAAGAGTAGAGATGAAACACAACCTATAAGGAACGAGTAACGGGTTACATGACTCTTAAAGTGTCCAAAATTCAGCGTAAGGAAGGGAAAATTTGTGCAATGGCGAGGGCTGGTATTTGCTAGGAAAAACACTCTGTATTGGCGAGTGAAGGAGCAACACGTACTGAAAGTTCATCAAAGTGCGTGTTCGTGAATAGACGGAGCAACACATTAGGTGGTTATCGAACAGTCTATGTATGCGAGTGAGAGAAACAGCACACATTACAACGTCATCAAGATTTTACCAAACTCTGTTGTATAATCCTCCGGAAATATTCTAGTGCGCGAAGTAATGTTCTCGCGACTTCCAGAAACGACAACGCGTACACAGCTAGCTACATCACTCGGCGCGTCCTAGAAATTTACAAGCTCACTCGCGGCTGTGATTCAAACTAGCCGTCATGTCGCACGCACATCAACGGGCAAATCCTTAGTCTCGCGCGTAATGTGCGAGTAACACCAACACAATAGTGACGAGTGGAGAGGGCGACTTGCATAAATAAACTTGCCGTTCAACGTTCGTGGTGCCCCCTGTGTGATAATGTCCCTACAATGTCAGGATGCACCCACTCCCTGAAACCCAAAAGAGAGAATGCATGCAGACCTACCCTGAGAAAAACCCCGACCTGTTGTGAACATCCCAACCGTAACCCTCACCCGTCACATTTCCTAACATATGAGCTGTTGAGTGCCGCAGGGCTCAAGGAGGTATTTAACGGGCAAGTACCGCCTCAGAGACTAGCAAAAGCGAGTAAAGGACGTCTCTGTGGTTGGGAATAAATGTGCCTCACATTTAAAAAGGAGTCCCAAATTCAACTGTCTTTGAAAGTTGGTACAGCAACTTGGAGCCGCAGCAAATCTGCTAGACTTCCAGGAAAATATTCTAGCAAATTGACAGGTAGATCGCTTTGCTCTTGGATTTACTGAGACTGCAGGTCCCACAAACGTGAAAAGAACGTGCAAACATGGATTTTTAGAAAGTCGTTTCTCTTTCATGTTGCTGTCATTCTTTCATCTCTCTATCGTGCCGAGGACAGTGTTTATTAGTTTGAGAATTCTAGGATAAAAAGGAAATAAAAATGAGTAAGAGAAAAAGAGGTAAGTTGCACGAACCTTAATGGTTCTCGACCATGTTTGTCTTCGATAAACACTAAGATAACCTTGCTACGCACGTACTATATGATTTATTGTGAAAGAATATAATACATTCTACACAAGTGATATTACAAATTTACTGAAATCGCTGCTTGAATATTGGGCACAATTTGTAAATGACAAAAGCCTGTTCTTGAAATCAAGCTGCCATTTTAGAATATACTTTTCAAATAATACAAAATTAAACACTATAGTGCGGCAACCCAATTTTAATGTGTAAAATTTGTTAAAAATGTACTGTTCACCACTCTAATATAAAACGGTTCATAGTAATCCCAGTACCTGTTTCTCTAATATAAAATCATTGCCTGTTTTTACGCACAGAGGGTAAAAGATCGTTTGACATCAATATTATTGCCGCTGTTATATTCGAACATTTACACCAGTTTCATTAGTTTTATTTCCACGGGTTTATCTTTATGGCAGCGCCAGATGGGATACATGTTTGGAAGAACATTCAAAATTAAGCTGTGGTTCATCGGCTCATAAAATGTGTTCTTTTAACTGATATTTTAAAACAATATTTTATAGCCAAATCTACGGTTTGTTGGCAATTCAATTTTCCGATTCAATTTCTCGTTTATTAAGTCGATGAGCATGCAATATGATGTCACAGATATCACAGTCGGCGAGCTTATTTACAGTACAACACAAACACAATAAAGATAACATGCCAATGAAATAATAACGAGAAATGCAATGCCGAAATTACATTTTGATACATAAATAACAATATTCCAGAGAAATGTACAAGAGGGAATAAATGAATATAAAAAGTCACATCTTTATCATCAATGTTCTCGATATTTACTGAAAAATTGGATACTGTAAAACGAATACCTCTATAACGTATGAATAGATACGAAAATAATATGTGAGAGGTTAAGGAATAATATTTGTTATGAAATTGACGAAGGTTTGTTTGTAGTATTATTTCCTCCAATAACGGATGATGTTATCATTTCATTAAGCTAAATAAGTTGATTCATATATTTAAAACGTATATTAATTTATATTCATATATTGATGTAGCTTTTAAATGTTATACAGTGTGATCCATATAAACCTGAACTGTTTGAATAGGCCATAATTTCCCCTTGAAAGCTCGTAGAACGTAGAAATTTTTTTAATGATCTCAGTGGCTCTAGAAGAATTGACAACACTGAACAATTGCTGACAGTCGACAGTCTGAAATGTCCCATTTTCTTTGATACGACTATAGGCACTGAAGTTTATAAGAATATCTTCAAGGCAAAATGAAATGTGTAGTGTTTAACGCCCACTTTTACTACATACGGCACCGCAGCCGGTAACACTGATGATACATGAGATGAAGATGGAGCACCGGTGGAATGAGATGGCCGGGGAAACCAGAGGTCCCGGAGAAGACCCGCCCCAGCGCCGTGTTGTCCACCACAAATCTCACTTTTCGGTCGCCTGGGATCGAACCCGGGCCACCTTGGTGAGAGCCAAGCGGTCTAACCACTGAGCCACGGCGTGGCCTATCTTCAAGACATTTGTGGAGCAGCTAGATGATATCGAATTGAGAGAAGGTTATTTCCAGCAAGATGGAGCAAGATGCCATACATCTAATGACACCATGGAACTTATAACCAGATCCTTTGATATCACTGGGCAACAAAAGAATAATTATTGAATGTTTCAAGCACTTCATGAGGCAATTTCTACTAATTATGGGTTGAAAAAACCAAATAAGACAATGAAAAATTTTTATTAGCTCTAGTTTCTATGATATACACAAGGTGGAAGTATTATAAATTAACGGATTGAGAGAAAAGGAAACATTTTAATTCCATGAAAGTGCATTTGATTTTTTAACTGGTTATTACATGCTAAGAGTTCTAAAGTCCTGGAAAAGTATTTCGCAGATAGTGGTATATGAAGAGAATCATGTGGTGGCCTATTGACTTCGTCATCTTTTAGATTGCCTCTTGTGATGGAGTTCCGCAGAATCTCTATACAAAGACCAACAGTAATCCGCAAGCATTACTTCATTACAACGGCCCTGATATCTTTGTTCCATAACAGAAATATACTGATGGAATCTCTCCCTATGTTCATCACTACTAGGAGTGAAAAAGTCTAGGTGGGAGTGGAGAAAATGGATCTTAAGCGACATGTTGCCTTCGAGGTTAGGGTATATTTTCGAGAGTACTGTCACCAAATGCTTGTACCTGTCATCTACGGTATTTTGACGGGTGTGCCAACTCCTAAAAAAGATTCCCCCAAATTTAAAATCTTCACTCTAAGAAATGAAATGATCTTATTTCTCTTTATATTCAAAACAAGAGCTAATCTATCATTTTATGGTGATTTATATATTCAGCAAATGGAAATACATGTAAATTCACTATTTTTAAAGTCCGAAACATTTTCATTCTATCCCAGTGCAATCGAATAGGCAACAGACGATTGATATTGTTCTTTGTGGTTTCGTAGAATTAAAAGCCCGAGTTGCAGAAATTCAAATCGTTCCTTATATGTGTACAAATACACTCAAAGTGGCAGCATTACATCACATACATAGTCACAATCTACCAAGGTCGTTGACAATAACCAACGTTCTGATTACATCTGTTTACATCAGCTCTGCTTACAACACTTCACAGCTGTTTACTACTACTGCTCCGTTTGCGACTGCCCTTGGCGGGTCGTCGCTTCTTTAAATACCTCCTCTGGTAATTCCAGACTGTTCCAGAACAATCAAGAAACCGAACGCTCTCCATCAATCAAGATCTTACCAGAATGTTCTTATTTATCTGTTTTGGTATGCCTTTTATCTCAGTGATACACTATCCGACCTAGTACACAAGTGTACACACTCTTTGTGTACACAAGCCGCGCTTATCTCTCTGCACCGAACTTTCTATGCTTTTCGCCGCGACAATACTCCCAAGTCACCCATTCCAACCGAGATAAGTAACATTGCGAGGATACTCTCCGTAAAACTTCAGAGAATATGGTGAGACGAGTGGAAACATGTATAGATGCTGGTCGAGGACACTTCCAACATTTTCTTTGAGTTATAAATTGTGTAACGTAATCTCCCAATTGTGTGTTATATTATCATAAAGTTGCACGTGTGTCATATTATTGGTCAAAGGCTATGGCCTTGACAAATGGTTCAGGTATATATGCATCGACTATACCTTCTGGCAAATGCCAAGCCTTTTGGAACGATGGAAGAACGTAAGAAACAACCTGAAAAGCAACTCAAGTTTATATTCTTCATCACCTAGAGCTACTTTATACTCCATTGCGAAAAAGATCAGAAAATTCTTTACTAAAGGTGGTACTAAATCATTACTTGCGAGAAGGAATTACTTATTTTTCCACAAACTTTAATAATCATCTTGTTTACACTGAAGTATTGCATGAAAACCAAGGTATCAGAATCTTGTCATTCTGCATATGAAAAACTGTTTCTTGAAAGCTAAGTTTAAAATTTTGTTTTCTCTAAAATACAGATTAATATAATTTTAACCACTTCATAACGAGGTTAGAACCTGTATTTTGTCCTCAAACTGGGACATACAGTGATTTAAACTTTGTCTAAAATCGACTATTTAAATTTTGATTCTCAGATTCAATAACGTTGTACGTCTAATCCAATGAAATTTTCGAGTACACATACTGAGGATAAATATTACGCTCAAATACCTTAACACATACAAACAGTGACACAGAACATTTGCTAGAAGGTTGGCAATTAAAAGTAAACAAATACAAATGAAGATCGCTTATACAGTCTTCTCCTCTGAACTCTATGCTATCAAACGATCATTTGAAGATACTTAAAACAATGAAAGTGATTCTCAGTACCTAATTCTCACTGTCTCACAAGCTTCCATAATGGCCCAACAAAACCAAAAAAGTAAAAACCCAATAATAGGAGACATCAAAAATCTGTACACGCAAATTCTATCGGAATTAAAAAGTGTTACTTTAATCTGGATCTCATCACATCAAGGCATTCCCGAACAAGCTGATGCTGCAGAAAAAGAGGCATCTGCTCGAAAATAATACACGTCAACTGGCAATCCACCTGGTTAGACTTCTACCAGCCAACTCCGAGAACTCAAATCATCTTACACAGAACCACATCCAGTTACAAAGCTGAAACGGCGACAACAAATCCTCATAAACCTTCTTCGTATTGGACACTAAACATACCCATAACTACTTACTTAACAAAACCCTACCTCCTGTATGCAACACTTGTAACGTGATCATCGCCGTCAAACACATCATAGAAGAATGCAAGAAATAACAAAAGCAGCGAATAGAAGCCAATGCTACCAGTAAAATCATAGAAGCAATTGTAAAAGAATTTTGTACTTTTGTAACATTACGGAACTCTGTAAACACATCTGGTATGAATGTTCATATTATGTAGCTTCAATGTTAAGATGTCGCAATATGACATGCAAGTTAAAGCGACAAAAAATAATTCAAATTAAAAAAAGGAAACAAGTGGTATTGTATACATATTTAAGACTAAGTTTAGCTAATGTTATGTTTAACATCAAAAGGATTGTCCTTGAGTTTAAGTTATTTTGGTTGTCGAGAGATACTGCTTCATTTTATTAAATTGATCAGCAGTTACTTTGTTCCCCAAAATATGGTATTATCTTAAGCATTTAATATTTTGGTTAATAGCACAGATTTTAAACATGTTAGTTGATAAAGCTTCATTTCATACTTTAATTCAATTAAGGTTTTAATTGTTCTGCTCTATTCAGGCGAATAGAAGGACATGTTAATTTGTAACACCAGATGTTCTCTTATAAGACAAAAGCTTAAAATCCGTTACTATGCGTAACATATATAGGATGAGATACTCTTAGGCTAAGCTAAGAAAATCGAAAGCAGGGCCATAAAAATAGTTCAGGTCTCTGAATAATACGAGTATATTTTAATAGATTCACAAATTATCACTGACTTTTACTAGAATGTGTTATATTAGGATAAATCAGTTACATGTTACATTGTGATATTTTAAATCTGTCCATGCTTCAGCATTTTCAGGTACCACCACAAAAAATTGCAGACCTTCTAGTCAAACACATTTAAATAAACTACTAAAATCTTGGAAGCACGTGCCAGCAAGTACTGAGAATATCGTTTTGGTAAATATTGTGATGATCATGCACAGAGTCCAGAATGAGTAAACGCGGAAAGGACAACGTTTCAGAAATCTTGGTATCTTACGGCTACGGTGGAGTGTTTGGTACCTTTCGAAGTAACCTTATAGTTGACGATTCCAGCTTAAGTTTCTTCTGACCACTCTCCCGGACAGTGTTTTTCCGCTGATTTCTTTGGTTGGTAGTCGTGTGCTGAGTGGTTCCGTTTGATTTCATTCTATTTTAATTTACCATACGACCGAGAGCTGTCTTAGTATGCACAGTTTATCACCCATTCTGGGCGACAGCACTGGTCAGTTGGATCTACGACTGAGAAATGTTAATGGGACACAGCTTGTTTGCCTGTGGCCTCCTCTTGATCATTTACTTCATCCATTCTTCCTGATAAGTGGTAGCCACAGTAAATCTCTGTAGGTCACAGTAAGAATGGTGTTATCCTCCAATGTATTATATGATATCTTGTCGCCACCTCCCCGGCGTTACACACATTTTGAAGCTGTATATGTTTGTAACCGCAGTATCAGGCAGCGATTTGGAGGCGGCGAATTAATCACGATAATTAAAAAAAGAATAGCAAATTAATGAAAATGCTTTGCTAAACTAATATAAAAATCTCGTTATATTACAATGAAATTAGAATGGATAGATTAATGATTAAAATAGCGGTTGACTTAAAACATAAGAAGGGAAGAATATAATTTAATATACCATACATACTAGCATCCAGGAAAAGGAAGAGAAAATATTCTTGTAAAAGTCTGCACACTTCGGTGAGATAGGAAGGGAAGACCGTTACTCTCTTTGTGCAAGGAAAGGATCAATGTCTGAGAACTATGGAATACTCACCAGCCGGGAATTTGTTGGGACAAATGGGTTTTCAAAATGCGGCGGAGCAAGAATGCTAAAGTAATTTACTTCGCTGATTTGATAACGATGGATACCGTTACAAACAACTCAGAGTAGGCGTTCCCCAACTCAGGGAGGGCTGAACGTAAATTAGTTGGATGAGTTTTGCAAACCAATGCGAAAATTTGAAATAAATGAGAAACCAATAGTAATGTAAGATTTGAGATATGGGGAGAAGGGTGACCTATTTTGGTTATGTGATAAAGTTACAGAGGGGTTCACAGTAAGGTTCGAACTGAATCGCGAAGTAGGAAAAACTGACTTAAATGGTTATACTACGACAGCAAATACGCGTGAGTGCGCGTTAAGGAGAAGCGAAGATTTATAAGTCCGAAATGTAGGGAAGTTAAGAATAGTGCAACCAGCGTAAGTGGAAGCAGCATTAGAAGTTTAATAGACAAAAGTAGTCACCGTATAAAGAAGAAATAGAAACCACGCGGAAGTAAATTTAAACAAGTAATCCAGGGTTTCCAGTAAACTGAATTTATGTTAGGAATTTTACTAACAGGTGGTTACCGATCCAAGTCGATAAGCAAACTTTGTAGGAATTAAACCAAATAGTTTTGCAACGAACCAAGTGTTATTTATACGACTGAGTAGCCAACAACCACCAAAAATCCATTTCCTACAACCATTCACCTGAGGATAAGAGAACTTATAGCTCCAATTAGAACCCAATCAATTTAACACTGGTATGTGGGTTTGCCGCAGTATTCTAACCTCAGTCTCGAGAAGATTCCTGTTTCAGGGTATGCATGAGTGTATATATGGGTAAGTATCATCCGGAATACAACTTTAGGACTGTTTAATAAGTGCTTCTTTTTTATAATATTCACGTAAATAGCGAAGTTGCCGACCAGTGTATACTAATCTACAGGGTGGGAAAAATAAAAGTGGTCCAGACAGTATTTTTAAAAAAGTGGTCCAGAGAGTATTTTAAAAAAAGTGGCCCAGAAAGTATTTTTTAAAAAGTGGTCTGGAATAGGTACACGACGCGTGTACAAAATTAAGAAATGGGTAATAAAAATGAAATCCACTCACAGGACACGTGAGCGAACTCGAACAATTTATTTGCAAGATACTAAATACAGTAAATGAAATGAAGTTAGATTGTGGCAACAGAACAACAATATCGACCCCTGATAATGAAAAGGTGAACCGCCTGTCACACTAAATGCTGGAAATGTCCTCCGAGGCAGCGCTGTGCTCGATTTACTAAACAGTGGGACACGCACTGAAGATTTTTTCCGGGCTACTTTTATTTTGCGCATCCTGTATATTAACATATGGAGTTACGTATTTGAAATGTTCATTATTTAGGGCGAGAAAATACATTCCCTCCAGCCATGTCTTATCTTCGAGAACCAGCCAAGACACTCCAGAATTCCCTAATCATCTGGCCTTTTGTTACTTTTGTTTCGGCGACCAACTTCTAAGAAACGTTCTCGCACAATTCACAAATGCGAAACATCTGGACCTCCTTCGAAGATGACATCCCTAATAGTGAACTGCTAAACCAACATCCTCTTTCACATTTAACGAAATATCAAATGTTCATATCTAATCCGTTATGATACTTAATTTATTGGCTCAATAATTTTAGTTTCAATCTGGAAGTAATACATACACTATGCGTTCACATATATTAATGGGAGGGAGAGAGAAGAATAGAAGGGTGCAGCATCTTCCGATATTCATATGGAGGAAACAAAAAGTCACCAAGTGAAACAAAATCACTTGAGTCAGGCAATTGCAGTGGATCAATGGTATAGTCCATTTTATAGTTCCCAGCAACTCGGCATGTCTTGCCATCCTACCATAAGTCACCGGTCACTGACTGGAGTAGAATCCGTTGTTTCCATCCAGTAAGGATCGAGTCATATCTAACCTTATTTAATCCGATACTCAGAATACCTAGTAAATATAGTGTTACGGGAGTGGGTTACACTCCACTGATGTGGACACCTTAATTACGATGTAGGCTAATTTTCAAGTGGACTATACCTCTCTGTGAAGGTTCAATGTAACTGCTCATGACTTCCATTGACTTCTATTTTGCAATTTTACTTTTTGTGGATGTTTCATATATCCTCTCTATGTTTGTAATGCAAGAAAAGGAATTGGAATTCAAAACCGGAATTTTTCTGTCCCTTGGATTATTCAAGAGATTAATAAATCCAGTGTGAAACAATATATTCCAAATATTGTCTTTCATTTTCGCGAAGATGGAGAAGAAGCTATTCAAGCTTCAGGAAAATTAATTCTAAAATTACCTTCAACGGTTTTCAGTGAGATGCCTGGCGAAATACGATACGCGTCGCAGAAACGCTTGCCAGTCAAAGCAAAGTGTAATCTCTTCACGCCTGCTTCCCAAGTCTTCTTTGTTAAACGCGAAGCTGACAAGCATTGTATTGCAGTTGCTGCCTGGTCGAGTCCTTCCTTTGTTCACAGATCAATGTTCAGAAATTCGGCAAAATCTGTCTACAATAATTCCTCTACTGGGTAACAGATTCTGCCTGCTTGGGGTATTGACACAACTGTTTTAAAGCTTCCGATTTATACTAAGGAAAAATAAATGCAACTGTTCTCCATGGCCCTTATAAGTTAGTTAACACAGAACCAAGTAAGGTGACTGCATGGTAGCTGCAGGCTCGCATTCAGAAGGTATCAGTTTCGAATCTTGGTGGTCGCTCTTACGTTATACCATGGTTTTTCCTTGGTGGGTAACACAAATACTGGTGTGTTGTGTGTCCTCTATTACGGCAGTCATCTCTCCCATTTCCTCTAATTTTATCCCTCTCTTTCATCTAACAGATCAATTCCAGGCGTGTCGCTTGAAGGAGGAGCTTGATATTGGAAACCTCTTCTCGGTACCATTAGAGCAAGGCCGTTCGAACTGCTGGGTCTAGCTAAGGGGTGGGAAGGAAGGCACTCTAAGTGTGAGTTTACCCTTCGTATTGTGCCCAACACTCCTTAGTCAAGGAGTAGTAAGGAAGGTATTATAGGTGTGCATCTACCCTCCCTCTTGTCCCGAAAACTTTCTAGACAGAGTTAAACTGAATCAGCTAAACCGGTTACAGTCACGCGTCTTCATTGCAGTGGTGGATTAGCTCTGCATCATGAGCAAGCAACAACTGTTTAATAGGGACTGGTAGAACAGACATTTTTTTTCGTTCTTCATGATCGTAAAGCTCAGTGTTTTATATCTTCTACTAATATTGAATATATTACCAGCTCCTCCCTACGGAGTAAATCAATGCGCCTCATGCTGTAACCTATAGCGAAGTCAAATTGTTAGAGAATTATTAAGCGAGAAGACTCTATGAAATCAGTCACTTCTTCTGCACTCCATGGTTTGGGCATATCACCCGTTCCGGCTTCATAGACCTCTCCAGCGTTTCCTGGGTCGTTCTCGGTCTCTTCTTCCTTTTGGTTATAGTTTAATACTGCATTTGGATATCTTCCATCCTGCATTCTTAATATATGTTCATTCCATTGTTGCCTTCGTTCTGATATTTTGTCATGGATTGGTTCGATTTCTAATTCCTTTCTAATATCCTCATTTCTTATTTTGTCCAATATTGTACAACCTTTAACACTTCTTAAAAATTTCATTTCTGCAGTCTGTATTTCATTTAAATCCTTTTGTGTTGGCACACAGGTTTCGCTTCCATATAGTAAAGTTGGAATATCCATTAACTTATACATTTTCATTTTTGTATCCTTTCTCACTCTGTTTTTAAAAGTTCTTTGGATTGTCCCACATATTGCTCGGCATTTGTTTACTTTTTCTTCTATATCAGCATAGTTTCTATAACTTATACTACCTCCTAAATATTTAAAACTGGATATTTGCTCTAAAATCGCATTTGCTAAATCCAAATAGTAACTCCAAGTTAGTCTGCATTCTCTATCCGTCCAAGTCCCTTATAGCTCCAAATATATTTTTCAAAATCCTCCTTTCCCACCGTAATAACTACTGTTCTCTGCTTGTCAACACCAAACCTTCTTAACCATACATTATTATTGGTGTCACTTCAGTTGTATATATTTTAATTTTAGTACTCCTACTGATGTTCCTTGATTTAAACATATTCTGCAAAGCAGAGGAGTTTTGTAAATGTGAGAAACATGCATTTGTGGCAAATGGAGCATTAGCATATTAATATATTTATAAAACATAAAATAATTCAAATAAGGTAATGAATTTGACAGAGGCCACTCGGATAAACACTTGGTTTGTGTGCAAAAAGATGCTTTAGTACTTTTCATAATTTTTAATAACATGACTGTATAAAATGTATTACAAATGAAGCCACCTTTTAGAAGATGAAAAGTATCAAAATCATAGAAAATATAAATTTTTGGGGATTTTACGCTCTCAGCTTCCTTTAGATCTAGTCTACAGCGAACGGTGCATTCATTATTACTTCAATGACTTGCTATACACCCCTACGTGATACCCTACAGATGAAGTTATTATAAAGGTAAATTACTGTGTGTACCCAAACATTCCGAGACGACGGCCACGTGAATCCGGGCAGAAATAAAGCATGCTCGGCTTGACACAAATAAGACACAATGTTGTAGTTTAAATAACAAAGTTCATCCCATATTTCACCGCCCTTCCTCTTGACCTTCAAGAAGCCAGCAGAGTGGAGTAGCCATAGGGGGTTATCGGGTATCTTGCTCTGGTAGTAGTCCCATATGAGGGTGTGTCATCTTGTATGTTGCATGCATAGTCTCGCAGACGGGGGTCCTCTTCTGATGATACACACTGGACCAGTAACTTATTGTATGGTCCATAACAATCTTCACGAAGCTGAACTATTCGCTCCGAGATTTTCCCTAGAGATTTCCTAGTGCCTTTCTTCTCTTTGTACGCCCATCTGAATTATAGCAGATTTTCTCAAGATTTATTTTGCTGAAGATCCATGACCTTTGTGAATTAAAAAGAAATATCCTGTTAAGATATTTTCTAACAGCTAACTCTTTGCTGTATTGAGGATAATTGAAAACTTGCATTTGTTTTGCTTTATTTACTTGTTATGGAAGTACTGCAGCACAAAACATATACTAGTTCGTACCTAGAACATTCCTTACATAACCTAGTTAAACGGGTTACTACATTAACTTATATTTGCTTAAAAATGAAAAGCAAACTCCTATTCAGAGGTAATAAAATGGATAGTATTTGCAATGATAAAAGTAATAAGACGTAATACTAATTTACAGCATAAAAAGAAGCAAAAATACTCCTAAATAAAGTAAAATCAATGATAACAATAAATTATTAATACTAATGTCACCAGCCTTTCCAGATAAACCCTTAAACTATGAACTTTCAATTTAAAAATAATGTATTTTTCTTCTGCATCAAGCTAATAGGCTTTGGGGCTATTGCGGCTCCTTTATTTTTTAATCCATCTTTTTGCTGGCCGACCAATACTTCTTTTTCCAGTAGGTATACATTCAACAGCTTTTTTCGGGATTCTGTCTTGGTTCATAGGTTGTACGTGGTCCCATCATTTCTGTTTATATTGGTGTACAGTTCTGACGCGCTGCTAACTTTTAGATTGTTTCTTATTTCATTATTTCTGATATCGTCCAGTCAGGTTACTCCCCCTACACTTCGGAGCAATCGCATTTTGACTGCCTATAATAAGCTTCTATCTTTCTCCTTTAAGATCCAAGTTTTACTTGCCTATAGGCCTATTGGTATTTGCATAACTTTATATAATTTAATGTGTGTATCTTTTCCTGTCTTGTAATGAAGTGTTCTTCTAATAGTCCCAAACATGCTTATAAATTTTGCAATTTTATAGTCACTATTTAAAAATAATATACTGCTGCAAACCTGAAGATACATTTACGTACAATTACAATCTACAAGTATCACAGCTGAACAACCATACTACTGGCTCTAATTCGGTTTAACCGCAGATATTCAATGAATTGTCTGCTTTTTATTTATGCCAGTACATTCAATTTTTTTGCGTAATAGTAGAAAAAATGGAGGGACTTAGAGAAAATTAATTTCGGAGAAAGGAGTCAAAAGTTTTATCAAATACATCTTATAGCAGTGACAGAAACCTAAGCCATTGTGTGGAAAATCATTCTAAGCATTGTGTTTCAACTGAAATGTAGTGCTTATTGATGTTAAACTTGAATAAATAATTGGGAATGTAATAAGTTTCAAAAGGTGAGAAAACTGATTATAAATTTCACATTAAAGGTAAAGTTGCAAACTAACAGAGGGAAGCCGGAACTGGGGACAGAGCAGTGGACGTAAACCATTTGACACTTTTGCTACTATCGTGAACTTTGGGATGAAGGCACACCATCGATGGACCATCAGATCCATACGACAATGCTTGTAACCATTGACGAGGTCTTTAGCGTTTGCAATCGAAAGTAACCGAAGCTTCTGATACACAGGTTCTCACGAAAGGGTGAAGCACAAGAGTAATGGAAGCAGGTTCTAACTAAAACAGTTGCGAGCGATTTCAGGAAGAAACATGCAAAGCGACCTGCATCGACCAGCCGCAACAAACCTAAAACGTTCTCCTTAAAATGTCATAGTCTGTCTGTATATACATATGCGACTAAGCGGGATGGCTCAGGTGGTTTCGCCTGTGGCGCTCATTTAGGGGGTCTGCTTTCAATTTTCGTGGCCTACCTGACACATGAGCCTTATCGGGAAATTTCTCAGGTCGCCAATGCTGGAAAGTAATTACATTCCCCGAACCTCCTGCCCCTCCATTTCATCTCCATTATTATTTCACTTCATCTTTCAACTGATGCTCTTTTAGGGCAGAAAGTGTCGGCGGGAGCCTCGGGAGTCTAGGCGCTACATGACATGAAGATATGCTCCTGGCAAACACTTCCTCCTCCAATTGGACAGTCTCTGATCTCCGGGCCACCTTGAGGATGGGATGCCAGCTGTACTGGCTGCTCGAGTGTTTCTAATTGGTCAACAGTAGGAACCAAATGCAACTAAATCATCTCGCAAGAGCTGCAATCCTTTCTATGCAACAGTCATTAACACGCCGTAAATCAGCTTTATTTTGGCGGGGTCCGAAAACGTTTGAACGTTGATTTCGCATAGTATACTTACCAAGAATAGCTTACATTTAAATCACTTCTGCATATAAATTTATCATAAATAACGTAACGTGGTTAAAGAATCCTTTTTAACTAATTATATATGTAAGGTATATATGGAAATATATAGACAGAAGTAAAACGAAATTTTTATTACATAATTAAGGATGTTGAATTTCCGAAATAAGACTTAGTGCGAACGCTTTATAAAAGCTTGCATGATTTTTTTTTTTTCAAGTTTAAGGTGTTAAATGTGTTTTGAAAATCGAGGAAATGCGAAACGGATTAAACAGGTGAATATTATATAAGTAAGAAATAGGTTCCAGTTCGTGGACTCTTCTTCAAAATTAAATTTAAAACGTAAAATGTAAATTGCGTTAGAATGTTTGCTTATGTACAGTAAAGTGTTCTTCAGTTAAATGGGAGAAAACTGCAGGAACTGTTTTCTAAGATTTTGGTATAGATTTATTCCTGTAGCTGCTGGCCAAGTACTGTCAGTAAATCTGAAGATTTAAGTGAAACCAAAAGGGATATAACATTTTTGGGGGCTGGCCCCGTAGCTCAGTCGGTAGAACACCTGCCTACTGTGCTAGGGGTCCCGGCCTCGATTCCCGGTGGTGGGGGTGGGGATTTTTCTCCGACCAAGATAATTCCCCATCTTCTGGAAGTATGAATGAGAGTATGAATGTGTGCGTGATGTAATGATAAATAAACCCAAAGGTAACGAGTTAACACCTTCAGTATGTTCCAAAGGAGAACGGCCGCCGATATGACCATTAGTAATTAAAGGCGGGGTATAAATGGAAGAAGCAAAAAAAAAAAAAAAAAAAAAAAAAAAACAACTTTTTGGGATTTGTCAATACGGGTGTTTTACGCGCGCGTGCGTGCGTGCGTGCGTGCGTGTGTGCGTGTGTGTGTTCTCTTTTTAAGTTTAGTCCTTTCATGTGTTATGTCATATCAAAATATGAATGAAAATGGTGAAGTGATGCCCAAATGAAATGCCCCATATAACTTAAAGTTAATTAACATTTTTCCTCTCGGAATAAGAGAAAATCCAGGAAACACCTTATCCATAAGTCACTCTAACCCATATTCCACTTGGAATATTTTGAATGTAAGCCAAAGGCACAACCCGCACATCCTATTATGTGTTTTAAGTGGGAAGATGTTCGTCCTTGAGCACTGCTAGGTGAGCAACCAATCGGAGTACTGTGGTGTTGTATTGCATGCCCCGTAAGTGCTGTGTGACGATCGTCAAACTAATCGATCTCTAATAAATACTATTCGCGCTAAGAGAAAAACTCAGATTTTTCAAAAAATGATCCATGAGGAAAGAGAGAGTAATGTATTTAACATAAACGTACAAATCCATTATTTTTAGATCAAATAGTATTCCTAATACAAACAAGTAAATTAGATACCATTATATTTTAACAATGCATTGTCACGTAAGCACTGTAATGAATATTATTGTTGGTTGGCATGTATGCGTGAACGTATATTTGAAATTAATCAGAACTGTAACGTAAACATTTGACATGAGGTAGTAAAAGAAATATGTACCTTGAATAAGCCAATGCGTTTGTTAAATTCCTCGAGAGGAAACAATGCACTTCCTGCTAGTCTGGCAAAATGTATCTGGTCACATTATATCTTTGTTTATGAATGGTTCGTAATCTCTATTCACTCAAGGGAGTTCAAAGCAGTATAATTCAGCTACTCTTCCATGAAAAAGTGTATCAGCTGGAGCAGTGTGACGCGATCTGCTAGAACAATGCAATTGAGTTAATGTGGGCTGAAATTATGCTGCAAAAAGAAATAATATTTTTAAAATGACTGACGTTGAACGACTTATTCATAAAGAAATCGACAAGGAACACAACAAGACTGGGAAAACTGCGTGAGACATCAGATAAACTATATGAAGACGACTTTGGAAAGAAATAGCACGTAACGAGATTTGATTTATCATCATAAATTTGCAGTACTCAGAGGCAATGAGAATGACAAATTATCTCTTAACGTAAGTAACATTCAGAGCTATACGGATGCACCGTTGGTATTTTCGTTGAAGTAGAAAAATAAGTAATTCATAAACTATAATCAACTTTAAACTAAATATTTAAAACATTTGCATAATATACGAATATTCATGTTGCAATTATGATTTGAACAACTGCATTATTGTAAAGCTTTGGAAAATTCAGTTTGCTTTCCCTTACGTCTAGCGCCACGAACACTCGCAAGTGTGCGAGAGAGAGAGAGATAGAGAGAGAGAGAGAGAGAGAGAGAGAGAGAGACAGACAGACAGACAGACAGAGAGAGAGAGGGAAATATGAAAAGAGTGGAGATAACGAGGTGGCAACGCCGAAGGCTGTAACGCATCTGATTCGCTACAGGCGAGAACTCTTCCCATTTGAAACACATAGATGATGTTTACGCAGTTTTACCTAATTCGAAGGTTTGAAAAGTATTTCGGCATGTATAATTAATTTCAAGTACAGGAGAGTAGGAATAGAGAAATAAAATATTAAGTATGTCTTTTTAGTTCATTCAAAACATTACTAATTTAAGAACTTCCGTGTTTATCAGGTAGAAGAATCGCAGAACACAGAGATCTCAGTTCTCACAGCTTGCATCGTAATCTTGTAATTCAGGTAGTGTATCAATTTTGTTGTTGCAATTTACGTCCTCCAACGTTAAGTCACATCGGATGATGAATGGAGTGGGTGAAATGATGCTCAAACGAGCCCAGGATCCGTAGAGCTTAGAGTTATTCGACATTCATCTTTCAGGGTAGAGGAAAACCCCGTAAAAACCTTATCCAAGTAGCTCACCCTGACCAAGATTCTAACTCGGGGACCTCTTGAACGTTAGGCAGACATTCTATCACCACGCTACGGAGGCGTGCTATATGTTTATTTTTTTTATTCTTTTAGTCCATTAACTTTTATAACTGCGCAATTTACTTATAATATTTTTATTGCTGCATACCGTTTAAATAAGATTTTAATTTTACACTAACATTATACTAAAACTCATTTCCACCAGTTGTCTGTTATTATGTTCAATAAAATGATTAGTTAGAGAAACATAAGAGATCTAAAATGCTTGATGTACTAAGAAAAAGTTAAAAATAGTAATTCATAATAACGATTTCTATCGAAAACACTTTTGTCATCCGACCGTCGTTTCTCTGTTTTATGTTTTTTAATGTGTCTATTCTTTCCTCTTCACACACCGCCATAGGCATTTTTTCATCCTCCGTTGTTCCCTCAGGTATGCCAACCTTAGGAAACCTTTCTCACACCCATAATTCAAAATGTTTGAAGTGTTTTTTATTACCTCTGCTCATTTTCCAGTGTCATGTTAGCCCAGGTATATAAAAACCATGTCTCGGGAGTTGTTATGGCAAGAAAAATAGCGCCATTCACATAATAACGTTGTCCAAGCCCAGCGCATGTTATGAGACGCGAATGAAATTGGATACACTGTTCACAAATCAAAGGCTGGGAAAAATATATAAATAGGAAATGGCGCAGAGAGCTAAATTAATTACGCGGTAAGTTTTTATACAGTCCTCTTGACGCCAGTCCTCGGCTATAAACACTCAGTGCCGTAACTTAAAAGAATGAAATGTATGTAGTCAAATGATAAAAAGTTTTAATGGTCATTCAATTACACATAAAAAGTGGTCTGCTTGACAAGTCGAGTAAGAATTCTTTACGCTCACTGCACTTATTTGTAAATAATTTGCAGCTATATATTCCTATATCTTTGTCCACAAATCATTATAGCATATTTAACATAACAAATAATTGTTAGATTAGATTAGATTGATTTGTGATCAGTAGGTCCACTTGTAGCCAGAAAAAGCTGCGAACATTGAACATGTCCAGAGGTATAAAGTTTAATAACATATAAATGTACAAAAGTTAACATAATATACGTATTATAGTATACAGGCAATATGAACAACATTATGGAAGACAAAGCAGGGATAAGTTATATATAATACAAAATCAAACACCTTTTAAATCAGCTTTCACTTGGCTTATGCCAGTACGTCTCAACCTTTTTGCGATGGATACCATTCTTGTTATTTCTTAAATACATATACATTAAAAATAAACTTTAAACATGCATAGAAAACTTATTGATCATTTGTCAATGGGAATTACCATTGCGCGCAGTAACAAACCCCTACAACAGAGATCATACTCAGTAGATTTTGTAATGCGTTTCACATACCCTGCTGTTCTCTTTAGCCACTCGTCTATAATTATTATTTTGCTTTTCAAAATCTCATTTATCTAAGTTTTTCCCACTTTAAGCAACACAGTTAATTCTTTAGTTGGATCTTTGTTCTTTTCGTGTTCTTTAGAAACCTTAGTTTTTCCCTCAAGTAATAATGTCTTGTGTTTAGAATTATTTTATAGAATTTGTGAGCATACAAACTACGTTTCTTTCACAATTTTCTTCCACTCGTACTTGATCACTTGTAAGTACGAAAACTGAGAATGGACACACTGTTGTGTGTTGGAAGAGAGTTGAGAGAGTTAACGATTTGTTTCCTCTTTACCTGGAAGGATTAAAATTTATGCGTTATAGCACTTCGTTGAAGGTTGCCCTCAAAACTATTGCACCTTTTAAAATACCTACATTGTCATCTATTACACGCAAAGTAATCCGTTTTAATCAGATTATATATGCAAAAGGTTCCCCAAAAGTATCTCCGTTTCCGCGCTAAAAAGTGCTCCAGCATAAAGTGAAACTTTACGTGGGAAATAGCTTCGGTCCGAAACGCATAATCCGTTTTTCCAGGATTTCGGCCGTTTAAGGCAGATTTTACTGTATCTCACTTTGGTTCCACGCTTGTTCCCCATTTTATTTAAACATAAGCAGCATTTACGTTAAATACAAATATATTAATTTCGATCTTAAGACTTTCATTTCTAATAGATAGAGTCAACATGAAAAATTCAATGCCACGGCCGGAATTTGAACCACGGATCTCCTGGTTTCTGTCCAGTCGCTGTAATCCATTTAAGCTAGCATGGCCAACTTGCTGTCATCACATTAAATTCTCCATTTGACTCGTATATTTCCCCGTTAGAGCACTAGAGGCTATGGCATTCGAGATACACCGTTTGTGGCGACTTACTATCGTAAGTACTTAAGTCCTAGGCTTCTGTATTTAACTCTTATTATTTTAGCTAATTGATGGAAATTACTCAGGAGATCCGTGGTTCAAATCCCGGCCAAGGCATTGACTCTATCTATCAAACACCTTAGCCTATATACGGCTAGTATATCAATTAACTTTAATTTCTTAACTGATCGCTCTGCTACAGTTAATGTCAAATTTTGTATCCCCACGATGAACACAATATGACTTCTTTATTTATTTTATTAGCTATTGCTTTTAATAACTAAAAAACAGAACACATAAGAGTAGGAAATCCCTTCTTGTATATAATATCAACGATAAGTGAAGTTTAGTCAGTAATTATTATACTTTATTTAATTATATTTGCCCGCCTCGATAGCGTAGATGGAGCATGTCTGCCTAACGTTCAAGAGGTCCCGAGTTCGAATCTCGGTCAGGGTGAGTTACCTGGATAGGGCTTTTTCTGGGGTTTTCCCTTATCCTTCAAGACGAATGTCGGGTAACTCTAAGCTCCATAGTCCCTGGAATAATTTCAGCATCATTTCATCCAATTCATTCACCGTTCGATATGACAACGTTGTAGGACGTAAATTATATATATATATTTGCTTGAATGTTACTACGAGGACTATTCAATAAAAAATAATCATCATTTTTACGGCCATATTTTTCGCACTAAAATTCAATATTAATATATTGTGTTAGCTTAATGTGAAACAAACACGACGTAGTGGTTTCATTGTTGAACCAGGCAAGTTAAGACATATTCAGTATCGCCTATCGCTGCAATGGAGGTAACACGCGAGAATCAATATGCGGCTTTGAAATTCTGCTTTCGTCTCAACAAAATGTTACAGGAGGCCTATAGAAAATCTGTTCTTCCCTACAGCGCAGCTCGAAGGTGGTTTAAAATGTTTAAAGTGTGGAGCCAATCAATTTCAAAGTAAGGTGTATCCTGTGCTCCAGTTACTGCTCTTACAGAAGAAAACATTAGTACTGCTGCTGCCATTGTGAGTGAGGATCGACGAATTACCCTAAGATCACTTTCTGAAATACTGAACATTTCATAGTGTGCCACCCACACGTTGGTGACACATGAGAAGTGTTTGTATGCGATGGGTTCCAAGACTGTTGATTGCCGAACAAAAGGACATTTGCATGCAGGTCTGCATACAGTTAAAGTTGATGTTAGAGGAAGACCCAGAGTTCCTTTCAAACGAAATCACTGCTGATGAAACTTGGCTTCATCATTTTGATCCTGAGAGCAAACAGCAAAGGTCACTGTAGAAATCTCCTAAAATGCAAAAGTGGTTGCTTCTCTGGAAAAGTGACGGTCACCTCATTCCTTGATATTCATGGAATGGCTGTACTTGCACACACATCAGTACCTGGACAATACTACAGGGATATTCAGAAAACATTACAAGTCCATATCAGGTGCAAAAGACCACATTTCCGTGAAGCAGCCTGGATGCTGCACCATGATAATGCGTGGCCGCATATTGCCAATGTTGTTGCTGAATATCTTGCAAAAATCAACGTGAAGTACATCCCTCACCCTCCCTATTGTCCGGATTTAGCCCAATGTGATTTTGTTCTATTCCCCAACTTGAAGAAACGCCTTCGTGGGAGGCATTATCCATCATCAGAAGCAGTGGTGAAGGCTGCGGAGGCGATTTTGAAGAATCTCTAAAAAAATGGTTCCAGCGTGTTTTTGAAAACTGGCAGAAACGCTTGGGCAAGTGCATCGCTTTCAGGGGAGACTATTTTGAGAAGAACCATCAAAATTATTACAATAGGTAAAGGTACGTTGTCAAAAAAAAGGGATCATTTTTTATTGAACAGCCCTCGTAGCTTCACCATCTTAACGTTTACTAACATCGCCTGTTGCATTTTTTCAAAAATTGCATGAAATGTATGAAGTTTTATCTCAATGCCTTTGTCAATTTTAGAATTAATATTACATCCGTACGGAGATATTGGAATAAAATGTTTGGGCTTATTATTACTTTCTATCTAAGGGGATACTTCCATTTAAAATTCATAATCTACGTTTGTTGTTATAATAAAAATTCTTTTCAACCTGAACATTTTAACCTATGTTTATTAATGCTTTCCCGCTTAGGTAAATGTATTTAAAGAATTTTATGATAATTTAGCTAAGGCGAAACATGCCATTTGTTAAGCTTTTTTCATTTGGAGCTACGGATGTTACTACCCTTTAAATTAGTTATGAAGTGCATGGTGACAGGGAAGGATTGTGGACTAATTAAACTCGCCCAGCTGGAAAACTACAGCAAACTGTTTCCGTTCATATCGAAAATACATACCAGGAAATTAGCCTCTTAACGATGATGGTTTGCAAATGTGAGCGGATACCAGTTATTTCATTTCTGTTGGTTGTGATTGCGTTCCATGTTCTACCCCAGTGACGTATTATTGTCTCTACTCTTGGTGCTCATCCCTGTCACATACATTATAAATATTTACTTTAGCTCGTGCTTCTGTTCTGCTGTGTCTGTCAGTTTTGTGAGGGCAAACAACATAAAAGTTGCATTTAATTACACATGTAACACGCAGAAGAGTTATTCATTACGCTACTGTAGCAGGTTACGTTGGTTATACCGGCAACCATTACAGGCCGTTAGTGTCAAAAGAGATGACATCTGCCCAGCTGCTTGCTTATTATTGCCTTTGTTTATAGAGACAGGCTGTGCATGGCTAGTATTGCAGGTGCTTCTTGCATTGATAAAATCACAGATGTGTAACGACATGGGTCCATATATACCTATATACAAGAGGGTGGGTCTCAACAATACTTGTACTGGTTAAGAGGAATCTGGATGAGGTCGTGTTCAGGTTAATATTTTTGGAGAGCATCCAAAAGCAATGCTACGAACAAGTTTTGAGGCGCTGCTATAAAAGAAAATTAGCTACTATTCTTCCTTTAAAACGAGATAGTTATAAAGTATAATATATACTCTAATATTAAGATAGGCATTCTGAAGATCTATGATCTTTTTTCACTTTTGGCTTCTACAGCATCTACCAGAAATACATATTACACTTTAACCAAACCTTGGATAACGGAATCTTTTTATTTTACATGCTTCTTAATGGAAAGAATAACACAAAAATGACACTCTTCTTCATTTCAGGCATTAGGAATTTCTGCCTGTTCCGTATTCGCATTTTATGAGCTATTCTCGTATTTTTCTAGGGCGTCCTACACATCTTCTGCCACGAGGATTATATCTTCTTATTAAAACTGGTACTGTTTCTTCGTCCAACAAAAGAAAACTTAATTTATTAAAAAAAAAACATAAAAATTATATTTCTAATAAATTAAACACAGCAACTGCCACGAAGGCCTTAGTAAACTTTGGTGTGTGGACTCCAAAATAGAAAAAAAATTGAGAGTCATATGACACATGCAGAACAGTATTCAATACGAAATTCCACATTTCGCTCGAGTATCCAGGGGCAAATACATTCTCAACCTGTGTTTGGTGATAATTTAAAAAAAGAAAGAGAAAAGCCTTAGGTCCTCCAATTATGTCCTATCAGGCGATGGACGAAATGTGAAATGATGCTCAAAATGAGCCCCGTTTCCATAGAGCTTAGAGTTAACCACAGTCATCTTTCAGGATTAGAGGAAACCGCGGAAAATTTTATCCAGGTAAACACCCTGACCGATTCGAACTCGGAACTGCTTGAAGGTGAGGCAAACACGCTACCATCTACGTTGCAGAGGCGGGCAAGTCTTAAAATTTGGATAGCAGTATGCAGAAACTTCTTGTTCTTCCTCACGGCTTTGGATTGTTTAACCCGTTCCGGCTCCAAATTAGTCTGCCCATCTTTTCTTCGGTCTTCCCTGGTTTCTTCTTCCTATAGGTTTATAGTTTAAGGCTATTTTTGGTATTCTATTATTATTATTATTATTATTATTATTATTATTATTATTATTATTATTATTATTATTATTATTATTATTATTATTATTATTATTATGATTATTATTATTATTATTATTATTATTATTATTATTATTATTATTATTATTATTATTATTATTATTATTATTATTATTATTATTATTATTATTATTATTATTATTATTATTATTATTCATCTTCTGAACATGTTCTTTCCATTGATTTTTATTTCTTTCAATAGTATGGTTTATTTCTTCTACTTTTAATTCTGTCCTAATATCCTGACTACGTTTTTTTACCAATTTTGGTATATCCAGCTATTGCTCTTACGAATTTCATTTCTGATGTCTGTATTATCGTACTATTTCTTTTTGTTAGTGTCCATGTTTCTGATCCATAGATCAGAGTTGGTATTGCCATTGTTTTGTATAGTTTTATTATAGAGTACTTTCTTGCTTTATTTTTTAATGTTCTTTTTATTGTGCCTGTTATATAGTTAAATTTATTTATTTTCTCTATTATATCAGCTTCCCCTTGGTACGAGACATTACATCCTAAATACTTAAAGTGTGATTTCTGCTCACTTATTATGTTATCTAACACTATTTTTGATCTTACTGGATTAATTCCTTTAAATGCAATGGTTTTGGATTTATTTGCTGATATTTTTATTCCCCATTCTGTAGCAATTTTATCTAGACTATAGAGCATTTTCTGCAGGTCATATTCATTTGTGGTCATTATTATTTGATCATCTGCATACAACATAATATGAGGAAACAGCTTTTGAAATAAATCAATGAGATCACAGCTTGCGAAAAGAAGTCTTCCCTGTGTATTTCCAGAAATTTTATTTACATATCATTTATCATAAGAATATCTTAACTCATTTCTTTCATCGTCTGATGCGACTTAAAGATGGAGGATATAAAATGCCAAAAAAAAAAAAAACCATGCTGATTGAATTAAAACCCTCAGAGAACTTGTGAGAAAATAAACACTTCTAAATGGTTTACTCATTAAGAGTATGGTATTAGAATGAAAACGAAAGTCATGTGAATGCAATATATGTTCCGTACAAAAGCTCATAACCAGAAGCCACATTCCAATCACTGCCTCCATTATCATACAAATGTCGTAGTAATAGAACACTAAACTGCACTGAAGTCTTCCTGTATCTTTGATCTTCGAGAAAACTAACCTGTTTCAGGGCTGCTGACTGGAGCAGTTACCCTAATAATATATGGGGCAATAGGAAAAGAAAAGAAAGAATGACTTTGTGGTCAAAGCTATTTTGAAGAGTGACATACACACTTTGTGTTCTGGAATGATTTTGCTCTTCCCTACCTAGTCTTCTTTTTAGAGTATAACCTTGCCTTCTTCCCATTCGTTTTCTCAGCCCTGGGGCAATTTCTGTCGTCTTTTAGTTCAAGATATCCCCTCACTACCCACGCATAATAAGGAGGGTAGACGAAGGACAGAGACAGAAAACTGTTGCTCCTGCTGTTGCTATACATCAGGTGTGTAATCTCATTTTCTGAGAAGGTATGGGCTAGAAGATCAGTGTCGGTATTCTAACACAGCAGCTGAGATATTCTGTAGAACCTCATGAATTTTTTGGAAGCCACTGTAAGATCTTTAGACGACAGTGCTATCACGCATTGAAATCACCGCAGTAGAAAGTTTGATAATTTCTTTGAACGTTCTAAACAAGACACACAAGTAGCTTTAAACGAGATACCTTCTCATCTAATTTACACTTTTAATTTCAAAATATGAACAATACAATCTGAAGAAGATAGTTATGGAGATGACGTTCATGCAGGACAGAAAGAAGAATATACATAGTTAAAGCCACTTACATCCTGCAATCAACAAGTTCAACACCTAATAAGCAAAAAGAGAGTGGATAATCAGTCATCTTCGGATAAGATGTTCATGCGATAAATACTATAGACTTTGTATTGCAATATTACGAACATGTACATTGCAAATCACGATAGCACACAAATCCTCAAATTAACTGTATTATTATGTTATGCATGCAAACAGTGAATAAGGTCGTGAGTGCCAAAATATATACTGGCTTTCATAAAGTAGGCTTTTTTTTTTTTTTGTAATTTACGTCCTCCAAAGTTAAGTCATATCGGACGATGAATGGAATGGGTGAAATGATGCTCAAATGAGTCCGGAATCCATGGAGCTTAGAGTTACCTGACATTCGTCTTACAGGATAAGGGAAAACCCCGGTAAAAACCTTATCTAGGTAACTCACCCTGACCGAGATTCGAACTCGAGACCTTTTGAACGTGAGGTAGACATACTAACACCACGCTACCGAGGTGGGCATAAAGTAGGTAATTGTGCTTTTCATTTATATTATGTAATGTGTTAAGGACAGAGGGAACTGTGGAAAGCACAATGCTTGCGTTTAACTACACACTTTTAAAAAATCAAAATTCATGGGTTTTCTTTGTCACAGGTCAATGAAATTCATACCATCTAACAAGCAACTATTTCTTAATGGGTTGATAAAGCAAAACATGTAATATAAATTCATAACTTTTCTCAGATGCTTTCTTAGATGACGTCAACAAACGAACATTTTATTATTTAGTTACACATAAACGCCATAATTGTTTTCACAAAGAATCCAATTTTTAGGAGAAATAAGGTACTTAGTAATGCATAAAATGAGCGTTTTAGAATTTTTATATAGTGAAGTATACAGACAAAAATAATATTGAATTTGATAGCATTACTCTTTCCCTTATAATGCACTGATTTTCAATTTTTAAAAATTCAAAATGTTTTACCTGAAAATATCTTTACGGTCATTTTATTAAACATAATGGTTTGCAACACTACAAAAAGTTTCAGACCTCCAACATAAGTGGTTTCTGAGAAATGTGTACCCAAAGATGTAAAATTGCAACTTGTGGGGAAAATGCAAAAAACTAAAACAACAGGTTTTTCAGCTAACTTACCAAAAGTTACAACATTCCTGCACCATAATCCTGTACTTTTCTACAAGAGTTT
This sequence comes from Mantis religiosa, assembly GCA_030765055.1. Classification (NCBI taxonomy): domain Eukaryota; kingdom Metazoa; phylum Arthropoda; class Insecta; order Mantodea; family Mantidae; genus Mantis; species Mantis religiosa. Next base: position 176,996,368 of record CM060952.1, read on the forward strand.
GGATAACAATGACAGCCCTACAATTACAAAACTCTCCTGAGCTTCCCTGTTATCTACGTAAAAGCTGTTGTCATCATCTGGTTGAATGTGAGACAATTTTTTTTTCTAGAGGATGAAAATTTACTGTAACTAGGAAGGTTAAATACACTTTCAATGTCACTGTTTTTTGTGTTTTTACGACAAAACACGGTCTTTCTGAAAACAAAACGCTTTACTCTAACCATATTTATTGCAAAGCTTCAAATCACTTTAAATAAATAACACTAAAGTTGATAATTTGAACTGTAAACAAAACTGCAACTATAATCCATATGTACTTCAAATGTAAACAATTCGCCATATTGTGAGAGCTTTCTGCAAATACACATGGACCCACATCTGTAGCAGAGATACCAAAAACAAGCATAAAATTTACCGCATAGCTCTGCTGCCACAAATCACAAAGTTATAACAATTTTAATTTCACTGGTTATGTATGTATTTAAAAGGGGGCGTGGACATGGTGACGCCATATTTAAATCACCATTTAAAGGGATTAAATATTAAGAATACCCATAATGCAATATATCATTGGATTCGTAAAATCTTGCAGATTTTTATAAGACATACAACAAAAATTCGATTTTTTGAGGCATTCACACGTCCCACTGTCCTTAAAGAAACTTCTGTAGCAGGATTTCTATTCTGCTACTCATGCTATGAGTGAAGACGAAGAAATTTAAACCCTGCGTTGTGAAAATCATGTTGAAACAGAAGTTTTTGGTGCTGGGGGAATGGTGCGATGTTGAAGATGCTATGATTCCCACGTTGTGGCGACGTATGTAGCAGGATTCGTCCGTTGTTGTGGGTTTTGATGCCCTGAAGTTGAGACAACATATATAGCAAAATTTGTGCTCGTATCTTGTTTCCCGTCGTTGATCTAACTTCGTCAAAAGTATTATGACTTGATGAAGATGATCCCCGAAGTTACCAAGAAAATCCTTAATTATGCCTCGGAGAGCTTTTAATATTCTTCTGATATATTCTTACTTACGAGCAACGGAAACTCTAAGGTACAAGGGTGGTGACGAGTAAAGAAATCGTTAAAATTTTGTACTTCAATTTCTATAAAAAAAAATCAACATTTTGTTTATTTCTTTTAGCACCAAAACCATTACAATTATCACAAAACTTTATACTGTGATCGGAATCAATCTAATACTTCAAAATGAATTAAAACTTAAATATTTTCGAGCAATTTAAACTGTCTGATCTCTTCGGCGTTCCAGAAAGATACTCCAATTTTCTTTCGATTTCCTCATCAAGATTATTTGACCTTTCGTTACTCTCGCTACCCATATATTAGTTTTATATGATTGGCCGATTTACTACTACGTCACTACATTACGTAATACAATTATTACTACGGCCAGTTACAAAATTACATATAATTCGACAAAAATTTGTTTCTTTTTCTTTTATAAATTTATAAATTTTTCAAACCTTTTTAAATATAAATAAAAACAACTTTTACACTTCAGAGTAATTTAAACTGAGTTTAAGAGTGGGAACATGATCCCAATTACTTTCAAACAACATATTTTTGGAATGAATATTTTAGCACTTTTGGGTATCAATTCCAGTGAAACTAGTGGATTGGGGTTAGGTATCCCGCATAGGTATTCTTAGTTTAGCTACTCTCCTTAAATTGCAACTTTTGGAAATTACATGTCATAGAATAAAAATGGAGAATATCAATTGCCCTTAACTCAGCTTAATTCAGAAATTTTGCCGACGTTTCTTTGTATTAGAAAGTATGTTCACTTGGTAGATGAATAAACTACCAATTTCCAGATTGTAATTTTATGTTACATAAATTGAAAATTTTACCTGTTTTGTTACGAAGCATTACATCTAACCTGTTTTCAAATTTTGCTGAACAAAATGCCTGTTTTGCACATATATATTATAAATGTGTTTCTAGTCCATTTAAATGTTTGATTTAAAAATACGATTTCTCTGTTTAATATGTGATATCGAGTCAACGTTTAACTTTATAAATAGTGATGGTAGCTATATTAATAGGTTCGTCGTCAGTGAATCTTCAGCTTATGTGTTCGTAACCATTTTTCTACTGTAAAGTTGAGTTCTCGGAATTGATTAAAATTGCGGCGTTTGCAAATTTTCTTTACATTATTGTTTAGTGTCTTTTAAAGTACGAGGGCTGTTCAATAAACAATGATCATAACTTTTTACGGTCATAATATTTAGCACTAAAATTCAATCTTATATTCTGTTAGTTTAATGTGAAGCAAACACATCGTAGTAGTTTCATTGTTGGTACTCCTGGTTCCCGCCTATGAGAACCAGGAAAGTTCAGAGATGTTCAGTATCGCCTAGCGCAGCAATGGAGGTAACATGCAGTTAAAGTTGGTGTTAGAGGAAGATCCGGAGCTTCTTTCAAACGTAATTACTGCTGATGAAACTTGGCTACATAATTTTGATCCTGAGAGTAAACAGCAAAGCTCAGTGTGGAAATCTCCTTCATCATCAACCCCCGAAAAAAAAGCAAAAGTGGTTGCTTCTGCTGGGAAAGTTATGGTCATCTCATTCTTTGATATTCATGGAATGGCTTATCACCATGTTGTACCTGCAAGCACATCAGTAACTGGACAATCTACAGGGATGTCCTGAAAACATTGCAAGTACATATCAAAGGAATCACATTTCCATGAAGCAGGCTGGATGCTGCATCACGATAATGCGCGGCCGCATATTGCCAACGTTGTTGCTGAATATCTTGCAAAAGTGAATGTAAAGTGAATCCCTCACCCTCCCTATAGTCCGGAATATAGCCCTATAGGACAATTTTCTATTCCCTAACTCATCAGAAGCAGTGATGAAGGCTGCGGTGGGAATTTTGAAGGATCTCTCAAAAAATTGTTTCCAGCATGTCTTTGAAGACTGGCAGAAACGTTGGGACAAGTGCATCACGTTCAGGGGAGACTATTTTAAGGAGGACCATCAAAATTATGAGGATGAGTAAAGGTACGTTGTCAAAAAAAACGTTGTGATCTTTCTTTAGTTAACAGCCCTCATAAATATGAATTTAACTTGTTATTTTGAAACAGGAAAGCATATAAAAATATTTAGCTTCTAACAGTTTTTAAACTTAAATTGAGAAAATACTCCTGCAGTTTGAAGTCTTTCTCCACTTTAAACTAAAATTACATTAAATAAAATTTTATGCAATATTATGTCAATCATGACACTTATTTTAGGGATATTTACGTGCATGAAGTTTTGAACCCACAAATGTATACACATTAAAGAGATTATTACATCATAAAATGCCTGTTATTAGTTATGAATACCATGGGATTTTATGAAATTGGCGTTACAAGTCATTTTGAGGTAAAGGAATCTAGACCATGTACGTATATTTCATGTCTAACAAAACAGGGAGTTAAACTTAAGAGATGATTGTGTTTAAGTTTACAGATGCCTATATTTTTACAAAGGAGTAGTAGTTTTTAACTATCGGGATAAAGTATAACGTGGTCTCGACGTCATCAACCCCATTTACAGTCTTATTGTTGTAACTCTCCCAAACTCCGACACCGTTCTTTACATTATCAATGAACTTTCTCACCCAGCTAGGGCATTTAGTGGTCTTCCTGAACTGAAGTGAATGATGGAGGGAGTGAGACTGGTGAAATTCAAGAACCCATCGGCCCTTGCATATGACACTAGAGAAACTCGTAGGAAATCAATGAACTGGCAGTGTAAACAAACATTTAAAATTTTGGATGCGTAGAGTCAGACTTAAAAAATTCAATGTCCTAGCCGGGATTTGAACTAAGGATCTCCTGATCTCCGCCGGTTGCTCTAAACCATTGAGATAGTATGGCCAACATGTCGACATGACATTGAATTCTCCAACTGACCCGTACGTTTCCTTGTAGACCACTAGGAGTTCTCATATACAATGAGACACGCAGTTCTCAGCTGGAGAATTTAATGTCATGTCGACAAGTTGGCCATAGTAGCTCAGTGGTTTAGAGCAAGCGGACAGAGATTGGGAATTCCGTGGTTCAAATCCTGGGTATGGCATTGATTTTACAGTCTGGCTCTACTCACCCAAACCTTGCTTACACACGGCTAGTGTAGAAGAAATGATTATTTCCATTAAAATTATTGTTTATTGTTTCAAATGTGGATTCAGAATAGGGTGTAAATAAAGGAGATGGGGCTCCTCTCAGTGGCGGCTGAATTATGAATGCACTAGCAGTGCAAGCATTAATTCACACTTATGTATAATAATAATAATAATAATAATAATAATAATAATAATAATAATAATAATAATAATAATAATAATAATAATAATAATAATAATAATAATAATAATAATAATAATAATAATAATAATAATAATAATAATAATAATAATAATAATAATAATAATAATAATAATAATAATAATAATAATAATAATAATAATAATAATAATAATAATAATAATAATAATAATAATAATAATAATAATAATAATAATAATAATAATAATAATAATAATAATAATAATAATAATAATAATAATAATAATAATAATAATAATAATAATAATAATAATAATAATAATAATAATAATAATAATAATAATAATAATAATAATAATAATAATAATAATAATAATAATAATAATAATAATAATAATAATAATAATAATAATAATAATAATAATAATAATAATAATAATAATAATAATAATAATAATAATAATAATAATAATAATAATAATAATAATAATATGCCTACATAACAATTGGGGCAGGTCGGGGTGTCGGGTAAGTAGTGACGCGCAGTTCCGCTCAATTATTTGGCAGGGGCGTGACTCCTAGGGTTGTCAGCATCGCTAATAGAATTTGAAGAATATCGATGTCCTCGGCTGCTCTCGGAGTTGTCCTAATATTTAGGATCAGTGGCAAGGATATCTTGATACAGGGCGTTCTGGGTGGATCAACTAGGGTACTTGGAAAGAAACACAGGCTAATTCTCTTATGACGATCGATTGTGTTTCAATTACTCTCGAAATACATGTTAATTAGGCGAACTCTGAATTGTAGGCTTCGCGCGGGCGTAGTTGCACTCCCGTGTCTATAACACGAGTCGTCGGATTAGCAACCAGTTACTAACTAGCTTTAATCAAACGTGATTATTTAGCTTACTCGTCCGTTCCTTAAAGAACGCGATATCTGCCTTCGTGCTGCCGCACGACGATCCCCGATCACCAGCTAGCGACTGAACTTTAGATATCTATTTGTTCCCGGCTAGGCCATATGACACTTCGCTTCCCCCTTCAGCTCATTATTTTTAATAAGTTGGTCGGTAGAACACATATGGAGTCCCAGTTACGAGAATCTCACTTTAGACCACCTAAGATGTCCCCTTCCTGTCAAACTATGTTTGAAACTAAACGCGGTGTGCGAGCCTAAAACTTATGGTTGCGGTCAGCTGTCCTAGGGGAGGAAGAATTCATACCGTTCAGAGCTCGTAACAATCTCGACACTGCACACACAAGGTATTTGCTCCAATACACGTATACATTCCTTTAACATGCAATTAATTTTCCATCCATTCCTTAACAGCCAATCAATCAACTCGAGGAAGAGAGTACCGTTTCACAATTGAATAGGGATATCCGACAGTGAATAATAATAGTAGTTGAAATAATGCTCAGTTATACGATGCAACAAATACTCCATAACCGCAACTGAGCTTTCTCATTGCATATTGACCGACACAAGCGCCATCTACAATGATAACAGGTTACTAATCAGCTGCGTCGGAATTGAAAGTCAAGCCAATTTTTTTTCCTCAAGAAAATATGGGGCAACCGTCAAATTTACAAATAAACTACCGAGCAGCATAAGGTGCTCGTGTACGTACATTAATATTTCTACACACGTGAATTTAATCAACCACACCTTTTTCTGACCAACATTTATGATACCAAACTAAATGCATATAATGCGGAATGAACCTGTTTTTACTTTACATTCAAAGAACATCTATTCTGTCATATTTAATTCTTAGGTGGTTAACCGTCAACTTTTTATTATATATTTATATAGGTTGAACATGTCCTCTAATACAATGTAGAACTTTATTCGTGTTAGATAAATAACCACATCGCAATACACATGGACTCATTTAGCTCTCTTTTCCAACAGAAAATCATATTCTTCTTTTAATCAACTGCTAGCTGTTGGAAATGCAGATAACCTTAAAAATGTTAAGTAAGAACAAATGGAAATGATGACATAGAATATTACTCTCAGTGTAAATGCCATTGCTGCTTTACATCTGTTGCCAAGAATAAAGTGTCACAATTTTCCCTATCTTTTGTCGCACCACTGCCGTTCAAGTCCAAAGTCACTGTGGAAAAATATGTCATTTAGTGCCAAACTCGAATTTGCACGGATACACAGAATAGTAACATATGTAGCAAACTGATTATTTGTAGTCATTTCCCTTAGCTTGTCATTTTTTTTCTTTTTAAGGCAAGACATTTCATTTGTTCTAGAACATTAATACGCATTACTGCATTAGATGGACACAATTAATTTAAGATGCCATTTCTTCCTCACTCTTTTAAATTAATAAAACAAGCATTAGTTTTAGCAGCTACATAGTCGCAGAGATGAGGGGCAGGCTCTCAGAGTAGATTAGGATTTCACTACGTAGGGGATGCTGTACGTAGGTAACCATGCTGGGCCCACTGTGCCTATGCCCCAAGTAGGGCACCCCAGGAGGAAGGATGAGGCGAGAGGAGATGTAGGTCGCCCGACATAAGGAGCCACGGCAGTGCAGAGGACAGGGTCCCTATAGTTTGCTTAGATAGAGACTTCCACCAACAGGCCAGGGCAAAGGACACGCTCCCATACTGCGTGACGACAACGAGCCCAGCAGCCGAGTCGCAAAGGCCCCTGGCTGGTGGCCCCGAAATGATCCCGCAGAGGCACGGATACCGGTAACCCACCTACCGGAGGGGGAAGTAGCTTTTCTCAGAGCATATCGTCCTACAATGCACCGCCGAAGCACCCGCCGACACTTCTACCTTAAAAGAGACCACCAGTGAGACATATGAAATGATAATGGAGATGAAATGGAGGGACAGGAAGTTCGGAGGATGTAATTAACCTACCCAGCATTCGCCTAACGACCCGGGGCAACCCCCCAAAATACCAAGGGGTCAGTTAGGTCAGCCACGGGAATCGAATCCGGGCCTCCCGAATGCAGGCCACAGACGAAACTTCCTGCGCCCTCCCTCTCGGTTCGCAGAGTAGAACAGGCAAAGGTCTAAATGAAAGTGATGATTTTGGTGATAAATGGTGATGGTACACATCTTGTCAACTACTTTGCACAGTTTATTTTTAAAATTCACTGCTAAACTATATGTATAAAGCTAACTGGTGATACCTTCCACCGAGATAATACTTCTAGCCGCAACCTTTGTCTTCAGTTACGTGCAGTGAGCCTTATGACTATAATAAGTTACGCAGCAGATACCATTGTGACGACTTTTGTTGCACAGGTGTATTTCATTAAGTGGCCTACGCAAAGACCCGGGCACATTTAACATCAAGTAATGCGATGCATTTGTGCAAATTAGACTTGTTATGAGCTATGCACGTATCTTTCAATTTATCTGAATCAACGGGGTACCCCTCCAAGTGGCCAAGTGTAATTTAAGAAAGAAGCAGTGGGTGGAAATGAGTAGGATTATTCAAAACGGCATGAAGACCTCTCTAGCCTTTTTAATACTTGAGACGAAATGGAAAATATATGAGAAGAACAACCAAACCTTTTAAAATATTTTAATGTAACTTTAAATCTATAGTAGAATATAATAGGAAAGGTCAGGAGCACCAACAGTAAAGCAAAATAATCCAAAAATGCGAACAGAATATTCTAACCCAAGGAGAGGGCAGGTAATACAATGAGTTGCAGCTATTGTGCAATTTGCATAATTATATTCCGGACAATTGATACAAGCAAAACCAAAACAAATTATTAAATATGCAGAGTTCCAGATAGAACCACATGTAACTATGAAATAAATAATGAACTTTCTGAGAGTTTTAAAAGCTATTTATGAGATAAATGACGAAATGAACGAAAATCTAACTATCAAAGCAGAAATAAAAATACGATTATATATTACTATAACTCGATCAGATATAATATAACAATATTAAAATTAATTATATCAGTATAATGTAATGCTGAGCGTGATAATCATGAAAAATTCTTAATCATTCACATTAACCATTACACGTGACACAGTTTAATAGGGAGAGTTTTAGCCCATGCCAGAAAATAGCCTTTTATCACATCTCTGATCATAATTATCATGTTCAAGTACTAGGCGAATACTAGGGTGCTGAGTTTCGTACCTTGATGTGCTTTTCATCATTTGCCGTTACTCCATTTGCTTATATCTGTCACGTATGTTTACAAGTCTTGGTGTATGGCAGTACCTGACAGATGGTGCGAATGCTTGCTCATTGTAAATGTTGAGTCAGCCTCATTGGAGTAAGTGGTAGCTTATCTGCCTCACATTCAAAAGGCCCCGAGTTTGAACCTCGTACAGGGCGAGCTATCTGGATTGGTGATTAGGAAACAAACTCATGGATATATCCTTGTATGCAGTTTTTGTTTGTTTGTAATTTTACGTCCTCCAACGTTAAGTCATATCGGACGGTGAATCAAATGGGTGAAATGATGCTCAAATGTGTCCAGGGTCCATGGAGCTTAGAGCTAACCGACATTCGTCTTTAAGAATAAGGGAAAACCCCGGAAGACACCTTATTCAGATAACTCACCCTGACCGAGATGCGAACTCGGGACCTCTTGAACGTGAGGTAAACACGCTGCCATCTACGCTAAATAGGCGGGCTTGTATACCAATGATGTTATAATTATACAAAATAACATAGAGAACCTTTAGCGATCAGTGCACAGGTTATATCAATTAGGCAAGTAATATAACTTAAAGTATGTGCAAATAAAAAGAAAGTAGTGGCACACAATGACAAATATGCTGTCAGATCGAAAATATGTAGTGAAGGAATATGCTTAGCCCAAGTCCCCCCCCCCCCCCGCTGTAAATATGCAGGATGTCACATAAGTGATACTGTGGGTAAACATACATAAAATTAATACATGTCAACACCTTTGTGGAACAATAAACAGAACGAAGAGAAACAAATCTGAAATTCTAAAAGAAAATGGCTGTACCATTTCTCATGTATTGTAGTGAATCATGGATTTTAAGACAGAACAATAAAAGAAAGTTTCAAGCTGCTGAAATGCGATTTTTAAGGAAGGTGAAAGGTTGTACAAGGAGGTTGATGCCATCCCTGTTAGGCCCAGGTGACCGCAAAGTGAGATTTGTGGTGGTCATCACGGCGCTGGGTGGGTTTTCTTCGGGATCTCCGGTTTCCCCCACCATCTTATACTGGTGCAGAAATTAAACAGGCAATACCAATACATAAATTTTATAGCAAAGCACGTGATTCCAAGTGTAAAGAGAGCCGGGAAAATGGACGCTTACTCTCACAAGAATTTTCCTTGTGTTGAGCCGACAAAGGGGCATTTTTCGAGAATCGCACAAGGCTAGACCTAAGCGACAACTTGTTGCTCGTCGATGCATTGGTCTGCAAATGATACGTGATGTAGCGAATAGACGCCGGGATTTAAGCTACGCTTTGAACGCATGATGCCGCATTAATTACATACAGCTTGAGTAAGAGAAAGTTGCATGGAATACACGCCTCAGAAGCTGAAAATTGTGAAGAAATTTAAGAGTAGGGAGAAAACACAAACTATAGGGAACGAGTAACGAGTTACATGACCCCTAAAGTGTCCAAAATTCGGTGAAAGTAAGGAAAAATTTCTGTAAAGGCGACGTCTGATATTTGCTAGGTAACACATACTGTTTTGGCGAGTCAAAAGAGCAACATATACTGAAACTTCATCAAAGTCCGTGTTCACGAATGGACGGAGCAACACATTTTAGGTGGTTATCGTGTTAGGTGGTTAGCGAGTGAGTGAAACAGCACACGTTAAAACATCGTCAAGATTTTATGAAACTCTGTTGTTGTATAATCCTCCGGAAATACTCTATTGCGTGGAGTAATGCCCTCGCGACGTCCAGAAATGACAACGCGTACACGACTACATACATCACTCGGCGCGTCCTAGAAATTTACAAGTTTACTCGCGACTGTGTTTCAAACTAGCAGTTATGTCACGTGCACGGCAAGGGAGAAATCCTACAGTGACGAGTGGAGAGGGCGACTTGTAAATATAAACTTGCCATTCAACGGTCGTGGTGTCTTCTGTGTGATGATACCCTGTCAGGACGCACCCACTCCCTGAAACCCAAAAGAGAGAATCCATGCTGGCCTACCCTGAGAAAAAAAAAAAAAAAAAAAAAAAAAAAACCGACCTGTTGTAAACCTCCCATCCGTAGCCCCACCCGTCAAATATCCTATCATATGAGTTTTAGAGTGCCGGGAGGGCTAAACGAGGTATGGCCGCGCCGTGTCTCAGTGGTTAGACCGCTTGGCTCCCACCAAGGCGGCCCGGGTTCGATCTCAGGCGACCGCAAAGTGAGATTTGTGGTGGACAACACGGCGCTGGGGCGGGTTTTCTCCGGGACCTCCGGTTTCCCCCGCCATCTCATTCCACCGGTGCTCCATCTTCATCTCATGTATCATCAGTGTCACCACCTGCGGTGCCGTATGTAGTAAAAGCGGGCGTTAAACACTACACGTTTATTCATATTTTAACCAGGTGTCTAACGAGCAAGTATAGCCTCAAGGGATAAAATAACCGTTGTGGGTATACGTAAGACATTTGAGTTATATGAAAAAAATAATGACATAATAAACAAAACTGGAAGGAAAATATCTGGACAATTGTAGATGGACAATAGAAGATTATCATATATGTTAAACTAGAAGAACACAAAGCATGAGCAATATTAATACAAAAGTTTTGTAAGATCCCCATATATTTTATGGATCATATATAATTACAAACCGAGAGGCAATAGGAGCATTCTAGCAAGAGGTGGGACTATGAATGAGGTCGGAATAGCCTTTTGGAGCAATTCCTGAGAATGCTGTAAACTACAGGATCACTGTATGGTAATATGTCTTGTAGATGTTTCTGTACATGTGGTGCTAATAGCTATAATACTACTATTAAATGTTACTAAGATAACAAAATATGAGGCACGACCACCCGAAATTTGAGTCCTGTGTTAAACAATATTTCTTATAGAAATATCTCATCTATGCTATCGCTAACTACTTATATGTAATGACGTTTGTTAGTCTCACAAATACTCGAGAATGGCTGAACCAATTTGCCTAATTTTGGCTTTGAAATATTTGTGTAAGTCAAAGGAAGGTTTAGAAGGTGACAAAAATTCTGAGGTGATAATGGAGAAGGTTAGTAACTAATTAAAGCAAACTCTTAAGGAACACACCTTATTTTCGACAGCAAATGCATTGCCAAGTACAAGGATTTTCACTCTTTGCCAAAGTCTTCAAAGCTATAACACTATAAATATTTTACCACAGACAAATGTCAAATATTGATGAATTCTTGCATACTTTCTTTATAATTTGTGTCTGTGAATTCCAGAATGTGAAAGAGTTGACACAGAATTAACTGAATTCCTTTGTGACTTTGTGTAGCTCGCGGTAATATTTTTGCTATGCCAAGGAGAAGACTTAGGTCGTAGAAATCAGTCAAATATGCAATGAGCTACGTCATGTGCTGTTAGCGCAGATGAGCAGCGAGATGCAGCTAATACTAATATTCGTGTTCGTATGTCAGAATTGCGTTCTAGAGTATCTGTTTCTTCCGGGGAGGATTTTTTCGTGCAAATCAGTTGACACAGCTATATACCAGGATGACGTAGTCAACTATCCCACAGAGTGTTGAAATTCATTAGAATGGCCTGGATTCCCAACTCACAGTTGCAAATTAAATGTTGGATCGGCTGTGATCGACTGTGCAATGGAACGAGACTACTGTTAAAAAGATAATGAATTACGTTATTGAGGCAATAATTATCAAGGGGAAGTACAAAGGAGAGGATATTCCCGTAGGGGAGAGGATCCGTCCCCTTCAGCTGCCGTGGTGCGGGCGCTGCGGACCCTTAGCACTCGTGCTACCTCTGACGTTACTAGAGGAACCTCGGGCCGAACATCTGAGCCCCTCCTTCGGGAGCTGTTCGGATTGGGATGGTCTCGAGGGGGCAGTGGTTCCCGATACCCGTGGTAATCGGGTACGTCTAAGGACGAGGTTGAGGGAAGCAATCAATTCTCCCGGGTACTAGCCTGCAAAGCTAGTAGAAATCGTGCTAGATCGCCAGGCGGCCCCACCGAGGTCAAATCGGTAGCCTTCATCTTTGGTGTTCGTGCGCGTAAGTGGCGTATCCACTTCCATCCCGTCTTGTATCCTTGGACCAGATGGGGGGGCTTGTTTGTAACCCAGGTCTTGTCCTACGGAAAGCCCCATGGAGGAAGCCGAGCGCCCTTTGGGACAGCTCGGATAAGTCCCTGGTTGAAAGAGGCCCGGGTCTTTTTCCTACGGGTTCAAGACTAAAGGGAGTAAAACCTCTGGACTCAAAGGAGAGGACATCTTGATCCCGCATGTGCCAATTATTCCAGCGGGCCTACCTTTTGATTTTAAGCGTCTAAAGGTTCCAGTGTAATAGTTATAATGTTCATAAGAGATTGATATACTTATGTAAACAGGATAAAACCTGAAATGCATATAATACATTATACATTTGTAGTAGTCTTTTTATGTACGTTCTAGATACTAGACGTCGCGACGCCGACGTCGGTGGGAGGGGGGAGGGGAGGGGGATGAGGACCACCCAAGATGTTGCAGGTGGTATGGAAGGGACAGACATGTCTCGGCGCGCATTCCCAGGGCTTTTTTTTAATGGAAGCCATAAATTATTGTATATGTACGTTCTAGATACAGGCGTCGTGACATCTGGCGTCTGTGGAAGGGGGAGATGAGATCGGCCACCTGTTACTCGACAAAGAGTATGTGTTCCCAGAGTTTTTTAAGGGAAGTCATAAATTATTTTTTTTCCCGCCAAACACTTTCCCCACCTCTGAATTCCCCCACCACTATTGAAAGAGTATATAAGACTCTCCAGCTTGGAGCGCTAAATTAGTTCGTGGATTCTCTCAGCGTTCTTATTTGCTATGTCTGATATGTCAACTCTTGGGAGTGAGTGTGCAGCGGAGGCGCATCGTTACGCGTATTACCACAAAGAGTTATGCAACGGTCTTATGCATTCAATCGTTTGTAACAGACCTTCATACCATGATCAGATGTCTTCTCGGGAAGTATGCACAGAAAACTTCACAGTCTACAGAAAGCGATACATTTAAGTATAATAGCAATTATTCTTTTTTTCTAGAGAATTTAATGCCGTTTTATATTTAAGTAGAAAAAGTAATTTGAAACCTATTCGTTATTCCAGGCAAGAGCCGGTTCATGAGCAAGAACAAAGCGGAGTTGATGAGGTTGATAGATTCGCTTCAAGTCACGAGGCCATACACCACTCTGAATTTTGTAACGGTGATACGCATGCAACCCTGTGTACGCAGCCCGAGGCTCATGAACATATGTACTCTTACTTCCTCTGCAATGAGAAGTGTAGCGTGTACCAGCTCAGACAGAGACAATCAAAGTAAGTGAAATTAAAGAAATTCACGACTCTTTCCTTACAGAATCGTTGAAATATATAATTCCATGTACAAAAAATACCATTGTTACAGGCTTCGAATGACAGTTCGAGATCCTAGGCCTGTTATTGATTGCGATACCTCCAGCGATGAGGCTGAAAAGGATGCTGTTACGGAGCGATCTACACAGCTTGTAGACGACTTCCTGCCAGATCAGGGCGATGAAATTACTGAGAATGTTACTCCCGAGCGTACCCCGAGCATACAATCCGAACGCCGCAAAACATCAATGTAAGTATTGCTATCATGCAACTTAAAAAAAAAGAAACTCTTGCGCCTCTTAAGTGCTATTCTCTCAGGAGACAATCTATTTTTTTTCTCTCTTGCTAACACACATGTTATGTGCTCTGTTTCAGGACAGCTATAAGGAAACCTCGAAAAAAGGTACTTAAAAATAGCTTTGCGGATCTCCAAAGGCGGCTGACACTCTTAGAAGAGCGAATGACGTCTGCTGCTGCTACCCCAATGAGGCATGCAAGTAGTTCGCGTGTACCAAGGCGCCTGAACCTCTGAAAGAATTAGAGGGAACAGATTCGGGCTTCTTCATTAAAAAAAACGGGAAACATGACATCGGCTACCATGCTCCACGACGTTCAAATATCCAAAAGTTACAGTGTTAACGTAGGACTAATCTTTCGTATTCCAGCTGTAATCATAAAGAATAGAGCCAGTGACAATTTTGTGTATATGTCAGTGTATGACTGGGAAATTATTAAAAGTAGGCTTCATGTATTTGAAGCATTCCTCAAAGAGAGAAACTACGTGTGCTGTGATTACAGTGAGAACATTGTATATTCCTTTAATGTCATTGTGTATATGGAAGATGAGAGGATCAGATTTCTGAATACAATTCTAAACAGAGGTGAAATACTTTTAAATTTTAGTGAATTTTGTCAGTTAAAGAGGTTGGAAGGTTATATACAGAGACACTTAACGAATCTAACTCTCTGTAATGAAATATCATATGTAGGGACAAGGAGCTGGAGAAGGGCGGCATTGGAAATGTACAATGATATGAAATAAAACTAAATTACTTTTCATATTATATATCTTTTTTATTCACTTGAAATCCTTGTTACATGCATCCTATATCCTGTATATCCTTCTTTACAAGAATCCTTGATGAAATTAAATTAATGACTGCATCACATGAGTCAGAGGCTTGTATGTGAAAACTCTGTCATGTATTACCAGACAATACAAAGTAGTCTGTGCGGGTATATTTGCACTAGTTTCAATTTCAAGTCTGATATTGACAGCGCCATTTATAATTTCCTCAGGCTGATGCGAGCAGTCTATGATGAACAATGGTGCATGCTTGAGAAAATCTTTTCTCTTCAATAGAGGGTAGTTTTCTTTCCCGTAATAAGAGTTTTGGAACTTTGAATACATTTCATATAAAGCTGCAAATCTAGAGTTCCCAAAGTCCAAGTTCATATCGTGATAGGGATAACACTCACTATTGAGATAAAGCCGCAAATTTGTTATGTTACAATGATCAAACTCGGAACAGTCCTTTGATGCATTATTTGTTCTTGATGTCTGGGCTCCCACTATAACAAATCTCGGCTTCTCCGGTTTCGAAGTTGTTGCGACGTTCCATGTAAATGATCTAGTTTGCGGAACAGCCGGCTGGGTATGTATATCCATTGTTCTAAATGCGATATGCAGTGGTCTGTCTGCCTTGACGATCTTGAGGATTTCTACCTTTTCAGTGTCAGAAAGGCGGATTACAGGCATCCTCCATTCGATGCGAGCAAGTTTAGCGATAGCATTTCCTTCTCCTTCGGGTGCCAGAATGCAGTTCTTAGAGTCCTTAGATCGAATGAGCACCAACTCAAACTTGCTATTGAGAACGAGGTCCTTGTGGTCATCTGCAAATCCCAGAAGCATTGACAGGGGCACTACGGCATTGAATGCTCCGCTTGTTGAGTGCACAATATTCACATCTTCTCCAGGATAGCACCATCCGGCATTGATCAAACGATTCGATTCCATGGGATTGAGAGCAGCATAGTTGCGCATAGTCGATGTAATGCCAGGATTCCTTGTTCTATCTATACAAGTTCCATTCATGTCCAGCCGAATCTCATCAAACATAAATGCCAGGGCATTGTTAGTCAACTTCGCCAACGTAGCTGTTCCATTAGGCTTAGAAACAGATCCCTCAATGTAGAGATAACTCCGGTTAGGCAGAGTATATAAATCTTCCGCTTGACAAGGTATCCTAATCTCGTCATTAGCGTCCAGAGCCGATGTATTATACGGGAGAAACACATGTTCCTCTTCTTTAGCAATCTTATCCTCAAATGAAGGCGTTTCGGTCACGTTAAAGATGTCCATTACAGAATTCTGAAGCCCAAAGCTTCGAGGAACTTCTTGCTGCTCGATGTTAACACTCTAAGAGTCAAAGGGTGAGTACGGAGATTATGTGATTGTACTGTATTATATGCTTTGCGACGGTTTCTCCTTCTAAAATCTATCCCCATTTCGTCGAATATGAAGACGTATGTTTATATCCTCGTTTCTAAAGTTGATGCTATCTCCGTTCTGATCGACCACACGAAGGGTGATTTGATCGATAAGATTAGTGTCTATTATAGGCAGGTAAATAGGGTTCGGAGGCTCTTGAGAAATGTGATATCCAGGTGGGACAGAAGGGAAAAATTCATAGATCGAGTGTCCTCTTTTACCATCGATGAAAGAGCCTGTCGCAATACTGCATTCGATTCGAATGATGCTCACCTTAAATATGTTTACTAGGAAATCAGATTCAGTCACCTGATTAGGAGCAATAACTTTGTTTTCACTGAATCCTAAAAGAGATCCAATAGAACGTCCCCTAGAAAAATCAATAGAAAAGGGGCACTTGATTTCAGCCTTCATTGTGTTATTATTAGGACGAATGAAGAAGTCGTTTTCATCGAATTTAAGCTTATCTTTG
This sequence comes from Mantis religiosa, assembly GCA_030765055.1. Lineage (NCBI taxonomy): Eukaryota > Metazoa > Arthropoda > Insecta > Mantodea > Mantidae > Mantis > Mantis religiosa. Next base: position 177,013,147 of record CM060952.1, read on the forward strand.
AGGTAAGTATTAATATCAGCAATTTCGTAAGTTCCAGGCGGAATATCGATGACCTTAAGAGTGTCATTGGAAATGTAATGGAAGAGATTATTGCTCTCGTCCACATTGGGAATGGAATAGAAGGTTTCAAAATTCAGAAGAGCAATTTCATAATACCCGCGAGGATCAATCCTCAGAGGGTGATTCAGGTAGGTGGTAAGATCGGAATCATTCCCGCTAACAGCAATAGTGTAACTCATTGTGATAGAAATTGCAAGCACAGGTGTCCACAGATAACTGAGCTAAAACTCTGAAATCTTCTTGTATTATACATCAGCTTAACTCCTTTGAGATAGCTTTCTACCTCTTTCGGAGGTTTCAAGTTTCCAAAGCTATCGAAATAAAACGCGATATCACCTTCCTTCTTTATAGCTACCCAATGAGTTCCTTCATTATCAGAGTAATCGAGATTGACAATAATCCTCTCTCGTTGATATGGCTTTGAAGGTAGCTTATCGAGCATATATACACCTCTAAAATGGGGAATTCTTAAACGACGAGCGTATAATGCAAGCTCAATGTTACTTAGGGCTTTTTCCGGGACAAGTATAGCCCCTGACCGGAGTTTTTTTTTTTGAAGGATGCTTATTCTGGGACTGCTTCCTCCTCTTCAGACCATTTCCTTTAGTAGACTTATTTACTTTTATGGCTCTGGCAATTTTGGAAGCAAGAGCTAAAGATGCGCCGAGCGGTAGCATTGGGAGAAAACCACCAGTTCTCTTCTTGTTAATCTTCTTTTTATTACTTTTTCTCCCTCGGAGACCTTTTCCTTTTGCTTCCATCTCCCTGTTATGTCGCGTCATTTCTGCAAGCTGTTTATCTGCAGCTTTCTTCTTATTCACTGCTGCTGCAATTTGAGCTGCACCTCCGGCTGCAGCCCCTAAGGCTGCAATAATTGGTATGAGAGGCAGAAATCCACCATGCTTCTTTTTCCGGGATCCTGCACCAATAGCTACCTTGCCCTTCATAATTGATGTTACCAGCCTTGCAGCCAACTTTTCCCCTAGGCTAGCGTCTGATGATTGAACTCTTTTCCAGGCCTTCTCTGCTAATATTTTATCAGCAATATTTCGCGAGGCGGAGTCCTTGCGCTCTGCGTAGGCGATGTCGTGAAATTTACAAGCTTCGTCCAAAGAATTAATTCCAGGATCTCCTCTCTTGAGGCGTTTTTCTAGTTTTGTCCCTGGACCGCAATATCTGTAACCGGGTAAGTGTACTTCAAATGACAGCCGATTAATAAGGGAGTTAAGTATCCCTGATCCTCTGGAGGTCTTACTCCTCCTATGTACCATCATAAACTACTCTATTTTATGATTTGCCATCATATTTTATACAATTTTCGAATCTAACGTCTCCTGTTGAAGAATTTCACATCCATTAAGATACCACATTTTCGCAAGTGTATATATAAACACTAGTAATGCACTTAAAATTCAGTCGTTAGGATGGAGCTTGTGAAGCAAGATTGCTCCCTACCTATTCAGGTGCTAGACTTTGAAAGTGATTTCAGGCGCGAACGACATGGGAAGCTATTTCCTTCTAACGTCAGAGCTCTTATTCTAGGAAGTTCCAGTGCAGGAAAAACCAATGTACTTCTGAATTGGCTGCTTCATGAGAATGGCTTGCGCTTTGAAAATGTGCACATATACTCAAAGTCCCTTTATCAACCAAAGTATCAATATCTCATAAACCTACTCGGAAACATTGATGGCATCGAAATAAAAACCTATGAGGATGGAGAACGCGTATTACATCCCACCGACGTTAAAGAAAACTCAATATTTATATTTGATGATGTCATCACTGAAAAGCAAGGAAAGATTGCCTCCTTTTACAGCATGGGAAGACATCGAAACGTCGACTCAATATATTTAGCACAGTCCTATGCGAAAGTCCCGAAACATTTAATTCGCGATAATACCAATATGATTATTCTATTTAGACAAGATAATTTAAATCTGAAACACATATATGAAGATTATGTAAACACTGACATGACATATACAGAATTTAAAGACTTGTGCAAAGGCGTCTGGGAGAGTGGATCAGAAGGAAGACCATTCGTAACAATTGTTCCTGAATTCTCTATCAATGGCGGTCGATATAGGAATGGGTTTGATGTATATATTAAAGTAGAAAAGAAGGAAAATGTCATTTGAAGTTCATCATGAGTATTGACAGGTTCGGAGCACGGAGAGCTCCCCCAACCAAAAGATCACTTCAGCACTTTATCATTAACAGAGATGGGAAAGGCAATTATCAATTTAAGAACAAGAGGCTATGTATTGTCCAGGATCCTGAAGAAGATAATGACGCGAGCACTAAACGATATGTGGATGCACTCGAAAATAGGATGATTGTTTTCTCGCAGCAGAATACTGGGAGAATTGAGACAAACGTCAAGGTCATGATCAAGGATTTGGTTTCAAAGTATATTTTCAAAAGAGCTCAAGAAAATAACATAGTGATTGATAATACCAGATTAAAAGTATTATTAGATCCTATTCATGATAATGATGTGGTAAATAGAAAGTTCTTTACTGAGTATATGAACTCTCGCATTCAGCCGCGAGATAATAATGGCAACATCATATTTAGCAAAAAGCGAATCATTGATATAGCAGATCCTGTGGGAGATCTGGACGCTGTAAATAAAAGATTTCTCCGAAGCATGATTATTCAAAAGGCAAACGAGACATGGAATAACTTAAACAAATTTGTTATAAGGGAAATTGAAAAACTGATAGACAAGAACCTGAAAACAATTAGAGAACATTTGAACAAGACAAACAATGCGATGGATGCACTGACGCAGTCTACAAAAGAAACTGAGGATTCACTGAAGAATTCTATTACTCAAGCTAAAGAAGTCCATCAAACACTAGAAAATAGATGTAATATGCTCTCAAGTGAAATGAGTAGGCAGAGCAAAGAGTTTGGCACCAATTTTGAACGTGCAAAGGCAGTTACCGAACAGATTGCTAAAACAGTGGATACATTGAAAACGAGGCTATCATTAATGAGAGGACATCTTGTTATTCAACTACAAGCGTTTCCTCCCAGGACTGGTAACGGTGCGTACATACTTTCTACAGCTGACAGATACTATTCATTTACAATAGATGCAAATCTCTTATCGTGCACTTTTGTAGTGCCAGAACAAGAATTGAGGAGCGGCGAACGTATACTTGCTCATCGCAAAACCGACATTCAATCTCAATAAACAAGGATACCATTAAGACCTTTCCTGTAATCATTAAAAAGGATGATCGCATACCATTCACTCCACTTACTAATCGTGCATTCGATCGAGGTGCTTTACACATCGAGTTAGTGCTTGAATATAAACTCTTACCAACACCGATGCTATAAATAAATGCAATCTCTTAGCATGAGACCATTTGCACAATGGACAGTGAAAGCATAAGACTAAAGGAATCTATAGCCAAGCATTCTAAGGCTATACGCGAAAAGTTGAGAGCGTTAAAAGGGCACCAGCTTGATACCCAGAGAGTAATGAGCGAGGCTCTTCAACCAGTAACAGAACCGCTGCGTGATATATTACAACTCCAGAAAAACAATACACCTACAACACCGGCGGAGGAAAGCAAGATAAAAAATAATGTGCCAGTTGAGGATGAGAAAAGAGAAAAAATAATTAGCTATCTCCAGAAAGTTCGAAAGTAGGACAGAAATGAATTAGATGCATCATATGGTTTAAGATACGAAGATGGTAGCTACATGCTGGGAAACAAGATCATTGACTTTATTAATAATCGAATTCGAGTAGGTGAAGAAGCGTATGAGGTTACACCTGGATTAAGTGAACTCATTTTTAAGAGGATCCCTGAAATGCATGCATATACAGAAGAGGATCTGGATACTTATGGAAAAATACTGAGATCAACTCTAGTGCATCGGCGAAACTATAGCAAGCATGGACAGCTGAGGGCGGGCAATTCATACAAGTATAAAAGTGTTATACGTCCATTAGTGAAGAAACACAAAGGTTTAGGATTGGAGTGGAAGGAGCATCGTCCTGGCGCAGAGCAAGACTACATCTATTGGAACGACCCCAACGACCTGGTAAATCGCCTCAGGCTTCTAGTTGCATCTAGGGACGCAGGAAATAACAATCATACCCAAGAAATTAGGGAGATAATTCAAGAACTGAAATCGGCTAAAATTATAGCATGACCCAAGTAAAGCAACATATAGCTAGTGAACTTCATGCTCCTTCACGGAGGAATTTTTTACGACGCAAGATCATCAGTAAAGGACTACATGATCTGGTGCAGATTGACCTGGTGGAGATGATACCGCATGCAAGAATAAATAAGAACTTCAAATATATGCTTATTGCAGTCAACTTCTACTCTAAAATGGCGTATGCCAAGCCATTAAAGACCAAGTCGGGGCTCCAAGTTTCAAAGGCTATGGAGGATATATTACATGACATGAAAACACCTCCCAGACATATACAGAGTGATAACGGGAAAGAATTTTATAACAAACACTTCAAGAATTTAATGGAGAAGTATAATATCAATCACTACAGTACTTATACACATGTCAAGGCTGCAGCCGTGGAACGGTTAATAAGAACATTAAAGAATATGATGTATCGAGAGTTACTAGCCCAAGGTTCCTACAAGTGGCTAGATCTCTTGCCTAGAATCATTGCAAAATACAATGACACTTACCACACCACTATCCGAATGAAGCCTCGTGAAGTGCAGAACAATGATCTTCTTTTGTCTGTTTACAACTATGATGAGCCGCCAATAGAGAAGAGGAGTGCCAGAAAGTTTAGTGTTGGTGATTATGTGAGGATATCAAAAAATAAAGGACATTTTGAAAAGGGGTTTGAACCAAACTGGAGCGTTGAAATCTTCAAAGTGGCTAAGGTGAAGCAAACCAATCCTGTCACATACCTTCTAAAGGATAAGGACGGCGAGGAAATAAAGGGAGCCTTCTACGGTCATGAACTTCACTCAACATTATTTCCCAACACTTATTTGGTTGAGAAGATCTTGAGGCACCAAGGAAACAGGATTCTTGTGAAGTGGTAAGGATTCCCTAATAGCCAGTGGATTGACAGGAAGGATTTATTGTAAAAAAACAATCATAGTGAAATAAAGAACACTGCATCTCAAAACATATATGTATGTTTTTTTATTTTCTGAAAAGTTCCTATCCCTTTAAGAATAGTATTTACAATAAAATAATAATAAATAAATAAAAAGTATACATTTATACATATATACATATGTACACTGAGATGGAGATGAGGCATCCGAGTTATGGTGAAATGTCTCATGGAGACCTGAGGGAATAATGGCCCCACGCAAGTGTTGCATGGGAGCCATCAATAAGCTTACGCTTAGTGTCTCCTCCGTGCAATGCAATTTTATTAATTTCGACCGTCGAAACTTTATGTTTGGTGCTTCTGAAGCAAATTTGTTTAGCCAAAAATTTTTTATTCAAATCCAGCAGACACTCGAAATATTTCTCAAAGGTGATTGTTCGCATTCCACCTTTGGTAGTCCCCTTCGCCTTCATAACCGTTTGTTTGTCATATTTATAGCTGTAGAGCTTTGCTCTGAGACCAACATATTCGGTCATCACCCTTCCACCCAATTCATCTTTAAACAACCCAATCTTTTTCTTATTGGCCGGCTTTATCCCATATACATTATCGGGTGCATAATTTGAGGTATCAAAAAGGTGGGGATGCATCTTCATGAAGTGGTATATATCGGAACTTGTTTCCAGAATGAATGAATCTGTGTCCATATAATCCAGGACAAGATCATTCAGATGGGGTTTCATTACATGATAAAAAAAATCATACATAATAAATTTTGAGATGTCTAAAATCGCCTGACCAATATAGATTGGCTTGTTCATGAGGATCTCCTCTCTAGCCAACTCTATGCCAACCAAGTTTTCATGGAAAAGAATGCTCCTTATATACGTTGGACGTGCCGTATATTTCCGCGCTTGCTTCCAGGCAGTTACTATACGGAAATCACGGTGGTTACGCACGTTTTCCATAAACTTGCCGTACACAGCGTTGTTCATTTTCTTTCAGAGGTTTTGACCAAACTTAGAAGTTTCCCTGGCTCGCTTATTGTCATTAAGGTCAATATAAACCTTAAGCCATTTAGCTTGGTCATACGATACCACCCGATGAATATGTCTCAAAATCAGCCCTAATTCTAAGCACTGCTGCAAGGTTTTATAATGCAAGACATATTTGCTTTTGTCAGTGAGACTTGCAATCAGTTTCTTGTATTGGCTGCCGGGTGGTATCTCACTCTGGGGGCAGAGAGGAAGATCATTATGGGCGTCGTGGAGATGGCCAGGATACTCTAGATCTACTTCTAGAACATATCCTGTCTTGGATTCCTCGGGGATCCTGGCGAAGTTTATGCCCTCTATTTCATTCCTCTCAAGCCATCTCAGGTTGCCATGCGGTAAAGTTCTGGCCATGAAACAGCCATATAAGTTATTAGCATCCAAGTATGCTAGAAAGTTCCTTTTTTGATCAGGCTTATAGTCTGACATATATTCATGGTTGGCTTTGGAGTATCGCTTTGATGCTGTGCAAAGACCCCCACGAATACCTTTCTCGAAAAATTCTAGCATACCGGGATCCGATAGTAACTCTAATTCGACTCCAGTTGTTTTCAGCATGGCGTCGAAAGCTAGCGATGGTAAGGTGTAGTACCATGCTGGGTCCAGATGATACATCTCCAGTGACAAGTCTCTAAACTTTTCAAAAGCATCCGCTAAAAGAAGCGTATCCGTCTTCAAATAAAGATCACTATATTCCCCGAGATTCTTTATGTTGAATGTGCTCCACACCTTAAGCGCATGGCCATATTCCTCTTCCGAAATACCATCGAAAAGCTCGATGGGTGGAAGCTCCTCTTCTTGGAGCTTTTCGACAGAATCCAGATAAGTATATGGAAATATTCCCTTGCACTTCATTAGCTGCAGGTGTTCTGGGTTCGAATACTCGGCATTAGTGACCTTGAAGTCATCGTCATCTAGCATATCAGCTAGGCAGGATAACCTATCATCAAGAAACTTGTAGCTGTCGAGGAACCTGAATTCTATGCCCCTATACCTTTTGCTAAATGCAATATAACGTTCAGAAGATTGTGCTATACATGATATGTTCCCATTGTCATAAGCCATGTGCCTTATCAAGAAGTGGCTATCATAATTGCTTAAGCAATGAAAGAAAATTGGAATGAAGTTCGGCAATTTCCTATTCAAATTGCAAGCATTATGCGCCGCTCCGAGATATGCTCCAGTGATATGGCAATGGTCCCTCACCCTGATATCATCTATAGCAAAACCTTTCCTGCCTATATGACATTGATCAGCATTGGTGAAATCCAGCTCATTCAGGGGTGTCATTTGCAGTGGTACAATTTGCTTGTATACCTCAATGACTTCATCACCAATCTTCCTAAGTTCAGTGAAGAAGTCATCGAGTGCATTAGCACCTCTGAAGAGCTTAAATCGCGACAATGACTGGTCATGCCTTCATATAACTTTCAGCGCTATAGATATCGCCTCATGCTCTTGTATGGATCGGGTCCAGCTCTCTGTGTCTGAGGGCTCGCATGAGTGAACCTTCCTCAAAACAGATTCGATATCTGCATAAATAACAAAAGGTACAGGAGCAGACTTGGAATATGCATTAAACGACAAACTCTCACCCTGCGCAGGCATTTTGAGTGTCTGACATTTATTGCGTTTCAGTTTATGCAATCTCAAGGCATCCTCATTAGGACACCTTGTCATGCATGCCTCGCATAGCCACATTTTCTTGTGATGTGCAGTTATCTGACTTCTAATAAGCCTCGATATGTTGGTAATGGGGCAGTAATGAGACTTATCACCATCATCGATGATCAGCAGGTTAACCTGGCTAGCCTTCCTCTCTGATGGTTTGCGAATAGACTCCACCGAGTTGTTGGCATTTAGAGCAAATACAGCTATAGATACATCAGGATTTTGCTTCTCAAAACGTTCAATTTGATCAATTGGAAATGGGAATGTAATTTGCTCATAATTGAATGCTTTGAATAGCAAGTTCCTAGGGTACGATGATGGAAGGCATCTATTTACCTTGGCGGGTAATTTTGAAGCCAACATGCACCAAGCGAAACAAAAATCATCATTATTCTTAATGTTAAGAATAGCCTTCTTCCTCGTGATGCATGCAGGCAACTCAATATACCCTGAAGCGCGAAGAGGATTATATTCTGCTGCGCTGTTTACTAGCGAGTGGATTGCGAACAAAGTCTTTGAACTTGCTTGGCCTTCAAAACAGGCTAGGTTTTCTAAAATTTCATTTTTCATTGCACGGAAGATATCATCCACGTTAGTTGATTGCTGGATCTCTTTAGTCTTGGAATTAAAATAAACCGATTCCACGTTTTCATGGTCAGGTGTCTGAATTAAGTATGAGGCGTTCAGTGAACAACTCATCTTTAATCCGGATATGCTCCTCTTTAATGTGGATTCAATTTCTCTAATAACGAGACTCTTGCATTCATCCAGAAACTCGCTGGGGACCATTATTCCCGCCGTATTTTCAATTTTGCTGTTGAAAATACGGCCCTTGAATGCTGACTCGATAGTTTTGCATTCTAGGTCAAAATGATCATTTCTACATACCCTTTCTGCTGGTGATGATGATGATGATGATGATGATGAAGGAGATGGCCTGCAGAGACCTGAAGGCCCCGCCACTGCTTCCTCCTCCCTCCGGTTTCCTGTGTTCCTGATGGATGCGGGAGGGATGTGGTCTTCTTCGCTGCTGGTGTGACGGAGCCTCTTCGGGTCTCGCGCTGAAACCTCTGGTGCTGCTGGACGCTGGAGATCCTCCTGCACGGACATTGGTTCACCATCTTTAATAAAAGAAACATGTAGCAATTACACAATAATAAAGAAAAACTAGACATATTAGCTACATATATTTGAAATAACAGTAAGACATCCAATGTGCTAATAATAACAATAATAACAATAATAACAATAATAACAATAATAACAATAATAACAATAATAACAATAATAACAATAATAACAATAATAACAATAATAACAATAATAACAATAATAACAATAATAACAATAATAACAATAATAACAATAATAACAATAATAACAATAATAACAATAATAACAATAATAACAATAATAACAATAATAACAATAATAACAATAATAACAATAATAACAATAATAACAATAATAACAATAATAACAATAATAACAATAATAACAATAATAACAATAATAACAATAATAACAATAATAACAATAATAACAATAATAACAATAATAACAATAATAACAATAATAACAATAATAACAATAATAACAATAATAACAATAATAACAATAATAACAATAATAACAATAATAACAATAATAACAATAATAACAATAATAACAATAATAACAATAATAATAATAATAATAATAATAATAATAATAATAATAATAATAATAATAATAATAATAATAATAATAATAATAATAATAATAATAATAATAATAATAATAATAATATTAATAATAATAATAATAATAATAATAATAATAATAATAATAATAATAATAATAATAATAATAATAATAATAATAATAATAATAATAATAATAATAATAATAATAACAATAATAATAACAATAATAATAACAATAATAATAACAATAATAATAACAATAATAATAACAACAACAATAACAACAACAATAACAACAACAATAACAACAACAATAACAACAACAATAACAACAACAATAACAACAACAATAACAACAACAATAACAACAACAATAACAACAACAATAACAACAACAATAACAACAACAATAACAACAACAATAACAACAACAATAACAACAACAATAACAACAACAATAACAACAACAATAACAACAACAATAACAACAACAATAACAACAACAATAACAACAACAATAACAACAACAATAACAACAACAATAACAACAACAATAACAACAACAATAACAACAACAATAACAACAACAATAACAACAACAATAACAACAACAATAACAACAACAATAACAACAACAATAACAACAACAATAACAACAACAATAACAACAACAATAACAACAACAATAACAACAACAATAACAACAACAATAACAACAACAATAACAACAACAATAACAACAACAATAACAACAACAATAACAACAACAATAACAACAACAATAACAACAACAATAACAACAACAATAACAACAACAATAACAACAACAATAACAACAACAATAACAACAACAATAACAACAACAATAACAACAACAATAATAACAACAATAATAACAACAATAATAACAACAATAATAACAACAATAATAACAACAATAATAACAACAATAATAACAATCATAATAACAATCATAATAACAATCATAATAACAATCATAATAACAATCATAATAACAATCATAATAACAATCATAATAATCATAATAATCATAACAACAATCATAACAACAATCATAACAACAATCATAACAATCATAATAACAATCATAATAACAATCATAATAACAATCATAATAACAATCATAATAACAATCATAATAACAATCATAATAACAATCATAATAACAATCATAATAACAATCATAATAACAATCATAATAACAATCATAATAATAATAATAATAATAATAATAATAATAATAATAATAATAATAATAATAATAATAATAATAATAATAATAATAATAATAATAATAATAATAATAATAATAATAATAATAATAATAATAATAATAATAATAATAATAATAATAATAATAATAATAATAATAATAATAATAATAATAATAATAATAATAATAATAATAATAATAATAATAATAATAATAATAATAATAATAATAATAATAATAATAATAATAATAATAATAATAATAATAATAATAATAATAATAATAATAATAATAATAATAATAATAATAATAATAATAATAATAATAATAATAATAATAATAATAATAATAATAATAATAATAATAATAATAATAATAATAATAATAATAATAATAATAATAATAATAATAATAATAATAATAATAATAATAATAATAATAATAATAATAATAATAATAATAATAATAATAATAATAATAATAATAATAATAATAATAATAATAATAATAATAATAATAATAATAATAATAATAATAATAATAATAATAATAATAATAATAATAATAATAATAATAATAATAATAATAATAATAATAATAATAATAATAATAATAATAATAATAATAATAATAATAATAATAATAATAATAATAATAATAATAATAATAATAATAATAATAATAATAATAATAATAATAATAATAATAATAATAATAATAATAATAATAATAATAATAATAATAATAATAATAATAATAATAATAATAATAATAATAATAATAATAATAATAATAATAATAATAATAATAATAATAATAATAATAATAATAATAATAATAATAATAATAATAATAATAATAATAATAATAATAATAATAATAATAATAATAATAATGAGATGGAGAGGAAGGAGAAGAACGAAGGAGAAGGAGAAGAACGAAGGAGAAGGAGAAGAAGGAAGTGCAAGCAGTATAATATACATGTATATACGTTAAAGTACATTAATGGAAAGAATGCCTGCTTCTATTTAATGAAAATAATTTGTCAAATGCACTTACATTGCATGGGATGTAACAGCTCGCAGAGCCGGATCCTGTACACGCAATTGGTGCAACCGCACCATTCGGCTTCGTGATCTGGCATTGGTCCTGGCTCTGAAATCAGAGAAATTAATCATATTACTAGCTTAAAATCCTGTAAGAATAAATATAGTGAAACTAGCTCTACTATCGGCAATGATATAATTGAAAAACACACACAATGATAGCTAATGCAAATTCCTTTTCTTATATTCCAATATTATTACACTACAACCTGCTTTGCAACACTAAAAAAGTGCTTGAAGCATAAACCATTTCATTATACTCTATTTCTTAGTTGGCGGATGGCTGTAAATGTAGATAAGCGTATTGCGCATTATATGCCTTTGATATATAGCTTTCTAATATATAAATGATACAGAGACTACGTTTATTTGAAACTATATCCATTTTGTCAATTACAGTTATTCTTTATCTGCTATACAACACATATGAGACCAAAAGTTAAAATTTAAAATGTAAAATTTGAAAGTAAAATAACTAAATTAATATATACAAAAAATAACTATATATACTTGAAGATCTCAATTAGAGAATTTATTTGAGTATAAATTCGCCTATGTTCAGGTCCTTAGTTTAAAAGTTACAATAGTGTGACCTATGTCTTATCGACCAGGAGATGCGGTGGAAAAACTAATAAATAATTACCACAATCTTCTGAAAGAAACTCATAGTTGCATGCAATGGGGAAGGTGGTAAAAAGTAAAAATACAAAACAATGAAAAGAGAATTGCATACCGGCATTAGCGTTTTCAAGCCACTCTAGTGCGATCCTATAGCCGCAATTCCGACAGGAACATTCATCTTGAAAATCTGGGGGTGGTGGAATGATGTAATCCACCCCAGACAATATTGGCGACGCTGGTGATCCTTGCTCGCTGTCGGGAGCTTTACGCTTTCTGCCGGCCAGGGTCAATTTATTTACCCAATTTTTTCTTGGATGCATCTTGTTTTCCTGAAATAATAGAGATTACGGTATAATTATGAAGCAATGAGCATCTTATAAGTTAATAATTTCAATTGTGATTTGAACGAGAAATATTCTTGAAAAATGCACGGAGTCTATACATCTTTTATCACTGATAAGAGAAAATTCCCTTCAATATATTTTCTTGCAAATAAACACTCTCTGTAATTATATCACTGTAATTATAAATGAATCGCTTACCTTTTTATAAATGAAGTCTGGATGAATATCCCGAAGAAGGAAAAATTGTTGTCTGATGTGTTGCCTGCGCACTATTACAGACTGAATAATGTGTCTATCAGACAATCGTTTTTATAGCGATTTCAAAATCCTCCCCTCCACTAGTCTAGCGAGCCCTGTATAGAGCATTTTGAGACTTTAGGTTTTCCCTCTCCCCTCTGTCATCCAAAGATATTTCCTTTTCTACGCGCGGTACAGTCTGAAAAAGATGTTGTAACTGCAAATGACGCTTCTCCTCAGTACATTCGTATACATGTTTGCTTGTTTGCGAGTATGTGTATGTGTGCGTGCGTGTGTGCATGTGAGTGTGTATGACTATGTGCGTATGTGTACGTGTATGTATGTGTGTATGTGTGTGCATGCGTGTGTGTGTGTGTGTGAAAATGTGTGGGCGTGTATGTCTGATATATTCATTTTAAACCATTTGTTTCATGCGTACACTATTTATATTCAGATTTATTTGAGTTACATCCATGAGATTCGAACCTAGATCCAATGGCTATTAACCGGCGAAGTTACTTTTTATTTTCCCATCAATTTTCATGTTATTCTATAGATGGAGTACTATTTACGTTCTTAGCCAGAGGACTATTTATTTCAAATGATTTTTAAAAATTAGCATTAATTGCTGGCACCTGCATTGGTCATAAACATTGAAAGTAAAAGAATGGTATTGATTTCCAAGTGTGATCAATTTAAATTTTCTCTAAGTGGTGTACATTCGTTATTACGGTTCACCAATTACGGTTATCTTTTCATTCTTAGCGCTGAAACCCTTTTACAAAAACTGAAGAATGTTCTCCTACAAGCAACTGTAAATGAAGAAATACATTACATATTTCCTTGAATGGGAGATTATTTGGAGTCCTTTAATGTAGTTAATTAAATTCCCAGTTGGCCTTCACTGACCACATGCGGTTGTGTGTCACTTTTGCACAGAATTTGGTCTTTTCTCCGAAAATTTTTTGTTTCCTCTCTCACTCCCTCCCTCTCTCTTTCTTTCCCTCTCCTTGGTGCTTGCTTGTACATGTGTGTGTGTGTGTGTGTGTGTATGAAGCAACCGCTTCCAGAGTATACTTTTGAGTCTGATATATTAAGTAATCCTCTATCTAATTATCTCGTGAAAATCAGTTCGCAGATAGATCAGAAAAAAAAGCTAGCGCAAATGCTTTAGAATATTAGCAGGTATTAAGAATAATGTATACGTAAATGAAGTGTTCCACCTAAATTCAAACTCTGTATCTTTAAGCCCATGAAGAAAATAAAAAAACTTTTTTTTTGTCATAAGCAGTTCTAAGAAGGCCCACGTTGTAATCTTAGTAAACGAGAGAAGAAAACATTCGTAACGCGATTAAAAACAAAGTGAAAATAAGTTTAAAGTATGTGTGGGTGTGTCTAGCTTAGTTATCCATAATTTCACAAATAAAGAATCTTTGTCGAGTAACAGTTGGCCGATCTCATCTCCCCCTTCCACAGACGCCAGATGTAGCGAAGCAGGTTAACAACCGGTAGGATAGAGAACCATCAGCCCCTACTCCAGTTGTGAGGGTTGGGTAAACTTATGGTGACGCTAATGTGTGTTACAAGCCACAGTTTGGCGATTTCTTGTTACAAGTTTGGGGGCTTGGACACATAGACGCGGTGGAGCGAGACAGTTTTCCATCATGCTTACACCTGCAACATAAATGTGTCTCTCTTGACATAACCCACGGCGCAGTAATTGTCAGATCAGAATTGATGGGACCCATTAATTTTTATAAGAAAGACCTTCAAGTTTCACATGACTGCTTGTCGGTGCACTCACACCCCTACCAAAAAACCATGGTAATGCATTTCAGTGTTTTGTCCCACATAATCTTTGTCGAGTAACAGGTGGCCGATCTCATCTCCCCCTTCCACAGACACTAGATGTCGCGAAGTCTGTATCTGAAACATACATTTACAATAATTTATGACATCCCTTAAAAATCTCTGGGAATGCATTTCAGTGTTTTCTCCCGCATAATCTTTGTCGAGTAACAGGAGGGCAATCTCAGGCCCCTTATTTATGAGGGTCATTAAACATGGCTGCATCCTTTCACATAACATCGACGTCGGTTAACCATTAACAGATGTTCAATCCAACATATCACAGAAACCTCTCGAGACATGTATGCCCCTTCCATAACACATAATCTTTGTCAAGTAACAGGTGGCCGATCTCATCTCCCCCTTCCACAGACGCCAGATGTCACGACGCCTGTATCTAGAACGTACATATACAATAATTTATGGCTTCCATTAAAAAAAAAGCCCTGGGAATGCGCGCCGAGACATGTCTGTCCCTTCCATACCACCTGCAACATCTTGGGTGGTCCTCACCCCCCTCCCCTCCCCCCTCCCACCGACGTCGGCGTCGCGACGTCTAGTATCTAGAACGTACATAAAAAGACTACTATTTGTGTATTTTTAATTCATATTATATTACATTTACCATGGTGGAGAAATTATACAAAAGTACTACATACTGTAAAGAAAAGTGTTGCAAAGACGAAATTACTCACTTAAGAACTCTACGTTCTAAAGTACCTCGCACTAGCAGCTATGCAGGAGAGGAAGCACGCTGGACACACACTCTCTTCGGCTAGTGATGTCCTGTATAAAGAACCGCTGGATGCAGTAACTAGGACGCCTCAAAGCCTTCTTTGAGCTCCAGGAGTTACATACCTAGTAATGCGAAGGCATAGAACGACTTTCTATTAAGGTGATTTATTCTTTATTAATCACTCTGCACCCTTCAAAATGCTGAAAGTATTTCTACTGAACTTTTAATTCACAATGGACTCTTTATCTTTTCTCTAAGCCCCCTTCCTCTCTCTCACACTCTCTCATACACATATTATAGTACTGATTTCTCTACCGCGTACGTACTAGGTAGAGGAAGAAATGCATTTCATCCAAAAGACCCCTTGAATTATAAGAGCATTCTAGATAAAGGTACATATGTGGTTGGTATGTGTCTGTCCATTGCACGTGTGTGTGTGTCTGTGTGTGTGTGTCTGTGTGTGTGTGTGTTTGTGTGTGTGTGTGTGTACGTGTGTGTTAGTGATCAGCTTAACTAAAGTAAAAAGTCGGATAAATGATAAACCTGATAAAAAGTTTAAGTACCTTTCAAACCTACAACAGGAAGGTACTCAAAACCCTTCCATTAAAAAGTCGTTGTCAGGGCAAGTTTTCGATAAATTTTTATTTGACCAAAAATAGCTAGTTAAGTGCAGAGGTTCTACTCCCATTAATCCTGGACCTTAGGACCAAGGACCAGGGCCTTCTTCTAGCCGGGAGCGATGGATACTCCGGGGGGGGGGGGGGTCTTTCCATGGGGCAATACCTTGAGTCTAAAAGCCCCCACCCGCTGAGCACAACGTCAAGACGAGATGGAAGTGGATACGTCACTTACGCGCGTCAACCCCGCAGGGAAGACTACCGAAAACATCGGTGGGGCCGCCTGGTTATCCAGCACACGTTCTACTAACTCTGCAGTACCCGAGACTTATAAGGCAACCATCTACACCCTCCGGGCGGCCGTAGCCTGGCCATAGGTACCCAATTCCCCGTGGGTGTCGGAAACACACTGCCCCTCGAGTCCAACCCAATCCTAACAACTCCCCGACGGGAGGGGCTTGGCAGTTCAGCCCGAGGTTCCTCTTGTAACGTCAGAGTTACCACGTGTGCTAAGGATCCGCAGCGCCCGCACCTCGGCAGCTGAAGGGGACGGATCCACTCCCCTATGGGAGATAAAATTAACTGAAACAATTTTGATTAAAATAATATTAAACAAGCGGGATGTCTCAGGCAATTTCGTCTGGGGAAGCCCCGGGTTATATTCCCGTGGCCGACCTACCTAACCCATGTTTTTTCCCGGGGGTTTTTCCAGGTCACCAGGCGAATGCGGGGTAAATATAGCGGGATCTTTACAGGCTGCATTTGTTTGAATTGCTCAAAACTTTGTCATTTTTAAAGTATTGTAAGTATTCAATGGCTTTTATTAGTGTCATGAAAAGAGTATGGAATTCTAGGACCATTAATGAGCAGTTTTAAAATATTGGACTCTCAGTATGTCCCTTGTGTCTGTAACAAAATATGCAGTTGAGCTATTTATGTAAAAGTTATTATAATTTTATTTATTATTAAGAAAAATATTTATACATAATTTTTAAATAATAGTACCTTG
The DNA here is from genome assembly GCA_030765055.1 of Mantis religiosa. NCBI lineage: Eukaryota > Metazoa > Arthropoda > Insecta > Mantodea > Mantidae > Mantis > Mantis religiosa. Next base: position 177,030,435 of record CM060952.1, read on the forward strand.
TTATAGTAGTGACTATAAAGAGGGATAGTCGACAGAGAAAGTGAACACTGTAGTGGAATGTGTGAGTGCGTAAAAGGTGTCGATAATGGTACCGGATCATACTAACAAACTCTTACGTGCAATTCTTTGCCTAGGTTTGATAACCGGAAGAGTGAAGTGTTGGCTATAAAAATATGAATATAGAAATATACACATAGGCCAGCTGCATATTTTTGTATTTCATTTGAGCTTTTTGACATGCCATGCTGCTGAGAAGAACATAAATTTATCTCAGACTGCATTTGAACTGTAATCGTCTAAGGTGGTCCAATCCCAAAACAAACCAAATTGACAAGAGAATTGCAGTATTAGACACAATAAAAGAGGGAAACACGATAAAAAAGAGAAAACATCACTTATCCTTAACAAATCATGCCACGTAACCGTGACCGAAAATCGCGTTTCGGATTGGATTGACATGGAGGAACTCGGCACTGCCGAGACTAGAATAGATAGGTCTATTATAGACTAAATTAGATCTATTATATATAAACTAGAGTACATTTATTATGCCTGTGCTCCTAGTGGGGCATCCCCGGAGGAAGGAAGAGGCTAGAGAAAAGAGGGTAGCCAACCCACCCAGTTTCGACTGTGCAGAGGTCAGGATTCCTACAATTGTGCACCTGGAAACTCCCCGACAGGCCAGTACAACCGAATCTCACCCACCGTGGTTCCAAAACGGCCCTAAAACCGGAGACCGTCCTCCTTGAGGAGGAAGTGTATATCAAGAGCAGAGCCTCCTGCTATGCTTCGCCGAGCCCGCCTCGGTAGCGTAGATGGCAGGGTGTCTACCTCACGTTCAAGAGGCCCCGAGCTCGAATCTTGGTCAGGGTGGGTTACCTGAATAAGTTTTTTCCGGGGTTTTCCCTTGTCCTGATAGACGAATGTCGGGTAACTGTAAGCCTCATGGACCCCGGACACATTTGAGCATCATTTCACCCAATTCATTCATCGTCCGATATGACTTAACGTTGGAGGACGTAAATTGCACAAAAAACACCGCCGAGACTCCCGCCGACACTTTACCCTGAAAGACACCACCAGATAAAAGATGATGCGAAATGATAATATAGCTGAAATAGGGAAACAGGAAATTCGGATTATTAGGTAATTAACCTACCCAATATGCACCTGGTGACTCAGAAAAACCTTCGAAAAAACCCATAGACCAGTTAGGAAACGAACCCGAACTTCGAATGCGGACCATTTGAGGGAGGGGGGAAGAAACAGAAAATGCGCCTGATTTCTTGCCATTTTGATTTTTTAGCTCGTGTTATCATCTAGGTTAAAGCAATATATCACCTGTTCTATTTACTGAAAGGGTCGCATACTTCCCTTTCCGAATCAGTGTTTTTGACATATCTGTCTTGATACGTCTTGACATTTCTGTCAGGGCACAAATCCACTCACGAAATTTCACTTACTCAATCCTTCTTTTATTGCTAAAATGAGCATATTTTATACTTGTACCCTCCCATTGAATCTTTCTCATATCTGTATTATCAAATCCACTCACAACTCTGAGTACAGCTTTCGAGGCTTATTTTAACGATGTCGAGTTTTATTATTACACGCTGCACTTTATGAAGCAAATAACAGGAATAAATATGCACAAAGCAAAACACATTCAAACCACATGACAGAGAAAATTATTTTTTTAAATGTGCATAAAGCAGCGGAAATGATAAGATTAATTATTTAAGCGGAAATGACGCTACGCAGATAACCACGCCCGAGTGCCGTACGTAATATTTTACCGACATTAGATAACAAAATATTTCAACAGCTTCAGTAATTAGTATCTAATGAAGTGAAGGGAGAAACATAATCAACAACTGTACAAACATAATCAACTCAAACGCTTAAATGCAAAATTTACCTAAACTAATACGAAGCGTTTAGCAAAGCATTTGTACGTAAAACATTATTTGCTGGTAATTCATTAAATTGCAATTCATTCGGGCCAGTACAATTAATTGCTTATTACAGTGACCGGTAATTAAGTACAAAGCTGTTCTATTAGATGACCATGCATGCGAAATAAACATATGCAATCAATGAGTTTTGTATTATTAGAGTTCTGTTAATGTACTCCTTATCAAACACGGTTAGCAAATGTTCGTTTTAATATACAGGCTGTTAATTAACTACACCGAAATATTTTCAGAGCAAGTGGAGATGTATTAAACAAGTATGGAGTCTTAAGGCCTGTTGTTTCACATTTGGAAGTTATGGCTTTAAGTTTATAAAGAACCAGTACGCCACTGCTAAGGATGATACCACTTGAGCGTACATGACACGCAATAGTGAAATAGTTATGTGAGTTTTCAAATGCAAGGTAAAAGAGTTCGAGTCTCCACCATTCTTTTGTGTTCTTGTTTGTGTTTTGGAACACAGGAGATGAACAAAATTGGGAAATAGATAAATTATACAGAGCAGAAGTAGACCGGTTAGAAGTAGAAGAATTAATAGAAAGTATAGCTAATAGTAGAAATAGATAAGCCTGTGGAATAGATAATATTAATTTAGAATTAATTAAATATGCTCCTAAAGAATTACATGACAGATTACTGTATCTATATAACAAGTGTTGGGAAACAAAAGAAATACCGCAAGAATGGAACATAGCTAAAGTGATATCAATATTTAAGAAAGGGGAAAGGACAAGACCTGAAAATTATAGAGGGATTAGTTTATTGTGTGATGCCTACAAAATATATGCCAAAATGATAAGTACTCGGTTAAACAAAATAACAAATGCAATACTCCTAGAAGAACAAACTGGTTTTAGAAAAGGAAGAAGCACAATTGACAATGGTTTTACTCTTAAACACCTAATAGAAAAACGACGAGAAAAAATTTAGAGACGCACGTACTATTTATTAACTATTATAAAGCTTTTGAAAAAGTATCATGAATGACGCTATAGAAAATTTTAAATAATAGAGGCATACCTTTACAACTAATTGAGGTTATAAAAGGTATGTACATTGACACAAGAATAAAAATAAATAAAAGAGAACCAGTAATAGTTAATGGTGGCGTAAGACAAGGTTATCTTTATCAACCGCACTTTTTAATTGTATGTTGACGAAATAGTAAGTATTTGGTCGAATAAAGTCAATGGAAGCATTAATGTATCAGGAGCTAAATTGAAAACTATGTTGTATGCAGACGATCAAATAATAACGGCCACAAATGAAGATGACCTGCAGAAAATGCTGTATAGTCTAGATAAAATTGCTACAGAATATGGAATGAAAACATCAGCAAATGAATCCAAATCCATGGCATTTAGAGGAATTGATCCAATAAGATCAAAACTAGTGTAAGATAACATAATAATTGAGCAGAAATCACACTTTAAGTATTTAGGATGTAATATCTCGTACCAAGGGGAAACTGATGTAATAGAGAAAATAATTAAATTTAACTATATAACAGGCACAATAAGAAGAACATTAAAAATAAAGCAAGAAACTACTCTATAATAAAACTATAAAAAACAATGGCAATACCAACTCTGATCTATGGTTCAGAAACATGGACACTAACGAAAAGAAATAGTACGCGAATACAGTCATCAGAAATGAAATTCATAAGAGCGATAGCTGGATATACCAAAATTGATAAAAATCGTAGTCAGGATATTAGGACAGAATTAAAATTAGAAGAAATAAACCATACTATTGAAAGAAATAAAAATCAATGGAAAGAACATGTTCAGAGGATAAATAATAACAGAGTACCAAAGATAGCCTTAAGGTATAAACCTATAGGAAGAGGAAACCAGGAAAGACCAAAGAAAAGATGGGCAGACCAATTTGGAGCCGGAACGGGTTAAACAATCCAAAGCCGTGAGGTAGAAGAAGAAGAAGAAGAAGAAGAAGAAGAAGAAGAAGAAGAGAAGAAGTAGTTTGTGTTTTGTGTGTGTGTGTGTGTGTGTTTTTTTTTTTTTTTTTTTTTTTTTTTTTTTTTTTTTTTTTTTAGTTTGATTGCTTTTTTAATATTTTGTCATTTTGTCTAAGCCTTTAATTCTTTTATAAATGTATGCATTTTACGTTTTACTCTTTTTAATTTAATTTAATTTTACGGTTTAATTTCAGCCTGTTATGGAATTAACTACAATTCTTTCTAAGAAGGATTGAATCTTGTTTAATACCGTCGCGAACACATATTTATGATCGCGCGGCTTGTTTACACAAAAGAAACTGATAGGCGGGCAGTGTGAAAACCAAGAGCCGGCAGACAAAGATAACATGTAGATAAAGGTCTGCCAAAACAAACAAACTGAGATAAATGGAAATTTCTAGTTACTTCTGGACTGATAGAAATAATTTGGTTTCTGGTTTATTTTCGAATAATCTAGAAACTATCAGTGAGGTATTTAAAGAGGCGACGACTGGCCATGAGAGGAGTTGCAAATTGTAAAACGAGAGTCAGCTCTGAAGTGTTGTAACGAGAGCTGATGTTTGTTATTGTCATCGACCTTGGTGCTGTAGATTGTGATATGTGATGTAATTCTGCTGTTACGGAGTGTATTCTTACGCAAATAAAGAACATTTAGAATTCCGGCAAACTGGACTGTTAGGTCTACGAAACCACAAAGTCGCAATACTTTCAAATGCTGTACGTCCAAATGGAAGGTTGTTTAAAGGGTGATATAAAATAAATAAAATAAAGAAAGGCTTATATAAAATAAAACGTAAATGCAACTCTTTACGTCAGGTTTATAGTAAGTGCACGAATGGCGACCTGAGTTTTCAATGCAAAGATGACAGCAGCGAAGGAACGGCTGTCGTACTCTATCGAAAATTCCTTGTGTGTGTCGAATAACTTTACATGCTGCTATTATTCTGACAATTATGACATTTGTTCTTATTAGAATTTACGTATTAAAAAGACGAAACGAAAAAAATTTAACCGGACAGAACCTAACCAATAACTTTGGAGCAACAGTTTTTGGCGTTTCGAATTGGGCCACCGGAGCAGTTGGAGAAACAGCACCTTCAGGATTCAAAATGGCAGTTAATGGCTCTTCAGTGACGCACTGGCAGGTAATTAGTTCGACATTAGAGTGATCTATAAGACATTAAATCTTGAGGACAATCGAATTACGAGCTACTAAAAATTAGTATTTATATACTCGGGAAGCAGTTTTCAAAACATTCTAATCCAATAATTTCATCCACCTTGTTTGAATACCAACTTATCAGTATCTGTTGTCAGTTTTAACACAATAACTACCTTATTTTTCGCCTTACACCATGCATTGCCCATCTCAACGTTATTATATTAGTCACTTTTTTTGGGGGGGGGGAACAGGAATATAGGTAATAGGAAAACATTAACAAGGTGTGTAGGTATTTAGGTAGGGAGAAGGATTGGGCTTGGGCGGGATGTTGTTCTGGGGTGACTCTGTATATTTATTCAATGTGGTACTAGCTTGTTTGGAACATTGTGTGTGTTGATGGTGTCCGGTACCGCGTTACGCAACCGGAGGATTGTGGGTGAATGCTCAGAGTGGCGGCATAGCCGCGGTGTTGGCCAGGTAGTCAGTTATGACCCAGAAGGGCCCTGGCTACGACCTGGAAATGAAGGTGACGTTGCTAAGTATGTGGTACTGTTTGGTTGATGCTGTGGTAGTGGTTTGCCAAGATGCAGGTAACAGTCTTATTTGGATAGGCCTCGTAACCGCGAAGGGGGTGAGTGAGTGTGTGGGGTTTTAGGGCCCGTCAACATCAAGGTCATTTGGGCCCTCCGTAACCGCGAAGGGTAAGGTAAATATTGTTGCGGTGGTGGCGTCGTCGCCCGTACGGTGCGGGCAGCTCTGCGATGCTGACGGTGTGGTGATGGGTTCTCTGTCTGAGGTGACAGTCCCACACTGTCGTTTGCTGCGTGTTCGTCTACGGCGTGCCTGTTGGGAGCTCAATTAGGCTGTGGCGGCGTGAGGTTAATGCTATCCTTTGTAGCAGAGTTCTGTTCGTGGCGGTAAGTTGGGTGAGCTCCTGGATCTGTTCTTGAAGCGTCGCGATCTGTTGGGCGACTGTGGAGGTGATGAGAGCCGCTGTGGTTTGGTCTACAATCACGTCTACAATCGCTGAACTTATTTCGGTTTGGTTCATCAACTCCCTGTATATCAGTCAGACAGTACAAAATACCTACCATTATTTTAAACATAGTGATACATAAAGAAATTTCGTATAATATACCATGAATATATCTACCTGAGAACAAATGGTAGATACAGGAACACAGTGCTCATGCAATAATTCATAAAAGGTTGATATTTATATCAATGGATGCTTCTCATGCTGCTCGTGGTTGTCTCATGTGTTTATGAGGAATCCCAAGTTGTTTAACGGGAAAAACACAAGTTATTTGGAGAATTTAATGTCATACCGGCATACTGGTCATAGTAGCTCAATGGTTGGGGCGTCTGGACGACAACCAGAAGATCCGTGATTCACATCCCGGCTATGGCATTGAATTTTTCAGTCTGATTCTATCCTTCCATAAAGTTTCATGCTAAAAGTGTAAGGTGTAATAGAACTGCTGCTATGCTACTAAAAATGGCACAGTGGGAAATATAGTTTGATATCCATTATCATGCTCTGTAGCTTTTTCGCAATATTTCCATTTATTTAATATCTGCAATTACTTTAAATCTATGCTCTCTCAACTTTTTAGCAGAGATAGCATTTCCTAATTTTAGAGTTACACAAATTCATCTTTTAGGGATAAAGGAATACCCCGGAGAAAAGTTACACCCCAGACAACTCAGGATATTCGAACTCAAAACCTCTTGAACGTGAGGTAGACACGCTAACAGTTTGAGGTACAGAGGCAGGTAAGCTAGCAATAATCCTATTTCACATTCCCAACATTGTATGTAAACGCATCCAGTCATTATCACACATCTCTCTAGAATCGAGAGTCTAGATAGAAGGAAGATTTTCAGGTCGCTATTCCTCATGGAAATGAATAGGTTCACTGTAGCTTACTCTCGAGTACACGGATGTGTTCCATTAGTCACGTTACCTTCCAATATTGTGTAAATGGCTATGAATATGTATATCCATTGGTTTTGGATGTAGCTCGACAAAGGGTCAGGTAGTGTTCTGTACTCCATATTCATTGCGCAGTTTTGTCTGCCCCGAGATTGAAGGACCATAATGGCAAATGGCCAGTTAGTTTATTCCTCAGCCTCCCATCAATATAGAGTGAACTAGTTAGGTAACGTTAGTAATTGAGCATCATTATTGACTATGGAAAGTGGTAGATGTTAAATACTCATAGGAATGTTATTTTATATTTAGAATAATGCCATTTTTTAAGGTTTGCAAACTTATACGTTATTCTATAATTCTCTAAATATTTTCAAGATAAAATAAGCACGTGTGATATACACATTTATATTATTTTTATATCCTTCATGCTGTTCAATATAAAAATTTTCAAAAATGTTATAATCAGACATTTCATGGAGACATTCAGGAGACTGAAGTGATAGCTAAATCTTTAAGTAACAATTGATCAGCTTTAAAGTTCTATTTTTTTTTTAATGACAACGAGATCCATTAATATTCCTTTAATATACATTTAATATTCCTTAACCAGTTAGGTCAGTTGATAAACAAAATGTTGTGCTCAAATAGATCGCCAAAACTTAGGCAGCATTCGTGTTCTTAAGTGAAAAGGGAAAATATGGTTCATCCTGCAATTCGAACTACACACTAATCCTGTAAGCTAGGAGGTGGGTTAGATACATTTTTTGCATTAAGTTTATGTTCGTTCATTTTAGTTTATCAGATATATGAGCGTGTATAAAACCTATACAGAATGATGCAGGCTTATCAGGATATTTGCAGAAAATTTAAACCATTATCACATAACTGTATTAGGAGTTACACAACTGCACTGCTGTTTGTGAAAATTGCAACACCAAGAAAGAATTATCCGAATAACTGCAAACTTATTGGAAGTGTAGAAGAGTGTGCAAGCAATAAGTGATTAGGTTTGCAGAGAGATGGGGTACACGTAGGCCGAACAAAACCCTAGCGTATCAGTCCGACAAGGTCAGTGTTTCGCCATCAGTGTAGTCAGTGCAGAGCTGTCAAACAAGGTGGAAACAATATAGTGAGTGCCAGTATGCCAGGTCGATAGCCGTATTGGCATGTGGCCGAGTTCGAATCTGGCAGAATAATCAATCGCCGGAAGCGGGTTTGTCATAACGTTTCAGCTGGTACAGGGCATGCTGCTACGATGGTGATGCGTATGTGGAAGCAGTGGATAGATGAAAGTCCTGCGCAGCAAAGAGCGGGAACTGGACCATGAAAAATTACCACAGTACAGGATGACTGTCATCTTGTCCGTATGGCCATAACGGACCGTACAGCTTCATCCGCAGTTTTGGCTCGATGCTGGAGTACTGCCACGGGTGTGAACTTCTCTGCATCTTCGGTTCGTTGCCCTCTGCTATAGGTTGGATTGGTTTTACGCATGCCATTACGTCGGCTTTCTTTGTCCAGAAACCACCAGCTCCTCCGACTGCAATGGGCACGTGAACACCATCACTGGGGTGCTGAGTGGTAAAATGTAGTCTTTTTGAATGAGTCCCGCTTCAAGTGTCCTACAGTGATGGCCGCATACGTGTCCAATAATACCGTGGTGAGCGTAACCTAAAGGGCTTCATTGTTGGGCAGCATAGCGGACAAACACCAGGTGTGATGGTTTGGAGCGCCATTGATTACAGCAACCGATCTCACCTCCTACGAAGTGAGGGCACTTTGAACAGCAACCGGTACCTTAAGTTTTGGTTGTAGAGTCTGAGGTACATACTCCCCCTGCTTAAGGCATTTCCTCAGGACATATTTCAACAGGACAATGCCTGGCTACATATTGCGAGGAATGTATAGGCCTTCCTTGAAGAGCATCGGGTACCATTGCTTCCCTGGCCTGCACGTTCGCCTGCCCATCGAACATGTCTGGGATATGCTTGGTTGACACCTAGTGCGTCATGGTTCTCCAGTAACCAGTGTCACGGAGTTATGCGCTCGAATACAAACTGCTTGGAGGGAGAGCTCTCAGGAACGTATTCAGAAATTTTGATGCATTACCACGGCGTATAGCAGCTCCAATGCTGCATGGAAGCTACACAGAATACTGAATATTAGAGTCTAAATGACATCTACAGATCTGAGTTAATCATTTTTACTTGCCATGTACCTAACCTATGGTATTACATTCACTGAATTCATGCGCTTCCTTCTTGATGTTGCAATTTTCACAAACAGTAGTGTATTTTAAGCTTGGGGTTATTTTCATAAAAATAATGGAACATTTTCTTGTAAACGCTACATACCGACCAGCTGTTAAAAGATTTGACTATCGCTTAAAGGAACTGTGTTGCCGTAATTACATTGTGTCAATAAAGGAATAATACGTAGCAAAAAGATATATGCAAATAACTATCTCGATAACGTCCACTGGATAAAGTAATCGTTTGTTAAGTTTCTAAAAGAGTGAATAGAGAAGGCAATGCATGTGTTATAAATAGATACGATTTTAGATTGGGCTCATAGAAGTTCTTATTGTTAAATCACGGCAATGTTAAAATTACAACTGAAGGTGCACTTTTCTCTTTAGTGCTATATATATATATCAATTCGAAATTTTCATAGCAGTTTTAGGCAGTATTTTTAAGCATGTTGATCTTGTTTTTTGATAAAAGATCTATTTATGTAAATGTTAGAACTTTTTTCTATAACCACATTTTTTCTTCAATTTACTGTATAAAAAAGAAACGCTGAAGTAGATCCACAACTCTGATACAGTGTGTTTGACATGTATTGAAAGTTTGAGATATTTATTTTTCATAGTTTTTGAAAAAAAAAAACTGTACCTTTATAATAGAAAATGTATTTTACGGGAATATTAAAATATAAAAAGCAATTAAAGGAACAATCACTTTTAAAATTGCAGTATTTACTACTTTTCCCTCGCACAGGGAGCGGCCATGTTGGCAAAAGTGACTACCAATCACTGCAGCGTAAATAGCACTAAAAATGAGCTAAATGTCATATTTTTTATTCCAGTTGGTTCATAAGGAATGAGTTTTTCTTTCTGAAATGGTTAAAATAAGGGCCCAATGCAGTAGAAATATATTAAAAATATTTGTAATGCGTTCCAAGCACTGAACTATACACCAAAATGTACAGAAAATGTCAAATAATAATTTAATCGTAAAATTAGAAAACGTCATTTTAAACCAATTTACCTTTTAATCTCCAAGTAGGGAATTTCTAGGGGTACTATGAATCTTCTGTTTCTTCTTCTTTGCTTCATGGCATAGCCAATCAAGTGCCTGTTCCGTCTTCAAAGTCTCGCAACCAGCGTTTCCTGCGTCTGCCCAACGATTATCTTCCTTTAGGATAACAATTAATTACTTCCTGCAACATTTTCTTTCCACTTCTCTTTGAAACCTGTTAACGTTTCATTTATTTTAAGAATTCCTATCTCTACTCTGACAGATTCATTTGTTATCAAGTCTCTCTTCATATATCCTTCACATTTCTTAAATATTTCATTTCTGGAGCTTGTATTTTACACAGTTGCTTTCTATCATGGATTTATCCTTGGTAATAGATACCTCAGATAACGCACTGATCACTCCACGTAGCATTAAAAATACAAATAGTTGGTGGTCGGAATTGAAAAGAGTCGTATTGAAGATAGGCATGGCAGATCTATGGAGAGCATGGGGAGGTAAATTATAGCGGTTTTTGGAGGGAAGTGAGAACTAGAGTACAAGACATAGATAGACAAGAGTTATGGGAAAGTATAGAAGAAAAGAAATCTTGAAATTTTATAAGGAATTAAAGACAGAATGAGTTAAGAAAAAATACGAGGGCTGTTCAATAAGGAATGATCATAATTTGTTTACGGACATAATTTTGCGCACTTAAGTTCAATCTTATTATATTCTGTTAGCTTAATTTTAAACTAACACACCGTAGTAGGTTCATTATTGGTACTCCTGGTTCCCGCCTGTGAGAATCAGGCAAATTCAGACATGTTCAATATCGCCTACCGCTGCAACATGCCGTTAAAGTTGATGTTAGAGGAAGATCCGGGGCTTCTATCAAACGTAATCACTGCTGATGAAACTAGGCTACATCATTTTGATCCTAAGGGCAAACAGCAAAGCTCAGTGCGTAAGTCTCCTTCATCATCAACCCCCAAAATAGCAAAAGTCGTTGCGTCTGCTGGGAAAGATATGGTCATCTCATTCTTTGATATTCATTGAATGGTTTATCAATATGTTGTTCCTGCATACATATCAGTAACTGGAAAATACTACAGGGATATCCTGAAAACATTGCAAGTCCATCAGGAGCATAAGACCACGTTTACATGAAGTAGGCTGGATGCTGCACCAAGATAATTCTCCGCCGCATATTGCCAATATTGTTGCTGAATATCTTGCAAAAATCAACGTGAAGTGCATCCCCTCACCCTCCCTATAGTCCGGATTTAGCCCCATGTGACATTTTTCTATTCCCTAGCTTCAAGAAACGCCTTCGTGGGAAGCATTATCCATCATCAGAAGCAGTGGTGAAGGATTCGGAGGCAATTTTGAAGGATCTCTCAGAAATTGGTTTCCAACATGTCTTTGAAGACTGGCAGAAACACTGGGACAAATGCATCGCATTCAGGGGAGACTGTTTTGTGAAGGGCCATCAAAATTATCAGGATAGTAAAGGTACGTTGTTAAAAGAAAGTTGTGATCATTCTTTATTGAACAGCCCTCGTATATAGATCAATGTGGCAAAACTGGAAGAGAAGGTATAGCATGGATGAGAGTAGGAATAATGCACTTAAAAGGGTTGAGAAATAATGAGGCAGAGATATGTGAATTTTGTGGAGATGAAGAGAGCACTTGTTCATTACCTGATAGAATGTAAGGAGCTAACAAATTATAGGAGAATAAATTGGGATAAGAAATGGGACTGTGTAAATAAACAGATATTGGTGGTACGCATGCTAACAAGGATGTGAGAAAAGAGAAATAAATATATAGGAGAGTTCTTATATAGGATAAGAGAATAGTGGATTAGGATAAAAAAGAGCGAAGGTCAAGAAGAGATGACACCAAGCTGCTCATGAAAACCAAGGGCTTATAGCCAGGGGACACGAGACAGCGTGTAAATCTTCATGTATTTGTACAGGAGGTATAAATACAGCATGTGCAGGGTTAAATTTTACTGTACTGAAATTATAATAGAAATTGTTCAAATAAATATAAATCAAATAAATAGACTACTCCACGCGGATTAAACCTCTATCTGTCATTTGCGAATCCTGTAAATTCCATTGGCTGTAGTGATGGGTTCATTGGTGCTTAGCACAGGGCAGGGAAGCGCGGCAGTTCCCCTCTCACTCCTACAAGAATAACACTGGGCAGCAATGAAAATGTTTCGGCCTTAAAAATATTGAATTTACATGTATTTCCATCCGTTGAATTAAAAATCACCATAAGAGTGATAGATTAGCTCTTGTTTTGAAGGTAAAGTGCCATTTCATTTTTTAAGGTGAAGGTTTTAAATCTGAGGGATTTTTTTTTGGGTGTTGGCACACCTGTCAAATAACACCAGGGAGAAATTTTGGAAATTAAGTGATGCAAAAGTTAAGGAAGGCATTTTTGTTGAACCACAAATAAGAGAACTTGTAAATGATCCTGCATTTAACCAAATTTTGGAGGGGGAAGGAAAGGAAGCTTGTGAAGCCTTCAAGGGTGTTGTTCATTGATTTTTAGGCAAAAAACAGAAAACAACTACAAGGGTTTGATGACAGTGCTCCTGCAAAAATACCGTAACCTTGGATGCAACATGTCCCTTAAGATTCATTTTCTCCACTCCCACCTAGACTTTGTCCCTCCTTGTCGTGGAGCTGTTAGTGATAAACATGGGGAGAGATTCAACAGGACATTTCTGTTAATGAACAAAGATATCAGGGCCGTTGGAATGAAGTAATGCTTGCGGATTACTGTTGGTCTTTGTATAGGGATTCTGCGGAACTCCAACACAAGAGGCAAGCTAAAAGACGACGAAGTCAATAGGCCACATCAAGATTCTCTTCAGACACGACTATCTGCGAAGTATTTTTCCAGCAATTTAGAACTCTTAGCATGTTCAAAATATCAAATGCACTTTCATTGTTGTTAGCATGTATGTAATTAAAATGTATCCTTTTCTCTCAATTCGTTAATATGTATGGTGGAAACCTTGTGTACTCATACAAGCTAGAGCTAATAAAATTTTTTTTTGTCATATTTGTTTTTCACAACCTACTTCATGAAGTGCTCGAAACATTCAAAAATTATTTTGTGTTGCCCAATGTAATCAGTGCGGTATCTAAGAGGTTTCTGTTAACAAAGATAATTCCGTGATAACCGTTCGAGCAGCGCGACTATGCTTATAACTTTATAAAACTTTAATTGTGTTTCTTTACGTACTTTGATTCTAAATGTGCAATTAGTTGTTCCACACAATCTTTGAGATATGCATAATCTATTGTCCACATCATATTACCTAGGACAACCAACATCACTTCCCAAGTGAATAAAATGGTTTAGCCGTTCTACGCAACGACTATTTACTACTATTTGGTCCGAAACGGTTCCTTCTCTATGAATGTGTATGAGTAATACACAATCTATACATGAGTAATGTAATGAATATGCAGTTAAGAATATTTAGAAGAGGTTAGGTGGTTTTGAACATTTAACGACATGTTTGTTGGTTTCCGCAACACGAGGAAGAGCACATCCAGTCGAGTGACCTGAATGCCTTGTGTTACCCCAGAACTGTTGCTTGTCACAAAGGTACAAATTACTCCGTACGTGATTGTTGGACCGGCACTCGGACAGCAACCCTGAGAAATGCCGTCAAGGATGGAGCCTGCCCCCGGCACTAACTACCATCCTGCCTTCTCCCCCCTCCTGCCGCTGCTATGCCGACAGACCCTAATCTTACGGTTAGACATGGTTTCTTGTGTTTTAATTAAAATGCCATTGTGGGCACGAAAACCTTCCATTATGAGACTCTGTGCTCCAAAATTTGCAGAACAAACCTGTTACAAAATGCTGTATAACAGTTCTTCCAAGTGCGTGATAAGGGAGCTGCTCCCACGATGGTTTGCCACAGTGAATCCTATGTGTAATAGTGGGGCGCATTTAATTAGACTACTAAGCCTGACACCAGAATTCCCCGAGGGCCTGTGGGTCAAGATGGGAAATTGTTTATGAGACTTAGTGCCTCAAAAATGTAATGCCGGAAATACTTGGAGGGCTGTGTAAACTTCAAATGCGTTAATATCCAGAGATGGTTTGTGTAGGGCTGAGATAGCTCATGTGTATGTCACCTCCGTGCGGTTTTAGGTTAACCCAGCAGACACACGAGAGATGTTTGCGGTCCTGTTTTCTAGAATTTGTTTTCATGTTTTCTTTCTGTTGCAAGTAATTACCTAATCTTATTTTCTGACCCGTATGAGGCCTTATAGTAATTGATTTTGTGGATGTGCTAATGGAGAAAAGATGCCGTGTCCACTATTGGTTAAATTATTTAGGAACAGTTCCTATAAAAGGAGTGATCAAGGTACGACTAACGTAATTTTACTCCTTACAGGCAATAATTGTCATATAATTAAATGTTAGTGCAGTTACCTTAATGTGAAATTTCTGTTTAACATGATTCAGTGCATTAAAGCTAATGTGAAATCTGCAGCACTTCACGGAAAAAAATGAAAGTAAAAAGGTCATAATTGTAATACATTTTGGAGTGGAGAGTACACTATAGACCATATGCAAGAGTAATTGTTCTTTCACACTAGCCGTGTGTATGAAGCAGTATGAGAGGGTAGAGTCAGAGTGAAAAATTCAATGACATAGGTGGGATTTGAACCACGGATCCTCTGGTCTTCATCCAGCCGCTCTAAACCATTGAGCAACTATCACCAACATGCTAGCATGACATTAAATTCTCCAATTGACTCGGTATTTTCCCGGTAAACCATCAGGAGTTCTCTTAAACACATGAGGCAACTATCTCAATGGCAACTTAAAGTCTGTTTAGCTAACGCGTGTGGACGTCGGCTGCTGCCTTTGACGAACCATTATAATAGTTTTACAACAGCGGCCCTCCTTCTCCCAGATCTTTCTGCCAGGTTGCCACCTTTCTCGATACGTCATGGGTATCCTACGAGGTTTCGTCTAAATAAATCATCTTATGTCCATTACTGCAAAACGTCCTTAGTTTTGACGATATATACAATTCTACTGGATTCCATAACAACCCTTCACTTATTCGAAGTGCGGTATTTGAAACCCACCTCCTTTAGGAGACCGTGCAAAGTGCAGTGCCCATAAGGAACATCACAAATTTCTTGCAATGTGCAACCAATTCGTATAAGTTGGGCGCTCTCTCTTTTGCATAGAATCTATAAATTTCTCGACGAATTAAATCGCATATGAAATTATCTACTTTAGAGAAACGTTTCCTTTTGTTTTCACACTTGATCGGCGTCTTTGGTATTCCTTTCGTCACAACATATCTTACTGTATTTCTGTGAATACCCAGAATTTATCATCAGGTTCATTACACGACCCCTTACCAAGATTATTTGTCAGCACATGTTTATATGTGTTCAAAACAAGCGCTTGAATTTGCTTAGAAACAGTTCCCGTCATAATTTTGTTTTTGAGGCTTTTCCAGTAATATAACTCGGCCCAGTTATTCACACTATTATCTTCACTTTGATTATTTTCACGTGACTGAAAGTTATCTACTACTTCATTTGCATTTACCACTGCATTTCTCTCCCACGGTCTCCACATCGTCAAACACAACGAATTTCTGCACGTAATGAAACAGATCAAATGAAAGTTGAAACTTTGGTAACTGAAACTCCACGTGGAGTAGACATGCGACTCTCACTTCGAGAAAATAAGGGTTGTTATTGGTCCTCAACGGCCGTGTTTCATTTCTGAAGTGTGGAGGTAGATTTATGACGGTCATTAGTGTGCGGGAGTGTCACGTTCCTTTGACTCCGAACTGCACATGAGGTTAACTAAAAAGAGTTTACCATACTGTATTTTAAGACCCGTCTTTATAGTTCGGACCACTATTGGTACACTTTATTTTCCATTATTTGTACCAAATAGTGGTCGAACTACAAAGCCCAGGCCTTAAATTACTTACAGCATAGTACGTCGCCATTAAGGTAGTTACCTCATGTGTTTATGAGAACTCCTATTGGTTTACCGGGAAAATCCCGAGTCAGTTGGAGAATTTAATGCCATGCTGGCACGTTGGTGATAGTTCCTCATTGTTTTAGAGCGGCTGGACGGGACCAGAAGATCTGTGGTTCAAATCCCAGTTATGGTTTTGAATATTTCTGTCTGGCTCTACCCTTTCATATAGACCATATTTTACAACTCGAACCTTTGTCACTGGTGGTTAGGGTACAGGATAGGTCACGATAACATTGAGCTATTTCGAGACTTGCCTGAAAGCACGTTCTGGATGCAGTAGTACGACTTGTATGCCTGGCGATATTCCTTTGCCACCTCGCGAGTTCTCGTGCTTAATTTAGCCCTTTAAAAGACGTTTAGTCATTTGCTGGGTGATTTGATATCATTACATAAATGGTAAAAGCTCTTATGCATGCTAATTGAGTTGCGATAGAGATAGTTTAAGGAAAAATGTAAATAAAATATTGTTTAATAATATGTCCGTTTTGACTGTACTCGACAATGATGATTGAGTTGTGTCTCTAATTTTTTCCTAATTTTTGGCAGCCAGCTCCTGCTCTAAGTACAACAGTCCACCATTTTCATTTTAGCTAATCTCATATGACAGGTCCATTTTTTCCCGAGGCGTTTACTGAGCTATTTTACCATGTATACTCTAATAAAAAGTTTGTAAAATCGCCTGGTAACCAGAATTCGCTCTGAGTAAGGCATTCGTATGTTTTTGAGGTGTACTTTAGACAGCAGGGCGTTTCGTCCCTTAAACCAATATTCCTCTGAATTTTGCGCATTCTTCTTTCTAAGAACATCAAGCAATACAGTTTAGTAAGCACAAAACTAGACTAAGACTCACATGTTGTTAGATGGGTTGCCTAGCTTGCAAACGAATAAGACGCGGCTGACTGCTCTTCCTCGTGAGGTGGTTAATGATATTGATTATATTGTACTAATATACCTGACCTATGCTGCGTAACATATTTACGAGTGCTGTTCAATAAAGAATGATCATAATTATTTACGGTAATAACTTTTCGCACTAAAATTCTATCTTATTATATTCTGTAGCTTAATGGGAAACAAACACTCTGTAGTAGTTTCATTGTTGGTACTCCTTGTTCTCGCCTGTGAGAACCAGGCAAGTTCAGAAATGTTCATTGTCGCCTACCACTGCAATGGAGGTAACACGCGAGGAACAATATGCGGCTTTGAAATTCTGCTTTCGTCTCAACCATCTTAAGTAGAGGCCTATACTATGTAACAGGAGGCCAATGGAGAATCTCTTCTTCCTTGCAGCACAGCTCAAAGATGGTTTAAATGCTTAAAGAGGGGAGACAATCAATTTCCAAACAGTTAGACCCGGTGCTCCAGTTACTGCTCTTACGGAAGAAAACATCAACACTGCTGCTGCCATTGTGAGAGAAGATCGACAAATTACCATAGGATCACTTTCTGAAATACTGAACATTTCATTGCGTGCCACCCACACGTTGGTGACAGTCACATTACACACGAGACGTGTTTGCGCGCGATGTGTTCCAGCACTGTTGATTCCCGAACAGAAGGACATTCTCATGCAGGTGTGCATGCAGTTAAAGTTGATGTTAGAGGAAGATCCGGAGTTTCTTTCAAACGTAATCACTGCTGACGAAACTTGGCTACATCATTTTGATCCTGAGAGTAAACAACAAAGCTCACTGTGGAAATCTCCTTCATCACCAACCCCCCAAAAAGCTAAAGTGGTTTCTTCTGCTGGGAAAGTTATGGTCATCTCATTCTTCGATATTCATGGAATGGTTTATCGGCATGTTGTACCTGCACACACAACAGCAACTGGACAATACTACAGGGATGTCCTGAAAGATTGCAAGTCCATATCAGGCGCAAAAGACCACATTTCCGTAAAGCAGGCTGGATGCTGCAGCACGATAATGTGCAGCCGCATATTGCCAATGTTGTTGCTGAATATCTTGCAAAAATCAACGTGAGGCGCATCCCTCCCCCTTGCTATAGTCCGGATTTAGCCCCATGTGACCGTTTTCTATTCCCTAACTTGTGGAAACGCCTTCATGGGAGTCATTATCCATCATCAGAAGCAGTGGTGAAAGCTGCGGAGGCGAATTTGAAGGATATCTCAAAAATGGTTTCTAGCATGTATTTTAAGACCACCAGAAACGCTGGGACAAGTGCGTCGCAATTAGGGAAGACTATTTTGAGAAAGACCATCAAAATTATGAGGATGAATAAAGGTACGTTGTCAAAAAAAAAAAAAAAAAAAAAATTGTGATAGTTCTTTATTGAACAGCCCTCGTGCTTATATAAAGTTAAATGGTTGTGCCTGCACTTTAGTTCTGTTATATCGCTTATTACGTTTTTCAAAGATACCAAAACAGACAAACACTGGCAGCTTTTACTGTATCTAAAAGGGCTCGGTTTTTTTATTGAAATAGAAGGAACTGGTTTAACTGGAGACATTAAAATACTTCTGAATATAGAAAAGTTACTGTAGAGAACATTCATCATTGCTTCTTGTAATATCGGCTGTAAAAGAAAATTATGTATGTGCTTTGGCGCTACCTACTCCTCTGAACCAATGAGAGACAAGTGATATGAATGAGCCATGATCCTCTGCCAGTATGGTGGACAATACGGCGCTGGGGAGGGTTTTCTCCGGGACCTCCGGGTTCCCGAGCCATCTCATTCCACCGGTGTTCCATCATCATCTCATGCATCACCAGTGTCACCGCCTGCGGTGCTGTATGTAGTAAAAGTGGGCGTTAAACACTACAGACACACATATACTCCTCTGCCAGTCACTCTGTGAGCGTATTCAGCTTCCGAAATTGATTGTTTTCTATAATAAGTATGATCTGTTTCATTGGTTCACTTACAAGAATATTGTTAGATATAATTGCCAAGCATGGTCCTCTTCGAAATTTTCTTCACATGCTCGTCGAATACACTGGAGTTAAACGTTCCTCTTTAGCAAATTAATATTCACCGTTTGAATGACCCAATTCCTAAGTTATTAACCCCAAAAGCCAAATGAGAAGCATGTGCGATTTTCCAGCTATTCCTAATAAATATGCAATGACGCACTGCACATCGCTAAACCATCACAGCACCAAGCGATAGAATACCCTCTCTAATCGTACTGACGTCATCAACAGCTGCCTACATCCCACGAGTAACGAAATATTTCCCACAGTGCTGTAGCCATTGTCATTTCCCGACATTTGAATGGAAATTGTTTAAAATTCAAAATTTAAGGCCACACAAAGTCAAAAAGTACTTTCAAATTAGTGTACCAGACAAACTCATTGGAATGCTTTCTAATATTAGATAGCTTTTTGTTTTCATTAATCATGACACTGTAAAACATACAAAACCGGAAAAAACAAAATCCTTGGGTTCTGAAAAAGAGATATACACCTCAGTTATTGAGGTTATGAAAGCCAAGTCCATGACATCTGATTCCGGAATATAACAATGTCTTTTTTTTTTTTTTAAGTAAAACTATCATGCTTATTTTAAATAAATGAAGATTCAAATTAGATCGTAAGTTCAAAAAATGAGATGTTTCTTCTTAACTAAATAACTTTCCAAGTGCCAAATCTCAAGTTCCTTTTCACTTCGATATTTGAATGTTTCTGATTTTATTCAAAGGCTGCCACTGTACTCTTTTGTTGTTGTAATTTACGTCCTCCAACCTTAAGTCATATCGGACGGTGAGTGGGATTGATGAAATGATCCTCAAGTGAACCCAGGGTCCACTTAGAGTTACCCCTATCCCTTTTAGGATAAGGGAAATCCTCTGAAATAACCTAATCCAGGTAACTCAACCTGACCGAGATTCGAACTGGGGACCTCTTGAACGTGAGGCAGACAAGCTACCATCCACGCTACAGGGGCGGGCTGAATTTGGAATGTTAAGATGTTTAACACTAATATATGTATTCCATTCTCTGTTCCAAAAATAAAACTTAAATTTTCCATTTCCTGCGTCAGTAGCGTAGATGGTCGAATCTCAGTCAGGGTGAGTTACCTGGATAACGTTTTCGCACGGTTTCTCTTATCCTGAAATATGTATGTCCGTTAACTCCAAGCTCTGTGGACTCTGGACTCTGGGCTCATTTGTGCATCATTTCATTCTCCGTCTGATATCACTTAACATTACAGGACTTAAATTTAGTATTATCAACGTTTTCACTAAGAAATAAGATAATTTTTCCCCAAGTTTTGAAATTTGGCATTTATATTCACAAATTTCGTTTTAAGCTGAAAAAAGGATGGAATCTTCATGCTATTTTTAAATATTACTCAAGCCCAACAATATCAGAAATGCATACCTAAGCCTAGCATAGATTATAATATAGTTTTGAAAGGGGAGACTATATTCTTATGGTGGGTATTCTGCTGCCCTGAGTTGGTCCACAATCATGATTGCCAGACTAATATTAATAATGGAGCATGTGAAATGGTAGAGTCAGACCGAAAAATTCAATGTCATAGCCGGAATTGAGCCACGGATGTTCCGGTCTCGGTCCGGCTACTCTTAAACACTGAGCTACTATAGCCAACGTGCCAGCATGATCTTAAATTCTCCAACGGACTCCTATTTTTCCGGTAAATCATTAGGAGTTTTTATAAACACATAAGATAACTACCTTAATGGCGACTTACTATGCTCTAAGTACTTTAAGGCCCAGGCCTTATAGTTCGTACCACTATTAGGTGGTGAGACGTTTACTATTCGGAAGTGGAGAACGTATAACATTTGGCACACAGAATTGTGGACTCTGCCTGATTTTACCTTATTCATTTATTTCATGCGTTTCTCGAAGTTAACGTAATACTGAAGTATTGGATTTGTCGGAGCCTCTTATAGGATTATTTTAATACTGCTTAATTCCTATTATGTCCGTCAGTTCAGGCGGCGAAACAAGTGATGCTCAAATGAAATGATAATTGGGAAAGCAAATATCAAGACCTAAATGTGCGGTGCTTCCTGGGTATCTCAATTGTGAGGCTTGGGGGAAAACTGGAAAAATGTTGACAAGGAATGATTCTGCGGGACTTGCTCCACCGACATAGAGAAATCCGTCAAGTCATTCGTGAAGTGTTCTAGATACAAATTTTTAACCAATATTTGGGCGTGTACTTATATATTCAGTAAAAAAATGGAACCGTATTTTTAACCGATTATTCTCCTCTTTGTTACACCAGAACACGCAGACATTGAATCATATCATCACCATTAATTATCATCATCATTCTCATCATCAACAGTATTATTACTATTATTACTATTATTATTACTATTACTATTATTACCGCATAATTCATGTATTTATTAAATATAGCAATATTACATGTTATCTAATGTTTCAAAGTATTTATAGGAATTTTGGCAGAGTGAATTCAAAAGCGGGTAGAACAAAATTTATCTGCATTCAAGAAACCAAACTGAACATTGGATAATATATTCTTATAGTAAACATTTAGAAAGAAAATGAGTAATTTGTAAATATTTATTGATTTGGAAAACGCCTATTGCAGAGTAGATGGAGAATCACTATTCAAAAACTAAAGAGATGTGGAAGCCTAGTTTCGATTAGATATTTAGCAATTAAAGGAGCTAATTGGGGACGGACGCTACGGTGGGAAGATGTCCCATTTATAGGGGAAAGAGGATGATATATTTCCTTACAATGTAGCTTCACAAAATTGGTAAAGTATGTATGGAATGATAATTGAGAAGACCGAAATTATCGTCGAAAATATTCTTAAAGATCACATGTATACAAGAGTGTCCTGAAAAGTTTCCAACGTCTACATGAAGATGGTAGCACTCGTAAATAAAATCTAGTGAATTTAATTGTTCATCTGTTGACAGTTACTCACCAAAGTTTGAGCCATTTTGGACCATCAGTTGTTACGTAACAGTCGTTTGAGTAGGTTGATGTGAGTGCTTTTATGACAATGGACAAAATTGAGTGTCGA
The DNA here is from genome assembly GCA_030765055.1 of Mantis religiosa. Taxonomy (NCBI): domain Eukaryota; kingdom Metazoa; phylum Arthropoda; class Insecta; order Mantodea; family Mantidae; genus Mantis; species Mantis religiosa. Next base: position 177,052,783 of record CM060952.1, read on the forward strand.
GTTGTCATTAAACGTACGTTTTTGAAAGACAATACGCCTTCGCAAATCAAAGGTGAGTTAGATTCTGTGTATGGGAACTCTGCACCATCATCTAACACAAGTGAAATTTTGGGCAGCTGAATTTATACGTGGGCGTAAAAGGTAGGGAGACAACGAACGTTCGGGACGTCCAAAACTGAAACTACCGACGAAAACATCACCAAAGTACAGCAAATGGTGCTAGACCACCGCCGAATTAAAGTGAAATGGATAGCAGAGGCTATGAACATGTCAAAAAACCTGTTTGTCACATATTAAATTAACATGTAGACATGAGAAAGCTGTCCGCACTTTGAGTGCCACGTTTGCTCACGTTAGATCAAAAACGTGTTCAAGTGAACATTTCCAACGCTCTGTTGGCGCAGCTTAGGCGCAATAAACCCAAGTTTTGGCGCCGATTAATTGCTTTAGAAGAAATTGGGATATACCATTATACGCCCGCAACGAAAACACAGTCCAAACAGTATACTGCAAAGGCGCAACTGCTCCAAAAAAAAAAAAAAAAAAAAAAAAAAAAAAAAAAGTGAAAATTCTTTCTTTTCGGCTGGTAAAGCGATGGTGACTGTTTTCTGTGATAGTTGTGAAGTTATTTTAATCGATTATCTTCAAAAAGGGGAGAACCATTACAGGAACATACTACACATCATTACTTGATAAGGTGAATGCAGGACTTGCAGAAAAACGGCCACATTTGTAGAAAAAGAAAATTCTGTTTCTCCAGGACAACCCACCGTCTCACACCTCAGCGGTTGCAATGGCGAAAATCCACGAATCGCGGTTTGAACTACTTGACTCACCAGATCTAGCTCCAGGCGAATTCCTAATGTTCCCTCATCTGAAAACTGCGCTCGGAGAACAGAGTATTTCGTCAAATGAAGAGGCAATTGCATTCGTGAACAATTATTTTGCAGAGAAAAAAGCCTAGTTCTATTTGGACGGGTTACAGGCATGGGAGCATCGCTGGGAGAAGCGTGTAGAGTTACAAAGAGACTATGTTAACAAATAAAAAAAGTAAAAAAAAAAAAAAAATAAAAGATAAAAAATAAGGAATTCTGAATAAAAGGCCGATATCTTTATTAGGTTGGAAGCTTTTCAGACCACACTTGTATACAAATTAGAAGAATTTTAATGGAAAATATGAATGAAACGAAAACAGCTCAAGCTACATTATTCAGTGATATTTTGAAGAGCAGACCAAAACCAAGTATGCACCGAGAATTACAGTAACCAAGTATTTCCTAATACCCCTATCTGTGCTATGAAAAACGAATTTGACATTATTAATTTAGTTTCTCAAATGTGATTTCTGCCTAGCGACAACGTTTCTGTAACGACTTTGGCTTTCAGGGGTTAAGGCTTGCTTTTCCTTTTTATCACTACTTTAATATTTTATCTAAACCAAAAACAAAATAGAGAAACCAGTTATTTATGCCTTGTCCGATACTTATCATTGACTTTACATCCACTTTCATATGAATAATATTCTATTTCATTCTTTTGTCTTTGCATGACAAGAGTGTTGCTGTTAAAGGGTTATGTCTGGCTGTTATCCTTAAAGCGATAAATAACGTGTACAGCATTTTCCTAGCTGTACGAACACAATACAGCACCTTTAGAACACGCAATTTGGAATACACTTGGATTCTCATAATCATTTAACTGCTGCAAGCTTTGATTCGTGAAAATTTGTTTTGTGGCGCTGCCCTACCGCCCCCACACGATGTCCATCATGGCGCGTGACTACAAGTAGTCGGTGTAAATCACTCGGTGCCCCATGTATGCTGTAGCACGTAAGTTGAGTAATGGCCGGGACAAATGAACGCTGCCCACTTCCGTGACACAGCTGAGTTTTTAATTATAATGAAATTGTTTTTTAATGTCTGTGCAAACATGGGTCGTGAATAGACAGAACCAGTTTCTCAGCAATAGATATGTACTTCTAATTTGCATGTGATGTCTTCCCTTATTAAACAAGAGAGGCTGTTCAATCAGGAAGAGAGAGACATAACTGCGTACACACATTTGATCTATTATAAGTATCATACATTGTAGGAGTTGAGAAAATGTAGTCTGAAAAAATAGTTTTAAAATCAGAAGCATTTGGATTAAGTTGTTTCTTTAAGTGGCAAAATGTAAAGAAATGCATTATCTCTAGAGAATAATAGGTCTTTGTTTCTTGCACAGCTATTATCTGTTTCAAATGGGAAGGTGTTTGTCCTTGAGCGCTACTAGGTGAGCAACCAATCGAAGTGCTGCGGTGTTGTCGTATTGCATTCCCCCTAAGTGGTGTGTGACAAGCGCCAACCTATTCAATCTGTATGAAGTACTATTCGTGCTAAGACAAAGATTCAGATTTTGCCGAAAGTGATCCATGTGGAAAGTAGAGAGTAATGTATGTAACATTGCCATGAAAACCCCATATATTTAGCTCAAATAGTTTGTTTCTAATACAATTAAATAAACCACTGTTACCTATATTATAACAATAAATCGCGACGTAAGCACTGTGTGAATTACATTATTGGTTGGCATGTATACGTGTACGTATATTTGTAATTACTCAGAACTGAAACGTAAATGTTTGACATGACGTGATAAAAGAATTACTTTGAATAATCCAGTTCCAGCGAGAGGAAACAATGAATTTTCTGCTGACCTGGCAGAACGTGTCTGGTCACGTTATATCTTTGTTTATGAATGGTTCGTAATCTCTATTAACTAAAGAGTTCAAAGTGATTGGTGTGTATGTATGTACAGATAACTTAATTACTCAGAACTGAAATTTAAACTACTGACGTGACGGATGAAAGAATTACTGTGAATAAGTCAAGGTGTTAAATTCGAGAAAGAGCAAACACTTCATTTCCTCTTAGCCTGTGGAATTTTTTTTTTTTAATTTATGTCCTCCAACGTTAAGTCATATCGGACGATGAATGGATTGGGTGAAATGATGCTCAAATAAGACCGGAGTCCATAGAGCTTAGAGTTACCCGACATTCGTCTTTCAGGATAAGGGAAAACCCCGGAAAAGTCCTTATCCAGGTAACTCACCCTTACCGAGATTCGAACTCGTAACCTCTTAAACGTGAAGCAGACATGCTACCACCACGCTACCAAAGCGGGCGCCTATGGAATGCTGTATGCTTATGTTTATGAATGAATGCTGGATAAGAAGTGTTTGTTTACTCTGGAGAGTCCAGATCAATATCATTCAGTTGTTCTTTACACAGCAGTAGAGTAAGAGTTAATTAGTGCAATAGCTTCTTGCGATGAATGTAATGTTGAGTCAAAAAGGCAGGTTAGAAAAAGTCAGGCTAGAAGTAGTATTTTTAAGGTGTACAAGTCTTCAACAATTTTTCAGAAATAGAAACTAAAAATGAGCTGTTGCAAAGAGTACTTCCGTTTAAAACCACGGAAAAAGAGAATCAGCTCGATCAACTTGCAACTGAAATGGGACACGAGGTAATACGCCTCCCACCTTACCTACCACTGCCAATATAATCCAACTGAGTTGGTGTGGGCTCAAATAAAACGGGGGATTGCAATCAGAAATAATACTTTTAAACTGACGGACGTTAAACGACTTGTTCACGAAGAAACTGACAAGCTAACACTACAGGACTGGGAAAACTGCGTGAGGCATGCAGAAAACCTTCAAGAAGACGATTTTAAGAAAGAAATATCGCGGACGAGATTTTGAACCTGTAATCATAAATTTGCAAGACTCAGACAATGAAGACAGTGACAATGACGAATTGTCTCTTAACGGAAGTGACAATGACGGCTATATGGATGAGCCACTGGCAGATCCATTGGACTAAAAAACAGATAATTCATAAACTATTGTGAGTTTGTGGGTTCGTGAACTGAAAAGTCCAATTACACCACTCAAAAATGTTCTTTATTTCCACCGACTTACAGTTAAACACTTGCCAATTACACGGAATTACGTAATGCACACAATTACGATTCACCAGTTCGTCCGTTACAATTCCACTGTACGGTCACAATTACGTAAATTCTTCCGTTGGACATACACAGTCTTCTCCTCCTTACACTAGCACTGCACTCTTACGCTGATTGCCACGAACTCTTGACTAACTCACTCCTCTTGCCCGACGTGCTGCTTATATAGGGCCAGCGGGTCGATCTGGAAGGTTCTAGATTAGATGAAATATCCCGTAAGTTCGGGAACACAGGTGAAACAGAAAGAGACGGCACAGTGATGTTTTTTTCTCCCAGCCACCTCCTGTCACCACTATAAGACAAACGAGGGGAGCGGCGTGCCTAACACCGACCTCCCCTGTTTGCCCGCTCTCAGCTGGTTCTATAGGGTGTTCCAACGCTCGGGTGACACTATAATTATAGTTATAGTATTTTAAAATATACATAACTTGTAAAAATGCTTTTTCAAGTTTCCATTTTGGTAACTGCATCATTCTAAAAGTTTGCAAAATATAACTTGGTAACCCTTACGTTTGCGCCAAGCAGACCTGCACGTTGCACGAGTGTGCGAGAGAGAGAGGGACATATAAAGGGAGTGGGGTAACAAGCTGGTAACGCTAAGAGTGATACGGCAACTGATTAGCTGGACTCCAGAACTCTTCCCATTTGTAACGCATAATAGTACTCTAATGACCCGGGGACCACAGTTATTTTGCTTCATTCATTAGCAAAGTCCCACTCTTAGACTACGTATATGAAATGTCTTTATTGTCAGAGTTTTGAAGGGGAATATCCTACATAAATTATTTATGACTTGTGGGTTAGTTTTCTTCTACATTCCCCTTATCTACTTAAGCCATATGGCGGGCTTTGATCTCAGAAATAGCTAAATTACAATACAATAATACTGGGTTGTAATATTTTATTTTAATGTTGACTTTTGTTAAAATGTAAAACATATTACATTCCTCCATAACGTGAAGTTGTGTACCACTGGAAATACATGTTTTGGGGCCTTGAATTAAAAAATGTAATATTTATAAAATGGTCCGTTAGCAAGTACGCGCGCGTACTTGCGTGTGTGTGTGTGTGTGTGTGTGTGTGTGTGTGTGTGTGTGTGTGTGTGTGTGTGTGTGTGTGTGTTTGTGTATGTGTGAATGTTGAAAAAGCAATACTTAAAAGCGAAATACAAATCAACAATACTTAGTCTTTAAATTTAGTACATTCCAAAGTAGGAGACTTAATGATTTTAAAATGAATTCCGCGTACTCTATATACATTCTCGTTAAATAGCTCTTTTTATGTTCTCATACTGTCGGGAACCCGTTATCTGGGATAGTGCGGCTTTTGTACACAAAGAGCCTGAAAATAAAATAGCGGAGGTAAAGCACTTTCCGGCGCAGATTAAGTTACGCTTCTGGAAGGTTTGGATTTCGTCATTCAATGTCCTGTTATTCCAGAATCATCTAGTGATTTTACGGAACAGTCGGCTTCTTGTTTGCCCCAAAAGTCTCTCGAATTTATGAATGAGATACATATAAGAGATTGTGACACGCCAGCGGACAGTTGTAAAACGAGAGTGAAGTCAGACGTAAAGAGTTGTAACGAGAGCTGTTTGTTATTGTCATTGACCTTGGATGATTGTGTTGTATATTGAGGCGGTCCTTGCCCGTTAGGTACCTCGTTGAGCCCTCCCGGTACTCAACACCTCATATGAGAAGATATGGGATGGGTGGGGATAACGAATGGGAGATTTTCAACAGGTCGGGGGTTTTCTCAGGGTAGATCTGAATGAAATATCTCTTTTGAGTTTCAGGGAGTGGGTGCGTCCGGACAGGGTATGGGGTTTATCATATAGAAGACACCACGACCTTTGAATGCCAAGTTTATTCATATAAGTAGTCCTCTCCACTCGACACCGTTATCTTGATGTTATGTATGTATCTGTGTACGCATTATTTGTGACCGTCGAGGGCATTACTTCGTGCATTCGCGAACACGGACTTTGATGAATTTTCAGTACCTGTGGCCCCCTCCACTCGCCGAAACAGAGTGTTTTTTCTAGAAAACATTAAACGTCGCCATTGCACAAATTTCTCCTTCCTTTCGCCGAACTTTGGACACTTTAGGGGTCATGTGACCTGTTACTTGTTTCTTATAGATTGTGTTTCATCCCTACTCTTAAATCTAAAAGCAATTTCTCGTGTCTGAAACGTGTATTCTATGCAATTTTCACTTTCCCACAGTCAAGCTAATTAATGCATACGCATGTTTGAAAATGTGTATTTTAAATCCCGGTGTCTATTCTATCATCACGTACCATGTGCAGGCCAAGACATGGCTGGCGACGAGGGTCTAACTTTGGACAATGTCACCTTTGTCGGCAAGAAATTCAAAGAAAGTACCTGTGAGGAAAGGTGTTCATTCACCTCGCTATTTGGATCTTCGTGCTTTCGATAACACACACACACAATATATATATATATATATATATATATCTTGATTGCCTGTTTAGTATCTGCACTTGTATATTTAATCATTTTCCTCTATATTTATTATAACCTAGTTTAATTCATATTGTGGTATCTATCCGCTCTTAATTATGCATGTAATAATACTTTCGGGGTTATTATGACAATGTTATCCCTAACAGGGACGGTATCAATATCTGATGTAATGTTTTTACCTGAGAACTGAACAGTGTATTTCTACAGAAATAAAGAACAATTGTAATATCTGCAACTGGGTCTTTTAGTTCTACGAACCCTCAAATCCACAATATTCCGCAAATGGGTCTGAAGGACATTAAAATGGCAGGTAGAATGCATGTGCTGTATTGTCAGGGAACAACCCCGAAGTTCATCAATGAGGGACTTTGTATAATTTTGTAGACTGCTAACGCCCAACAAAAACGTGCTATATCGTAAATGCAGGTTCTTTTTAATCTAGCTATAATTTATTAGAAATAACTGTTTAATGATATACATGATTTTGGAGGTCTATGTTAACATCGGTTTCAATTTCTTATAGTCATATTTTTAAACAACTCTTTCTCCTCTATAAATATTATCCTCCAGCTTTATGCGGTAAAATGTTTCATAATAATAAACAGAAAATCCGATTAATACTGTGTCAAATTACGAATTTGATATATTTTTAACAGTCCTGTTCTTCTTGAATTAATTGTTCTAGAAGTTAAATTTTATTTGATGTGCTGATATGAAATATATGGTTGAATATCGACCACCTCAGCACATTTGATCCAACCTATTGCATACACTAAAACAATAAGTGGTACTTGAGTAAGAAATGAACACGTCAGTGGAGTAACATTTGAAATTGCTGGCAGTAATATATGGTTGTTTTAAATATGGTATGTAGAGGATATAAGTAGGTACCTACTTAGGATAACATAGGATTGGGGACGGGTGGAATGGGATGGCTTGGGCTTCTCCGGAGGGAATTCGGCACGTCGACCAGATGGATCCTTTTTACCTATGTCCCAGGTGGGGCATCCTGGGAGGAAGAATGAGGCGGGAGGAGACAGAGGGACACCGACCCCAAGGAACCACGACAGTGAGAGGGCAAGTTTACTATCATTTACCAGCTTGAAACTCTCCGGCAGTGCAGTCCAACCGGCCTCCCAATTGCCGTGACCCAAAACAGTCCACCGGACCGGCTTGAAGAACGGAGGTCGACATACCGAAGCTCAGAAATACTTGGCAGTTTGGTGCAACAGGCATCCCTCCAGGCGCGACCCACAAGCCAGGCTCGAAGACCAGAGTCTCATATTCGTGAGCTCGAATAACTCGCGGCAGGCTTGCACAACCTGCATTCCTCCCTCCGTGGTCTTGAAACGGCCCGATATGCTCGCTCGGAGACTGTCTCAGTGGAGGGCGAAGGTATCCACAGGAGTATATCATCCTGCCAGGCAGCGCCGACACCAACCTAAACTTCTACCCTGAAAGAGACAGTTAAGCCCAGAGGTTCCACCCCATTAGTCTTGAACCCGTAAGAACAAGACCCGGGCCTCATGCTACCAGGGAGTTATCCGAGCTGTCCCAAAGGGCGCTCGGCGTCCTCCATGGTTCTTTCCATAGGGCAAGACATGGATACCTAACAAGCCCCCCCCCCCATCTGGTCCAAGGACATAAGACGGGATGGAAGTGGATACGCCATTTACGCGCGCCAACACCAAAGGTGAAGACTACTGAAAACCTCGGTGGGGCCTCCTGGTGATCTAGCACACCTTCTACTATCTTTGCAGGCAAGTACCCGGGAGAATTAATGGCTTCCCTCAACCCCGTCCAGAGACGTACCCGATTCCCATGGGTATTGGGAACCACTGCCACCTCGAGACCATCCCAATCCGAACAACTCCCGAAGGAGGGGCTCAGATGTTCGGCCCGAGGTTCCTCTAGTAACGTCAAAGGTACCACGAGTGCTAAGGGTCCGCGGCCGCCGCACCACGGCAGCTGAAGGGGACGGATCCCCTCCCCTACACCCTGAAAGAGACAATCAGATGAGAAGTTATATGAATAGAAATGATTTAGAAGTATAGGAAATTCGGGGATGTAATTAAGCTATCCAGCATTCCCTTGGCGACCAGGGAAACCCCCGAAAAGCCCATGGAACAGGTAGATCGGCCAAGGGAATCGAACCTGGACCTCCCAAATATGGGTCAAAGATGAAACTACCTGAGCCATTAACTACAAATACTTAGTGTTCATAATTCAGAATAGTGAAATAAGAAATATTACATAAATATGTACTTTATTTGCAGATAAAAGCTATTGTCGGGTAATGTTTTCAGGCTACTTAGCACCTACAATGTTGCATGCTCAGGTCGTGCGTGTTTTCCTCCCCTGGAACGTGCGGCAGGTTACTTTGATTGGTAAAGCAAAGCAGACAACTATTGCAAAAATGACAGATCACTCCAATGAATCTAATGACAAAGAGTGGAATCAGTGACCGTTCTTGCGTACGCAAATATACAGGTTGTTTAAGAGCGAAACCGAACGATTATAGCCGTTTATAATTTCGGTGTAGCAGCTTCGAAGTTTTGTTAGGTATAATTTTATGCAGCATTAAATATCACATGATCGTGTGATTAGGCAGTGCAGCAACCACTAGTGTGCGAACCTCAAAAGTTGTTATTGATACGCACCGGCCTGGAAAACAAAAACATTACTCCTTACTCTTTATCAGTGATTCTACACTATATTTGAGGTAATGGGGCAAAGGGCAGTTATTTGTGTAAAAGTTGACTAATATCTAACTCTGACAGTTGAAAGGTTGCTCTTCAGTGTAAAACTACACATTCCGTTCTAATTCCGATTTTGCGCGTACTTGGTTAGCAAATCCAAGCAATATGGAGCGCCATACGAGTAGCGAGATGACGGATATGGCTTTGATAGTTGGAAGAGCTGAAGGGAATTCAACGAACGCACGATTACTTTAGTTTCATTAAAAATATGAACTGTAAAAGTAGTTACATCAATGATAATATTTATTGTTTAACTTCTGAGCATTTTGTTATGACCTTAACTGTCCAATACTTTCAACCACTTACTGTGAATATCAGTAGCTTCCTTTTTAGTTACAAATGCTTCATTTAGTATTGTCTACCAGGTGAAATAAAATGCTCATCTCATTGTATAAGCCACTTAGTTTTGGTTAATTTATCTACAATTCTTTGATACTGTTTCCTGTTCTATCATTGAATGCTTCTTCTTTCTTAATTTCTCTATTTTCCTTTTTTAATTTTGCGTTCTCCAACGTTAAGTCATATCGGAGGGTGAATGAAATACGTGAAATGATGCTCAAATATGTCCAGGGTACATGGAGCTTAGAGTTACCCAACATTCGTCTATAAGGATAAGGGAAAACACCGGAAAAAACCTTATCCAAGTAGCTCACCCTGACTGAGATTCGAACTCGGGACCTCTTGAACGTGAGGCAGACACGCTACCATCTACGCTACCGAGGCGGGCTTGAATGCTTCCATTCACAACCTCACTAACATTAACTTCCCTCCTAAAGTTATAAGTTGCATATGTTCACCAGCTTATTTGCCAACATGGACTTCTATAATGGAATTTTGGAACACGTTACATACTCATAAGCAATAATGAAGCAAAGCTTCTTTATTGCGGTTTCATAAGCATAGAAATTCTTAATAGCAACAATCTACCGCGGAATATGCCGGCATGTTTACAAACAGCTACAGCATGCGGCACGGTTTGTGACATATACCTGCAAACTCCGACAGCATGAGGCACGCGTTGTTGTTCCTGCCTAATCCACAGTCATTTTTATGCGGCTCTATTGGCGGTAAAACTATCTCTATGTACCACATAGTAGCTGAGCAACTACGGCTGTATGTTTTTAGGTGTCGTTTTGAAACACACTATATTTTATGTGTTATCTGCAACTTACACTTTCACAAATAATGAAACGAGAAGAGTTTAATTGTACTTAGTTGTGGATGTACAGTTTTACCTTACACTCCAATTTATTGTGTAACAGTTCCAAAGTTTTCTGTAAGGGTAATCACTCCAAACCATCTGGGGCAATAAGTCGCACATTAAAATGTGAACGCCTTGAATGTAAACAGATGGTCTACACATACAGGAGTCAATTTAGTGACACAGTACATAATATGACAGGTTGTAAATTATGTGATATTTTTGTAGAAAAGTAATTAGACTAAGTGAAACATGACTAACTTCCAAGTGAATACATATTGAAATACCAATTGCTATTGAATTAGCTGCACTTTCAGCTCCAACACTTGCTATGAGTAAAGCATAAAAGTCATTTGTTTTGACAGGACTTCCCAGCTCGTAATAACTTATATTATAGACTTAGTTCGTCTACTGAAAGCTATTATTTTATCAGAGAAATTCTGTCGAAGCAAAATGTATTTTCGCTCGCAGCAAGAGATCATAGTGCAGCATCAGTATCGTGTATCAACACCCTATGCCAGCTAACCCTGCTCTTGCCCCAGGGTCCATAGCCACATTGGATAGGTAATACGTGCTTAAGAGCAGCACATAGTGGATTACATGGGGGCCTGACGTGAAGTTCAAATCATGGGGAGGGCATGGCTGCATCGCCGGAAGCTTGTTTTTAGTCCGCTGCATCATTTTTAGCTTATCAATTTCAATCAAGGCATAATGCACTATGAAAATAGAACCTACAGAATTTGTGATATTAATATCATAAACAAAGACGATATTTAAAAAAGAAGACAGAAATGAATGCAAAAAATTATAGAGGAATCAGTCTCATAAGTACATGCTATAAAATATTAGCAAAAAATTTTAGCAAAAGGACTAAATATAATAACTGAATCACTACTCAATAATGAATAACATGGTTTCAGGCAAGGCAGATACTGTGCTGATTGCGTCTTAACAATATAAAAAATAACACAAATCATAAGATAATTTAATTTATAGACCCACATATTATTTGTTGATTACGTAAAAGCAATTGACAAAGTTATACGGCAAAAGCTGTGGTATATAATGACTGAAAACGGATATCCTCAACATTTAATTTTAATGATAAAGAAAATGTACTAAGGGACTTGTATTATCATCGATAATGGTTTTAAGACAGAAACTATCAACCTAGGTGTAAGAGAGAGCTGCCCAATTTCGCCAACTCTTTTTCATATTTATATCGACGCAGCACTTGCCGAATGGCAAGCTCAGTTGAAAGTAGACTTTAAGTTAGGTCGTACAATCTTAAATACAGTCCTCTTTGCAGATGATCAAGTCATTCTGGCAGATATTGAAGACAGATTACAAATAACTTTGTACCAACTCGACAAAACAATGTCAAAGTATAATTTTATCATTTCAGCAGAGAAAACGAAAGTGATGGCTTTTATTGGTAAATACCCAAAATGGTCCAAAATGCCCCTCAAAAACAAAATACTATAACCATTTAATTATTTTAATTACCTAGGATGTGATGTTTCCTATGAATGTGACACATTTAAAACAAAAGATCTATAAATTTCAAAACATATGTGGCACTATAAAACGAACATTGAAAAACAAAACAAGAAGAGATACCATATTAAAGTTCTATAAAACTATGGCAGTGCCTGTTATATCTTACGGATCCGAGACCTAGACTTTGAACTGAACTGATAAAGGAATACTTGAAACGGCTGAATTGAAATTTTCGAGGTACGTAGCTGGCTGTAGTCTTACATTACTAAGATTACACTAAGATTACTTAAAAAGTAAAACACTAAGAGAACAAATAAAATATTTACTTTAAATGACAAAGTCAGGGAGTACAACCTGAAAGGGTAAGATCATCTCTCTCGAATGCCAGATGAGCCCAAACAGGCTTATTTGGCCTATCTTGAAGGCTGATGCTGATGAATACCATAAATAATAAAGCTACGATACTGAATTGAGTTCTTGTAAGAAGTGAATATTTTATTCCTAATATTAAATTTAATACCTCGAAAAGAGATTTTTCACTAATTTGATTTTAAATTTAGTGGTACACTGTGTATTAATTACTAGATCATTTGTTTTCTTTACTTCATGCAATCTCAGTATTTACTATGTGTAGGTATCGGAAGTGGTTAAGGTGACTACATTGCGAAATGCTTATAAAATCCTTGTTTACCTGAAATTCAGTTTTCTTTCCTCTCATTTTTGCTACAGAATATAATCTGCCAAACAACAAATGCGAATCATCACCAAATTAAAGGTTTCCAAGCATTAAAATCAAGACCAAAGGGCATAATGCAGAAGAGCTACTAGAATCTAGGCAGCGACGTCGTAGGCCACAAGGCCTACAACGTCGCGTTTGCTCGCACTCACTATTTACCGGTGTCAGAAACTCTTGGCCCCTGATGTTTACATTGTCGGTATTACCATATGGTTCGTGCGTAAATAAATTGAAGTCAACTGTTTAACTGCCTACATACTTCACCGCCAGCTTATCTTTAAGCTAGTCCCGAGTACAGCCTCAACTGATATTTGTACCATAATTTACATCTTCCAAATCTACACTTTCATTTTGATTTATACAGGAGTAGACGTTTGGAAAAGTAGACTGTCATTTATTAGCATTATTAGTATGGAGTCGAAATAATGTACGTCTTAATACACACACACAAATATATATATATATATATATATATATATATATATATATATATATATTCCCCACAACATAAGACGTTCTGAACGGCGTATCGATTCCAAATGTAGTAAAATATTAAAATACATGTGTCAGTATGCAGTCGAAATAATGTACGTCTAGATATAGGAGTATTTCCCCCACAGAATGAGACGTTTTGAACCGCGTATCGATTCCATTGTAGTAAAATATTAAAATACGTGAATACTCTTCCTTCATAGGTATTTCAATTTATCTATCAGACATAGTAAGGGGGAAGTTTTCCACATAAGTGTTTCATATCATAATTTGAGACTCCCTAACTTAGTAAAAAGTAGAAAACGTTTTGTGCGCGTCTGTCCTGAACAGTGTAGTCCCAAAGCGAAACAAGATTTTCTTTGTTAACGACGCCGTCAATTATTATAATCATATCAGCGCCGTCGGTGTATCAGAATTTCGTGCCACAGGAGTTCTTTAACACGCCAGTTAATCTACTGACACGATGCTGTCGCTTTTAAACACACTAAAATGCCATTGGTGCGGGATGGTTTTAAACCTGCCACCTTTGGACCACTAAGCCAGCGCCAAATATACTGAATCATCCATATCGTCTATTTCAAAAGCGAAAAGTAGCTTATATATGACCCTCGGTAGATAAGTGCTTCATCTTCCAAGATGTTCTAGAATATTCCTCCTCCCCGAATTATCATTTACATCTTTGAAAGTTTTCGTTTTTCAAAAATAGTTCCTAATGATTTTGAACTCTTTGAGCTCAACATTCTGAATGCCTTTTGTAGCGGTTCCCCTCCTTGTGGTTTGGATTTATATCACACGATGTGGTGACATATCTGAAGAAGGATTCGCCCCGCCGTGAGGTCTACGCCCCACATGCGCAAAAGTTTCGCGCTCCCTCGGTGTGGCGATGCTTGTAGAAGCCAAACCTAACCTTGACGTAGAAGCGATGAACCTTTCGTCTAAAAGCCGTGAAGATGATGTTGATCCCGAAATTAAGGTTTGCCAGAAGTAAAGAATCATGATGGATGTCAAAGGAATGTTGGTTCTTTGTTACAAGGGCAAGGCCAGTTGAGACCAGCAGTTGTAGGGAAAGTTGTTATAACAAAAGCAATGTAAGAAACAGCGTCCTTAGCAGTTTCTAAAGGGGCTCACTTGACGTGTATGAATAGGGAATTCTTTGGGTCATTTACAATGGCGACAAAACAGCCACAAAGGGACTTTGGTAGAAAAGGAGTTTTGAGAGTGAAAGTTACATATACACACACGCGCAGCTGTGGTCATGCAAGACAGTCTTCGGCGTGAAGCCGATCAGAAGGGTCTTCGGCGTCAGGCCGATGAGAGCAGTCTGAGGCGTGAGGGTGATTAGGGGCAGTCCTCTGGTTCGGTCTTGAATATTTGTCGGTTCGTATATATATGAGGAACGAATAAATTTACAGAGTAATAAACATTCTGCATTCAGTAACACTAAACCGAGATTGGTAACCCTTGGTCGGCCAATTCCATTTCGATGTTTGAAAATAAGAAGCAGTAAATAAATAAGTTGGAAACGGGCATTCCAGTGTTATTAAAATCTTTCTCTCATCCACGCATACCCTGAGAGAAACCTCATTGTTCGCCGACTTATTTGCTCGCCATTAAATTATTGCTTCAAATTGGCGTCCACAACGTGGAATTGTGCGCACCCATAAACGTATTAGTTACAAATTGGCGCCCAACGTAGAACTCTTTGCTCGCCACATATATTTTAGTTACAATGTTTTCGAAGATTTCTATAAATCCTCTCTCCGGCAGCTGCGGCGAGCGATGGGATGTGAAACTGCTCAGGCGTGGTATCCATACAAAAGGGATTTCACTTTTAGACAACTATGGAATAAAATAATTAATACAGTTTCATTTTACTTGAAATTATATTTCTCGACATCATTTTCTTCTTTACATGCGACATCTTCCACTGATGTATATAGCCCTTTACTATATAGTAATTTTCTGCGTTTATTTATAAATGATGCAACTGTTTTTTACCTAAATTATTTATCATAGCGTCACGTATTCGATGTATATTTTAAACGTTTACTAAACGTTCATAAATGATGAACTCAAATAACTTTTAATAGTTTCAAGAAGTCTTTTACCGAAAGCGCGTCTACCCTCTTCGAGAGTTCAAAACAGAAGAAAGAATTTGAGAATAAATTCATTGGTTCTTTTTTCTGTTTTTGTTGCTAAGCCACCGCAATACTTAATTCTGATTGGTCCTACGTCACAATTTGGGATTTCAATAAACCTAAGCATTTGTTGCATCATCTATATGGCCTGCTTGTTTACTAACTTAAGTTGAATTACAGATGGCCATGTTTACCTGATATGTTCATGTATACAATCTCAGCTTCACTTTTGCATAACTGTTAAACTTAAGAGGAAAACAAAATTTGATTGAACCAAAATTAGCAAAACTTTTGATGCAATTGAAACAAGCGATTTAAGTCAAATGCTTTGAAACATTTCCGAGATATTTCTTGTGATTTATTCCAATATTCAAATACTTATACCTCCTCCGAATGGGAACACCCTATTCGTTTCTTCATTTCTTGGCCAAACCTTACCTCAATTAAATGCATTAGATAGTATAATGTATAAAGTTTTTAAGAACTGTTAATGAAAGAAAAGAGAAGGTCATGTCGACATAACGCAATATTTATTTTATCACAAATAATTTCTACTTTTACAATAAAGTTTGGAAATATAGTTTGTTTTGTTCACAAAACAAAAGTGTACTTCTGTTCAGAAGCGTTAGAGTTTATATTAAAGCATTCATCTAACATCTTCATTTATCTGCATTTATTAATATTAAGTCATTGCATAATTTCATAATTTTTTGTCACAGACTACAGTGTTAACATCCAGGTGTTCGTATAGTATTCCTGTGCAATCCCTGAAACATGTTGTTTTGTTTTATATCTAGCAAGTTATTTGTTACACCTAACAACTTGCTTTCTATTTCTAAAACATGTATTCTGCAACGACTTGGAGTTGTGAGCAAGTTGTGGAGGAAAAGATGATGATGAACCTCGTTGAAGATCTAGTTGCTGGATTCTAGTAGTTCCACGGCTGCTCTGGTATTTGCATAAGCTCTTATTTTCAGGGTCGGTCTCAAATGGGAAGTGATAATTTAGTTATAAATAAAATAAAATGGTAGTTCCTTCTTTATTTTATAAAAATTTCTATTTTAATTAAAAGGAAACCTTTCCAACTATTTTTTATTTATCCAGATTTACTGAACCCGATTTTACACAGTGGTATGTTAGGGTTAGAGTTGATACATAAAAAGGTACAATTTGAACAAAAATATTTTAAATATTATAAGGAAGAAATGATGTTTTAATCTGATGAATATTAATTTAAACTATTTCAGACGTTTAAACACTGAGTTTATAAACATCATGAAGTACTTATCCTGTTGTGGCCTCATTAGCAAAGATGTGAGCGGAGCAGAAAATTCAGTTCCTAGAGAGTCTAGCTTGAATATTACTTCTTGTCTTTCTCTCCATAAAATGGGACAACAGAAAAGGAGATGAACCACAGTTTGAAATTCTTCACCACACATGCACTCGGGGTTGGATGTTAAGTGAAAGCGTGATAAGTATTCACCAAATTTACCATGTCCGTTTAAAAATTGTGTCAAAACAAAATTCTGTAGAAGAGTTTCACATTTTCCGCTGTCATATACATTAGGGAAAAATAATGTTTTTGTTAAACTTCCATTTGGAGTTTTTAACCATTGTTGGTTCCATTCTTCAAGAATATGTTGAAATAGCACATAGGACATAAAGAGTATGTCACAGGAAGATTGGATTCTGCAGCCTTCTTAGCCAAGCAATCACCTCTCTCGTTACCTAAATTTCTACTGTGTCCTTTAAGCCATCACATGCAAATATGTCCTGGATGGTTTTGAAGCAAGGTTCTGATTTCATGTGCTAATGAATTTAAGTTTTATTTATGATTAATAGCGAGTAGAGCTGATTGTGAATCACTAAGAATACGGGCACTGTTCCCATTAACAGTACACAATTTTATAGCTTCTTTAATTGCTAAGAGCTCCCACTGGAATACAGAACATTCAGGTGACAATTTAAATATGGAGTGAGTTAGTTCCGTTTGGTTTTCGTAAACAACAAAAGCACATCCAACTGCAGATATATTATCTTTAAATTGGTAACGCGAATCCTCTGTATATATGTAATAATCATGAAAATTACATATTTCCTTTAAACAGGTTACAGAACTTGATGGGTGTCCTGCTGTGGTAGCATGCTCCGGGATTTGCAGTTTAAAGTGAGACAGATAAGACGCACATTCACGTTCATGTTTTCCAACTATTAGTTACACTTTTCAATGCTTAATTTTCGTCGAGAGTATACTAGCTTGCGCAATCATTTACAACCTTCCACTTTCCAATGCAAGCACAAACTCCGCAGAAATGCATACTCACAAAAAACATACGTTCACACTTTCACGTCCATTTGCAGAGGAAAAAATGGCTGCAAGTCCCTCATTTTTTATAGCCCTGCCGCTGCCATAACAAGAACTAAATATCTTTCAAATTTTTTAAATTACATCGTCATTCTTTTTATAATAATTTTTTCTTAACGTAATTTTAACATTTAAATAATAATTCTTTAGCTAATTTTAATTAAAAAATAGACTTAAACTTACTACTTAAAGCGTTTCAATTCAAATTGAAATCGTTCACTTTTGTGTGCCACTTTGGGCTATAACCAGATGTGAGCTCACTAGTTCATTATACAAACAATTTCCGTGAATATTTTCTGCAAAAGGGGAACGTAACAGTCCTATACTACCTAGCATGAAGATGCTGCAGAAAATGAAATATTGCCCAGGAGGTCAAGTGCCTCTGTGCTATGAATGTTGATTTCATTCGTTTTTAAGATGAGTGGCATGAGAATATACCATTGTCGAATAGTTCTTATGATTCAAGGCATATACTTATGCAAATGGAAAGAGCTGCGTCACTATATATCATAATATGTCGGTAAGAAAAGGAAGTTGCAATAAATATTGTGAGGGTCCGAATCGGAAGCCATTTAACACGAAGAGTTGTGTAGACAGACATTCTTCATAATGTATTTTGTTTACGATTGAAGTCTGACATTTTTGTGGTTGTACGCACAGAGATTTTAATAAGATTTTATAAGATATGCGTTATTATTCAAAGGAAGTAAAGGAAAATAAAGGAATTTCTGCATTTGCATTCTGCAAATATGTCCAGGAGAAGTGCAATTGAACTTTCTACGCGCTCTATTATTTGTCTGCTCCGCCTTTCTTTTGGAAAATAAATTACTAGATATTTTCAGTTTTCATCCTACATTTAAAACACATGCAAAATGAACCTTTGGCTCTCACTGGTTTATCAACAGCAAATATTACGAATTTAAGACATGAACGTGAATGTGCATCTTATCTCACTTAAAACTACAAATCCCGGAGCATCCTACCACAGCAGGACACCCATCAAGTTTTGTAACCTGTTTAAAGGAAATATGTAATTTTCATGATTATTACATATATACAGACGGTTCGCGTTACCAATTTGAAGATAATATATCTGCAGTAGGATGTGCTTTTGTTGTTTACGAAAACCAAACGGAACTAACTCACTCCATGTTTAAATTGTCACCTGAATATTCTGTATTCCAGTCGGAGCTCTTAGCAATTAAAGAAGCTATAAAATGGTGCACTGTTAATGGGAACAGTGCCCGTATTCTTAGTGATTCACAATCAGCTCTACTCGCTATTAATGATAAATAAAACTCAAATTCATTAGCACATGAAATCAGAACCTTGCTTCAAAACCATCCAGGACATATTTGCATGGGATGGGTTAAAGGACACAGTGGAATATTAGGTAACGAGAGAGCTGATTGCTTGGCTAAGAAGGCTGCAGAATCCAATCTTCCTGTGACATACTCTTTATGTCCTATTTATACTGTAAGGAGAATAATACATCAACATATTCTCGAAGAATGGAACCAAATATGGCTAACAGCTCCAAATGGAAGTTTAACAAAAACATTATTTTTTCCCTAGTGTATATGACAGAGGAAAATGTGAAACTCTTGTACCAAATTTTGTTTTGACACAATTTTTAAGTGGACATGGTAAATTTGGTGAATACTTATCTCGTTTTCACTTAACATCTAACCCCAAGTGCATGTGTGGTGAAGAATTTCAAACTGTGGTTCATTTACTTTTCTGTTGTCCCATTTTCTGGAGAGAAAGACAAGAATTAATATTCAAGCTAGACTCTCAAGGAACTGAATTTTCTGCTCCGCTCACATCTTTGCTAATGAAGCCACAACAGTATAAGTACTTCATGATGTTCGTCTGAAATAGTTTAAATTAATATGCATCAGATTATAACATATTTTCTTCATTCTAGTATATAAAATATTTTTGTTAAAATTGTGTATTTTTATGCATCAACTCTAACCCTAATATACCACTTTCATGATGTTTATAAACTCAGTGTTTAAACGTCTGAAATAGTTTAAATTAATATGCATCAGATAATAACACATTTTCTTCCTTCTAGTATTTAAAATATTTTTGTTAAAATTGTGTATTTTTATGTATCAACTATAACCCTAATATACTACTGTGTAAAATAGGGTTCATAAATCTGGATAAATAAAAAAGAATATGATATTTTATTACTGCGGAGTACGCTAAACTTTTGAATTACGTCACATGCAAGGATCAACAAAGTTTACCGATATAATAACGAAAGTTATGGTATTAAGTGTATTCAACGCGTATTATACCTCAGTTGCACAAATTAAAAGTTAGTGCGGTTACATATGAATTTATAAATTAAATGATGAGTAATGCAGTTATAGTTAAGCAAGCAGCTCAAAATTGTACACGAATTATCTATTTTTTTGTTTAGACCGTTTTAATACTATTTTGAAATATAACCCTGGAAAGCCTCGTGCATTTGTTTATGCTTTAATTCATAAACACTAACACAAGTATTGCTGTGAAAAAACAAACATGTATATTAAAATATATACGTTTAATCCGAAATTAATCCGGAAGAATTGGCATAAAGTATTAAGAATAGGAGTTAAGTATAAAATACTTTGCAAATCGTTTTAGTCCTGCTGGACCGAATTAATGTTACACCTTAGAATTGCAATAAGCAGAACAAAGTGAAAGAGTCATATATCTAGAGGTTCAAATCTGTATTTGTTTCGAAATTTAAGAAAAATTTTGATATTATGAACTTTTATTGTAGAAGTTTTTTCCCTTTACCTCATACTATTTAATTTTTTGTAGGGAACTACGTCTATTGGGGAGGCATCCCTAATATTTATTTTGAATGGAATGGGTTGAAATGATGCTCAAATGAGCCCGGGGTCCATGGAGCTTAGAATTACCCGACATTCGTCTTTCAGGATAAGGAAAACCCCGGAAAAACCTTATCC
Organism: Mantis religiosa; assembly: GCA_030765055.1. NCBI lineage: Eukaryota > Metazoa > Arthropoda > Insecta > Mantodea > Mantidae > Mantis > Mantis religiosa. The sequence goes on from CM060952.1 coordinate 177,073,437, forward strand.
AGTTAACCCACCCTGAGAGAGATTCGTACTCCGGATCCCTAAAGTGCATTGTGGTAAGTAAATATGCCTCATGAGCGCAATAAATTCAAAAGTGTGAAGCAATTCAAAAGATATCGGCAAAATTGGCAACATTATGCATTTAAAGCTTATTAACATTAAATATGGACACAAATGCAGGCTTTAATTAAGAAAAGGAGCATTAACAAGATACCTTTAATGGGCCTAGAAACTTCTATAGCTAAATTCGCTGGAGATAGAAATGCAAACCACATTTGCCCAGGGTTAATAAATCTTTTAAAGCTGTTAGTTAATTTAGAGAAAGTCCAAGAGATAAATGATGAGAAAACTAATAACACCTAATTTAGAATAGCTTTTGAAGAATATTATTGCAAGGCTTTAGTTAAAAACAACATTCATTACTACGGCTTTACTCGACTTCGAACTGGGAACTTCTCTGTGAAAGACAAACCTCGTTCTGGACGACCTGTGGTTACGGATGAGGAAAGGATAAAGGACATGATTACGATCAACCCCAGAATAACAACTCGAGAGGAAGGTCAGGAGCTAAACTTATCTCATGCAACTGTAGCTAGGCACCTAAAGAAACTTGGTTACGTAAATCTTCGGGATGTATGGGTTCCGCACGAACTGAGTGAACAAAATTTAGTTCAGCGCGTTTACATCTGTGACGCATTGATAAGACGCAATGAAGCTGCCCCTTTTCTGAAACAGCTGGTTACAGGAGACGAAAAGTGGATTGTGTACAACAACATCCGAAAGAGAAAGTCATGGCGTAAGAAAGGGGAACCACAACTCTTAATTCCTAAACCAGGGCTTCATCCTGAGAAGATTATGCTGTGCATTTGGTGGGACTGGAAAGAAATTATTTATTACGAATTTCTTCCTCCTGGGGAGACCATCAATTCAGAGAAATACTGTTCTCAGTTGGATCGTCTGAAGGTTGTTCTAGAAGAGAAAAGGCCAGAGTTAGCATCTAATGGTGGAGTCGTCTTTCATCAAGACAATGCCAAACCACACACTTCTATGGTAACTCTTCAGAAATTACAGGATTTAGACTGGGATGTGTCACCTCACCCGCCTTATTCTCCAGACATTGCCCCATCCGACTATCATTTATTCGGATCCCTGCAAAACTTCCTTAATGGCAAACGCCTTACTTCCTTGGAGGATTGCAGACTCGCCGTAGAAGAGTTCGTCAACCAGAAAACTGCAAGATTTTGGAAAAATGGTATTGATAAGCTTCCTGAGAAATGGAGATATGTTGTTGATAATAATTGTGCATACTGCACAAAATAAAGGTTTTTTTTTTTTTTTTTTTTTTGAAATTTTCATTGCCTTGTTTATTTTCGATGACCTTGCGTATGTAAACAGGTTACCCCTACATAACTAGGCAACTTCGTTGCCGTACTTGTGATACGGGCATACAGTGCAGGCGTTCTTTGTCGTAAACACGTAACAAGAATCGAACGAATTTATGAGACAAACCAATATTTGTACGCACCTGTAAAAATCCAAGACCTTTGTTTTTGGGCATGTATATTATAGATCAACACCTCCAACTGTGCATAGAAGTTTTATTGAATTAAGACAATTGCTAAGACACATGGTTACCAATAGCGAAAACGTTAGCGGGAGTATAATTTTAATGATACTCTTACTAGGAGACCGGATTAAGGAGACCACCTGACTGCGAGAGGGAGCCTATAGAGAGCATCCTTTTACCCTGCAATACAATGCTAATATTCCCACCTACTGTACACTTGCAATTCTGAAATGATGAAGTAGGTAAAGGGTGTAGCGAGAAAAAAAACAAAGTATCTAAAATGGAGGAAAAAGCAGATTGGTGCATGCAAGAAAATTTAAAACAACCTTCACGTCATTGGCCCTGCGAACCTGCAAAACCCTAAGAAAAGGGCCAAGAAGGTCGGCCACGGAAACCAAATTCACGGCGTCCCAAATGTGAGCCTGAAACATTCTGTTCGATAGCACACGGTGACTTAGCCCACAAAAATTTGAAAGAGAGCGAGTAACATGCAGCTGTTATCAAAGTCAACACTTTAATTCACTTGTCACTACTACATTATTTGCAGTGCTATAGTTTAGTTATTAACACTTATATTTTATAACTAGTTACCATTGTTTTATTTCTATTTATACAGTTACATGCATACACTCAAGAACGGGAGCAAAGGCACTCATACACTTTGACATCTGTTCTTCTATTACGTTAAAATTTGCTTTGTTCAGAAACGTGTCACGATTTTGATTAAATTAAAGTATAAGAGAAATATTTGCATCATAAAGTGATCTGTAGCATCTTTCTGTGCGTTAAAGCACGGTAAAATGTGTTTTCTGTTGACTAAATTATTCCAGGTGTTTCTCACTTATTGCCTTACATTTTAAAACACTCACACTGTTCTCAAATTGGAAGTCGTTATTCGTATCTCTCTCCCCCTCCCCCCTCTCTCTCCCTCTTTCTCCGTTTTCTTTTATTAAAATATTCCTCAGATTACAACGTAGGTGCTTTGTAGAACAATGCCCTTCTGCTAAACCGATAAATCTGGATGATTTGAATGTCATAATTTATTTACAATTTTAAATAGTTTTCAATAGCAGGAGAGACTTCTGTTACTAGATATGCCAGTCAGCAGCCAAACGTTACATGAGTGTGTAGGTCCTAATTTTGGAATGCACCTGAATCGTGTTTTAGAGTAGGTTGAAGGCCTCTTCTTAGTTTAGACGTACTATGAGCGGTGGACATTGGTGACAGATGAAAATGAAACGTTATTTTAGAAAATAAATGTGAATGGAAGCACTACAGCCAAAATTTAAGTATCTACCTCCAATTCACCTTCTGCCAGTTATAAAAATAGGAAAGAGGGGATGAAGCACTAGGTCACGGTTCAGGGAAGGCAATTCCAGCCGGATTTGAACCGAAGGATTCTGGTCCATGAATTCCATGACTTAACGGGAGGGCACAACTTTATAACTCATAAATTTGCAAATTCCACGTACTAATACTAATAGTACTTAATAATACTAATGCTACTAATAATAAATGACAATTGTAACAGTAGTTTCGAATTATATTCAGAAAACGCATGAAGAGTTTATAAATTTATAAAAAGTGATTATGTAAATCTATTTAGTAATTTAAATAAGTAAAAATATATGTAATTTTGTGATTGGCCGTAGTAATAATGGTATGACGTAATGTTGTGACGTGGCATTAAATCGGCCAATCACACAATTAAGATAGGAGTAACGATAGTTACGGAAAATCAATAATCTTGGTAAAGATGTTCGATAATCGTGAGTGTGATGAATAGTGGTGCAGGATCAAGAACTTTTATGTAATAGTTGGAACTGTTCAAATATAACAAAGTAAGAATTAATCGATAGACATGAGGTAACCTGCAAGTGAGTGGGAAAGGAAGTTCAAGTAAAATGTAATCCAAATAATACAACTAAAGTGTTACAAAATTTTACTTCTCCGAAACTTTATTCTGAACCAAGCCTGAAAACTAGATGTCACATGACTCTTATTTAATCAGACACAATCATCAAGAAACAACTCAAAATACAAGGAACTAACCCTGTTATATCTGGCTTCTCGACTTGGGTCTTCGAAACAGTCAACGTGCATCCAGTCTCTAACATAGAAATCCCGCACTACAATAACAACAAAAATAACAACAATAATAATAATAACAACAATAATACTAATAATACTTACAATATGAGAGCATAATATTCTGGCTATCCTATCATGGCAGTAATTTCTGCATGTAAATAAAATTTTTAAACTTCTAATTTGGCGAGAAGTTTTCTTTTCATCACGCCTGTAGCCCTTCACGTGCAACTGAAGGTGAATGCCATGCATAACTGTTGTACATGCATCCACTTGACACAGTCGAGGCTGTTGGCGAACACGAAAACTGCCATCGATAGGAATCTCCTACATATGAGGACCTGAGAGCTGGGCGTGGAGATGAGAGTTAGCACCTCCGGTTCAAATAATTTGTATTCTAAGCTCGAACCACCTCAGCTACCACCCTGACACGCTTTTCAATGGGCGCATGTTTTGTTTACGAAATGAAAATGATTGTCTTTGTAATATCGGACAGAAGCGCCTGCGATTGTCACACATCAGGCGTTGGATTTGCCCTTCGGGAATGTGAGGTGAATTCAATCAACAATTTTATTGTCACTATTCAACAACTCTTACAGAGAAAGCAGTGCTGTCGTTAATTCATATTCTTGTTTTATGGCACATTATATTCCCTTGGTAGAGTTGAAGGGTGTTAGGCATTATTTAATTAACGTTCAGAATGTCACTTGTTTTCCTCGTCAGACGCAATGTTCTGTGAAAGATATATTGACCGGGTATCCCTGAATTAAAATGCCATGTAGCGTGACAAAAACCAAATCCCTTCGCTGGCTTTTTTACGGTCCCTGATTATCCCAGTCGTATATCGTAGGTGACGTAACTCTCCCTCTGTTGCTGTGTGAGCAAATAGAGTTGTTGGCGTTGTGATATTGATGAGGATCATGCTAGGCGAACAAAAATTAATCAACCTTAATTCCTGGACTACAGAAACAATTTTATGCAAAAAGTCGAAGTGAGGACAGGGGCTCAAAATTACATGACTCGAAATGTGTAGGTGTTGTACAGAATTAGCCCGAGCTTCCAATTGTGTCAACATGCGTTAATCGCGCACCTTTGTTCGGTTAGTTATCTTGGAAAGGGATGCAACCGCTGTTTTCAAAATAAGCACTGCAGCGAGATTTTATATTTAAATCTGTATCATCATCGTTCTGAACAGAGTCCAATTGCAGGTATTCGAGAGGTCCCATGTTCAATCACTGTGGCAACCCACTCTGACCTCGAGTTTTTCTATGGTGGTTTTGTTGGTGAATGCTTAAGTGGTGTGTCTTCTTCCAGAACTCTCCTGTCTCTCATTTCATCTTCTTCTTTCATATTACAAACTCGGGACCAGTGTTTCAGTCAACGCTGGGTTGATTACATTGAGGCTTACGATTTTTTTTACTTTATTCAATGATCGATCAGCAGTACATGTTTTACAGATCCTTGTTGGCTAATTGAATCTCTATGAACTATATAATAACATGTAAGGAAAACCAAGGTGGCTCCTATTATCTTCTTAACAATGTGAAACAAGAGAAAAATAAGTTAATTAAAACAAACAAGAAATCAAAGAGATAAGAACAACAGTCATTGTGAAACAATAGTCATAGTTTTTTCATTCAGAGTCACTAAGGAGGAAATCCTGTGAGAGTCGTCTCTTCAGGCGTGTGGGCTGGTGGGTTCGTACGCCGATGTCGTACATCACAGCTCCTGGAACATCTGGCAGGTTTGAGAAGAAGCGAGAGGCGATCTGACGTATGTACTGGTGAAGAGGAAGGAGACCAAGTTCTTTATGCAGTTGTTGATTTCTTACGTACCAAGGGGCATCCTTGGCGATGCGCAGAAATCGATATTGCAGAACCTGTAGCCTTCGGAGATGAGTGTTGCTAGTCGTAACCCATACCTGGGAAGCATATGTGATAAGTGGCCGGACAAGAGATTTGTAAAGAAGCAGAGAGCATTCAATCCCAACAGGAGTGTGTCTGTGAAGTAGCGGACCGAGTTTTGAAAGTCGTCCTGATGCCAACGAGATTAGTCGATTAATATGGGCTCGCCACGTAAGTTTAGTGTCCAGCATTACTCCAAGGTATTTGACGGAGGTGGTAGGAGGTAGCCAGGGAATTGATTCATGCTTAATATGCAAATCGGGAGAGTTGGAGATGCGACGTAAGTTAAAAATCTTAGCTGCGGTCTTTTGAGTGTTTACACGTATGCGCCAAGTATCGAACCATTCAACGAGGCAGTCAAGAGAAGTTTGTGGCGTGTGAATAGTTGTAGGAAGATCTGTGCCGGAATGATATAAAACAGTATCGTCAGCGTTTAAGGCTATAGAGGTAGGGGCCAAGTCAGGAAGATCATAGAAATAGATACTAAATAAGACTGGCGCCAATATGGATCCCTGAGGAACTCCTGCTGTAATATGGCGCTGAGATGACTCCATGCCACCAATGCGACCAGTAAATGTGCGATCCGATAGAAAACTACAAATGGTAGTAAGCAGACACTGTGGAAGTCCAATGCTATACAGTTTGAAGATTAACCCCTCATGCCAAACTTTATCAAAGGCCTGTGCTACGTCGAGGAACAGTGCGGTTGTGTGCTTTCGGTGCTCAAAACCATGAATTTCTGTTTGTGTTAAACGTAGTAGTTGGTGAGAGGTAGAATGTCTAGAACGAAATCCAAATCGCAAGGGTGGAATGATATGGTTTTCAGAGGTATATTTAAGGAGGCGGCGAAGGAGAACCTTTTCAAAGAGTTTGGACAAGGTAGGCAGCAAACTTATCGGACGATAGCTGTCGGGGAGGTTTTTAGGTTTATTAGGTTTAGGCTTACGATTTGACTTCTCTGCTTAGTCAGAGGGAGACTATTCGAGTCGAGTTTTCACCGGTTCCGGACGGGACCTCTGAAGGTTTCGGTGTGTACCACTGAGTGCTTCCCGGCTATGTGGAAGAGCCAGTAATGGTAGGGAACTCAGCGTGTCTCTGTCGCTTACGTCGTCCGTACCTGATGTCCTGTGATACTTTCCTTTAATACGATCCTCCTGGGGGTAAACACATAAATGATCCAATTGATGTCCCAGGTGCAAGACGTCGCCTCGTTACCTATTCTACCGACCTCTACCTCATCTTTCCAAAGAGTGGTAATAACAAAGCATTTCACACGGTGTTTAAATATGCTCTCTCAGAGTGGCCAACCGTAAAATATGAAACTATGGTTTCAATATTTCAAGATTATGGACCTTTACTTGAATTATCGTACGTTTTAAACGTGTACGTATGATACACGAGAGCAATCCGGTAAGTAACGCCCGTATTTATACTCAAGTATATTGTTATTTTATTTTCATTAATATAACACGCGTGAAACTGAACCTTTCTTTACTTCAACACTTATGAGAAAAATATTCTCGTATATTCCTTCATCCAATTTAAGCTCATTTCGTATTATCTACCTATATTGATACAGGCTTTGGACTGATCGCGCATCTCTTACGCAGATTTAACACAAGACAGCTACTTGTATTGTTTGTTTTTTTGGGGGGGGGGATAAGTTCGAGTGATCCTTTCGAAAAAAGAAGAAGATTAATGAGGGTTCTTCCGGTTATGCTAGGTGAAGTAAACTCAGTGTTTTGCACATCTCCCTTTAAAAGAATTACGTCAAAATTTTGCCAGGATCGTTGCAGAGCTGTGAGATCTCTCAATGTTTCCGTGTTTAAAAGGAAAAACAAGAATTAATATTCAAGCTAGACTCTCTAGGAACTGAATTTTCTGCTCCGCCCACATCTTTGCTAATTAAGACACAACAGTATAAGTACTTCATGATTTTTATAAACTCGGTGTTTAAACGTCTGAAATAGTTTAAATTAATATGCATTAGATCAAAATATCATTTCCTCCTTCTAGTATTTAAAATATTTTTGTAAAAATTGTATATTCTTATGTGTCAACTCTCACCCTAATATACCACTGTTTAAAATAGGGTCAAATAAATCTGGATAAAAAAGAAAGATAATTTTTATACAGTTAAATCCTATCAGAAACTTTTTATTGTGCAAAGTTTCATTTTACAAAATCGGCGAAATAAATTTTAATGAGTAAATGAAATAGTTGAAGTAATTATTTAAAAATATCCAGTACTTAAACCAGCCCTTAAATATATATTCTATTAAATATTTTACAAACTTATTCTCTAAAATAATAATTGAAAATTTGCTTATTCTCTTCAAATATTCGGAACTACTGTGTTGCAAATTTTTGCTTCTGGAGCCGTACTTGTTATACATCTCCTTACAAATACATACAGTACGCTAAAACACACAAAGATATTTTAAAAACTGCTGCTTAGGTACGTAAACAGGATTTCGACGCTATGGGATTGTTTTGAACCTCTGTTACCTTTGCATGTTCAGGAGAAGAAAAATAAGGATTTATCAATTGATACAAATGTACATATGTAAAATTTAAACTTATAGCAAGGAATGTTGCGGAAAAAAATTCTTTTTCATACAAATTATGTGTATAGCAAAATTTACATACATTTGTGTACTAATATTATGTTTATCTCATAGGCAAAAGTATTTCAGAATGAAGAGAAACTTTGAAATAGTCCCAGAAAATTTCAATTACACATTTCATTTGTCTAAAAAATATTTAAACATATGGTATTATAAACAAAATCATTATTGCCGTTTTGAAACAACAGAATATTGCGAAAAACACAGTGTTGTGGGATTGGTGGATTGCCTTGGAAATTTTGTGTCGTACCCTTGTAATTTATTTAATTACTAATTTTGTTATAGTTGAGCTTCACACATGCACACAATGAGAGAGGTAGATAGACAGGCCATCTTTGTCCAAAAAGTGTTCTAGGGGAATTCACAGAATATCAGGTTATGCTATTCTGCAAAATGTTCATATTGAAGTTTTGGATGATACGTAATATTTACAGTACCAACGCCGTGGAATTAATATCACTCACAGGCTGTAACATGACTTCATTTACCTTACCAAAAATTCGTTTATTGGCAAATCTTGTTGTGATCTAACAAGGATAAGGCGAGTGTTTTCTGGGATGCACAGGGAATTATTTTTATTTATTACTTGGAAAATGTAAAAGTATCACTGATGACCAGTACGCAAGCTTACAGCAAAGGTTTAAAAATGAGGTGCAAAAAGAACCTTATTGAAAAAGAAAAAGGTCATGTTTCTTCAAAACGATGCTTTGACCCATCGTTCATATCGGACGATCAATGAACTGAAGCTCATAAGGATCCAGGTACAGAGAGCTTATAGTTACCAGACATTCATCTTTCAGTATAAGAGAAAACCTCCAATGTAACCTTACAGGATAAGTGAAAACCTCCAACGTTAAGGCATATCGGACGATGAATAATCCGAATGAGTACAGCGTCCAGAGGGCTTAGAAGTAGCAGAGATTCATCTTTCAGGATAAGGGAAAGCCGCTAAGGTTAAGTCATATCGAATGAGAAATGTAATGCAGGGTTGGCCCAACAGAAGTGCAATAGCCAGGCCGTAGCTGAGGAAACCGCCTTCCTGATCTCTTTTTCTTATTAAATTTATCTCCTCCAACGTTAAGTTATAACAGACGATGAATGGAATGAATGAAACGAGGCTCCAATGAGCCCGGGTTCCATGGAACGTATAATCCTTGCAGGATAAGAGAATACCCCGTAAAAACCTTATCCAGGTAACTCACCCAGACCGTGATTCGAACTCAGGGCCTCTTGAACACTATAAATGCAATAAATATCCCGGGAAATAGCACAAGCGCGATCACGGAATGCAAAAATTAAATCTTTATTCTGATGAGCTTCTAGCGATGGTATGAAATTCACTGTTTATCAAGTACAAGCTGTTGACTTCCATTCTCTCAATATCGAAATAATTATTTTAGAAAGATTAAATTAAATATTGTAACAGAATTGTTTTAGAATAATTTATGTTAGCTAGAATTTCTGTTTTCTAATCTTTTCATTTTCCTTAAAATAAAGGCAATATTAGATATAAAATTAACAAATTTATGCCAATAGACAAATAACCACTACACTGCCATCTGTACAAGGGAGTCCAAACCCTTTCAAGCACAGCCATCTAGGCTTTACGTTTACCTATGGCTTGGCATATATTTTTCCTTGAGTTTTTAAAATAAAATCACCATCTTATAAAAGTTGTTATTTCTTCTTTTTCTTTCGCGCTTCAAATTTTGTTCGGTTTGTAAATCGCAGCGTCTTTTCTCCTAACATAGAAGCAGATAAAGGCGTAACGCCAAATGCAGTGAGGTTCCAGCCAGTACACGAGAGAACCGTGGGTTGCCAACAGAAGCCCACTAAACTCCCTACACATTTCTTATCCAAAATATCCCGGGAAATAGCACAAGCGCTATCCCGGAATGCAAAAATTAAATTTGTATTGTGATGAGCTTCTAGCGATGGTATGAAATTCACTGTTTATCAAGTACAAGCTGTTGACTTCCATTCTCTCAATATCGAAATAATTCTTTTAGAAAGATTAAATTAACTATTGTAACAGAATTGTTTTAGAATAATTTATGTTAGCTAGAATTTCTGTTTTCTAATCTTTTCATTTTCCTTAAAATAAAGGCAATATTAGATATAAAATTAACAAATTTATGCCAATAGACAAATAACTACTACACTGCCATCTGTACAAGGGAGTCCAAACCCTTTCAAGCACAGCCATCTAGGCTTTACGTTTACCTATGGCTTGGCATATATTTTTCCTTGAGTTTTTAAAATAAAATAACCATCTTACAAAAGTTGTTATTTCTTCTTTTTCTTTCGCGCTTCAAATTTTGTTCGGTTTGTAAATCGCAGCGTCTTTTCTCCTAACATAGAAGCAGATAAAGGCGTACCGCCTAATTCAGTGAGGTTCCAGCCAGTACACGAGAGAACCGTGGGTTGCCAACAGAAGCCCACTAAACTCCCTACACTTTTCTTATCCAAAATGGGCTCGCACACCAACATTCGGGTCATATCGAGCCATTTCTTACGATCCTTAATAAATGTTAAGCTTTTGTTTCGGTGTTAGACTATTGTGATAAGTTTTAGGAGACAAAGAAGCAGTTGGAATCGATGTCACTTTAGATCGATCGACTCGAATATGGTTGAATAATTTATAAACAAATGAAGCAGATTTCTCAAGCGTTTTAAATGTATCGCAATTTACACCATTGTTTTTATACCATTTTTTATTTATTACTGGAGTTCATGCCGCTTCACCTTGCTCGTTTTCAAAGTAGTTTCCGATATGTTCTGTATAAATAAACTGCTTTGTGCCGTTTCTTACCGGCGCTGTGAAATGTCTGGATATATCACACCGACGGTGTACTGGAATGGTCTCACAGTTCTTTGACATGCTATTAAATACACTGACATGCAACTGTTGCTTTTAAGCACGCTTACAAACCATCGGTCTGGACGGGATGGAATCTACAACTTTGGGGAATGAATTGATTGGTTATAGTTGTAGGTTTTGTTATCCCTCTTTATTTTAATTAAGAATACTGTAAATTGTGTCCAGCCAGGGTCGGAATTTGTCCCCAAAAGCACGCACTAAAATGTCAAAAATATCTAGGGCGTTATATTTATATTACTTTATGACCCTGACATTTAAATTCGATACTTTTCTCGATCATCACGAGAATACGTTAAATAGCGAAAGCACCTCAAAATATTAAAACTGCTGACAAGTTCAACATTTAACCGTTTATTTTGGAAGTGTTATCCAACAAAAATGATATGAAATAAGTTTTGCAATTTAAGGGGGGACATATCCAAATATTCAGGTTCTTACATCAATAGCCATAACACCCAAAGTTTTCAAGTTATAGAATTGAAACTTGGTATACTCATTTAAGATGATACATTTAATATGCACATTTTTGTCATAGTTTTCCATTGTTTATAACTGATACTACATATTTTTTCTATATGCAGAGATATTTACAAACTTAAGCCCATTTTTATCAAAATTCACATATGCTATCTTTCTGAAATTTCGTATGTTATTTTAAAACATACTAAAAATGTATTTGTTGGATTTAGATATCTTGTTGAAGCTGTATAGAATTTAAAAAAATGCAGATCATATGCATCCTTTAAAAATTAAAATATTTTCATATATTTTGTATCATCATATTCCATCTGGAGCTTAATCTTAAATTCTGGAATCAACAAAATGTTCATTGTGGCATAAGAAAGCTGTGTGATAAATTGCATCACTGTAGATGAAGTAGTTTGAGAGAAAAATAAGTTGAAGTTGTAGAAAGTGCAACTTACGGGGAAAGACAATAAAAAATAAAGTAAGATTTATTCAGTATGCCTTTTAATTTTAAATCAGAACATCCCATATCCATAGTCTGTATGCTCATTCCCGTCTTCTTCAGCCTTTCTTTTTAAATTCCTCTTCTGTCTTGCTTCTCTCTGCATTAGTTTCATAGCTGTTTCTGCACCAGCGATGCGAATGTTGTTGATACTCTGCAAAATTGTTTCCATAAACACACCAGGTTGATACCCTAACTGATGCATAACTTTCTTTCTGCCAACATTCTGATCATTAAACACTATCGCAGCAACAAATGTAGCAATTTTAACCACTATGGAAAAAAAATGAATTTTTGGGACACCTTTTCCATATCAAAGTGTTGAGGCCTTCATTTGGGTTTTGTGTCTCTACATAGAGACATTTTTTTTAGCAAGCCTGGGTGTGCTAAGAATTGGTAGGTGGGCTTTATAAGTTCCAAGACAGCTGTTGGAAAACTATGTGCTGCTACTATACTAATATGCAACACTAGGGCATTTAATTTTTTAAAGGCACATACAGATCACGTACAGTCATAATATTTTTATGTTTGATAGCTAACACTATATACTATTTTACAAAACAGTAAAAAAAATAGATTTTTGGAGCAATTTCTGATACGTCCCCAGTTAAAGGGATCTACATACATTTTCCGGTACGATTTTGTGCATGTGATAATAAACCATTATACCTATCACAATATAAAATTAAAAAATGGCCAGTATTGGATACAGCTAATTTAAAAGCACAATTTCATATAAATAACACCCATGATATTTTAGGTTCTTCATGTTTAAGAACATGCTCCTAAGGTTTGGAAGAAAATGCTATGCCAGGGCTACCTTTACATTGTCATTTTATTTTTGTCGGCGGAACTTATATTTTTGTTTTTCTGAGAATTGTCTTCGAAGTCGACATTTTTATAGATTCTAAAGCGTTAGATACAGACAAAAAGTATGGTAGTAATATGTAATTTGCGTTAAATGACTCAACTCCTGTGAAGTAGAAGTTCTATGTTATTAACAATTTCGAAGTATTTCTTTTTATTGATTCAATTGTCAAAGAGATTTTAACTTTTGGCCACAAAGTCTTAGTCATCCTCTTCCCTCATCATGCAAAGAGAGCGGAAGTTTAAAGCAGTAACTTATCGAGATGTTCTCAAAGGATTTTACAGTCGCTTAAGAAATATTGTTATTTGATTTCCCTTTATCTAAAAAAAATATATGTAAATAATACAGTTATGTGGATATTTATGTTAGTTGAGGTGATTTGGGAAGAGTAATAAGCCTTTGTAAGAATAGTTGAATGGATAGGAAGTCACGTAAATGTAAAACAATCTCTGAGGCATGTGCAGGGGACCATGTGTGACCACGATGACTTTGGTCCCACTGTTTTTGCAACGCATGGAAAACTTTTATTTCGTTTGCACGCTTACTCTCTTGGGATTCCACTCTCATCAAGTATACTCCACATGTTTTCAATTGAACATATATAGTTGTGCCTTGGAATTTTGGTACCGCTATTATGCTGAAAATCTGCTTCTGAACACACTGTTGTCGTGAACCCATTGTTTACGTCAGCACGGCACGAAGCGATAACGATGATGTTTGAAATTTAGCGGCGCTCAACACGATGGTCATTAGCGCCATTTCAAAAACTGTATTTCACTTAACAATACTTCCTTTCACTTATCTTTAACTTTCCTTTGACTTTGCTGTGGCATTGCCTTCGCTTTGCTCTAGCTCCACTTTGGCTTTTCTTTGGCTGTACATTAGCTTTGCTCTGGTTTTCCTCCAGATCCGCTTTGGCTTTGGTTTGGCTTTATTCTACTTTACCATTTCTCTGCTCTAGCTCTGCTCTGGCTCCATTCTGGTTCCGCTCTCGCTTCTCTCCCGATTCACCCTAACCTCACTCGGAATTCATTCTAAAATCCCTCTAACTTTGCACTGCCTTGGCTCTGGCTTTACTCTGGCAAGGTTCCGGCCGGCCTCCGGTCCCGCTCTGGCTTTGCTCAGGCTTCGCTCTGTCCCGCACTAACTTCATTCTGTACCTTTAACACTGGCTTCGATCTGCCTTCGCTCTGGCTAGGCTCCGGTCCTCGCTACGGTCCCGCACTGGCTTGGCTCTGGTTTCACTCTGGCTTCACTCTATCATTCCTTAACTATACTCTTTCTTGGATCTTTCTTCGTACTGGCTTGGCTCTTGCTAGGTTCTGGACCTGCTCCTCTTCTGCTACGGCCGCACACTAATTTGTTCTGTACCTTAACTCTGGCTTCGTTCTGGCTAGGATTCGGCCAGCACTCCGATCCCAGTCTGGCTTGCTCTGGCTCTGCTCCGGCATCGCGACGGCTTCACTCAAACCTCACTCTAACTTCCCTCTGTATTCACTCTAACTTGGCTCTGGCTTGGCTCTGGCTAGGCTCCGGCCAACCTTCAGTCCTGCTCTGGCTTTGCTCTGGACTCACACTAACCTCATTCTGTACCATAACACTGGCTTCGCTCTGCCTTCGCTTCGGCTAGGACCCGGTCAACATTCCGGACCCGCTCTGGCTTGGCTCTCGCCCCAAACTAGTTCCGCTCTATCTCCACTCTGGCTTTGCTCTGGCTAGGCTCCGGTCCCGCACTGGTTGGCTCTGGCTTCGCTCTGGCTTCACTCTAACATTCCTTAACTATACTCTTACTTGGATCTGTCTTCGTTCTGGTTTGGCTCTTGCTAGGTTCTGACCCCACTCCTGTCCCGCTCCGGCCTCACACTTACTTCGTTCTGCACCTTAACTTTGGCTTGGTTCTTGCTTTGTTCCGGCTCCGCACAGGCTTCGCTCTGGCTTTGCTTTGGATATACCCTGAATTTAGGTTAATGTACTTTTTTAAAACTTAGATTAAGGTCGAACATGGATGTGGACCTTGTTTGGGCGTTTGGCGTCAGCTCTCTCACCACTCAGAGGCACTCAATCAAGAGATTTGTTTCGGGATTCTGGGATCGCACATTCCCGTACCTACCGCAGTAGGCCCCTGGGGGGCGCGGGGCGATAAGGGACAGATAGTGCCGGGTGGAGATAAACAGCTTGCCTAAACTGATAAATATAGCGCAGAGATAAATGGCATACCAAAACAGATAAAGTTAGATAAAAAAGGGAAATTCCAGTGACATCTTCATTGTCTCACCGAACACTCGATTTCTTGTTTGTTACAGAATATTCGAGAAACGTCTAGTAATATGAGTCGTGAT
Organism: Mantis religiosa; assembly: GCA_030765055.1. NCBI lineage: Eukaryota > Metazoa > Arthropoda > Insecta > Mantodea > Mantidae > Mantis > Mantis religiosa. The sequence continues at coordinate 177,088,675 of CM060952.1, forward strand.
ACATAAGGAAGCCGCGTCTCGCCAAGGGACCGTCGCAGAGTCGTAAACGGAGTTGTAACGAGAGTTGTTGTTTTTGTAAACAGAACTGAGTATCGGGCAAATGTGGATGCTGTTTGCATATGGTCAACGACCTTGGAAGATTGTAATTGTGTATGTGACGTAATTCTGCTAAAGTAAGGATTGGAAAGATAATTTCTACGGAACTAAAGAACACTTTGTGGTTCTGCAACTTGGACTTATAATTCTACGAACCCACAAGATCACATTATTTTCTCTCACATAAGTTATATTATGTTTGTTCAGTAACACTTGTGATCATTATTATCAGACTGTCTGTGTAAAATAGGGTTCAATAAATCTGGATAAAAAAAGATAATTTTTATACAGTTAAATCCATCAGTAACTTTTTATTGTGCTGATATTTATATAAAGAATTGCAATGTATAAAAATCATGATGGATTTCAAAGGAATATTGGTTCTTTGTTACAACACGTGCAAGGCAGTTGAGTCGAATAGCAGTTGATCGAGGATAGTTGTTATAACAAAAGTAATGTAAGAAACAGTGTCCTTAGCAGATTTCTAAAGGGGAGTACTTGACTTGTTGAATGAGGTATTCTTCGACCCTAATAATGACAAAGGACAAGATTGCCACAAAGGAAATCTTTGGTTGAATAAGGGGCTTTCAGAAAGTGAAAGTGATACACCCACGCGCATCTGTGGTCATTCATTGAGTCCACGGCGTGAGGCCGATTAGGGCTGCCACTTCTTCTGTCTTGGTTGAGGACAGACCAGAAGTGATGAGAGAAGATATTTGTCGGTTCATATGTACGTGAAGAACAAATTAAGTTTATCGAGTAATAAGCATTACACCTTTAGTCTCTCTTAACAGTAATCTATTGCTAACCCTTGGTCGGCAACTTCAAGCTCGATGTTCTGAGAAAAAGGAGCAGTCAGTAGATCAGTTTGAAACGGGCATTCCAGTGTCATTAAACTATCCTTCTCACACATATCCACGCATACCCTGTGAGAAACCTCATTGCTCTATCCTGAGCTAAACACTATTTGTTCCAAACTGTCCCGTAAAAGGGTAGCTATTTGCACGCCAATATAATTTCGCTTCAAATTGGCGCGCCAACTCGGGATTAGATACGAGAAGAAGGTTTGACACGTAAAGGAGGTTCAGCCCGAGGAGGAGGTTCAACCCGAGAAGGAGTTTCAACCTAGAAGGAGGTTCAACCCGACAACGAGTTTCAACAGGAGAAGGAGGTTCGACAACAAGCGGCTCTACAACGGTCCTACTGGAAAGAAGAAAGGAGGGCAGCATCTTCAGTGACATCAGGAGCCTGTAGAAAACCTAAGGTACAGAGTGTTAAATAATATACCAGACTATTGTGAATGTATTTGAGGAGTGGAGAAATGCGAGTCAAAATTCTGTAGAAAGCGAGGAAGTTCAGGAGGTTGATGACAATAGCAGTAGGCAGGAAGTCTAAGTAGCAGAGTGTAGTATAACTGTACCAAATAATGTAGCAATGGATAGAAATATGTTTGGGGCACTCAGAGAAATTTTCGAAAGTTTAAGAAAAGACAATGAAAGTTTAAGAAAAGGCAAGGAATGTTTTAGTAAAAAGATATATGATAACAATCAAAGTTTATGCAAAAAAAATAAATGATACAATCAAAGTTTAAAAAAGGTAAAAGAAAGGTTAGAAAATAAAGTTCAGAACACATAGAACTAGGGAAGAAGTTGGAGAATCCACAACAGGCGCTAGATAATGTGGGGAAGGGAGTTAGTCAGGAGATAGAGAATTCTGAAAATAAAATTGTTCCCTTAGTTAAGGAAACATCAGACAGTGAAAAGAGAAAACTGTGGGAGGATATAGTGCAGAAGTTATATAAAGAAAGAGAAATAGCTAGAAAAGAGTTAGAAGAAACAAGAAGTAGATTAGAAGTATCAGAATGGGAAAATAGAAATCAAACAAAGAATGTGGAGGTAACAACCAATCAAATGAATGAGGTGGCAATAGGGATCACAGTGACAAAGGAAACATTTAAAAACAGTCAAAATCAAGGGAGAAAAGAAAGCGAAATGTTAAACTATTTCGAGCAAGGGGCACAGATCCATCAGAATATGTGTAAGAAAGATAGGAAGAGATATGGATGTACAGTTCCTAAGCTAGTTATACAAAAATCATTGTGACGTAGAATAAATGAGTCCTTTGTACTTGAAAAAGTCCGCCAAATTCCTTTGTATTTTATAAGAACATGCTGGGATGATGAATTGCCTTGTAAATGGTGAGAACTCAAGTTAAAGTATCTAAAATTGCCATAACAAATTGTGAAATGAATAGAAACACAAACTTGTAAAAGCTATCGGTTAAGTATAAACAGTGTAGCCTAAATTTTATAGTTTAAGTATAAACAGGGTATTGACAGTGCAGTGGAACTTAAAGCTAACAAGTGAAAAAAAAATGTTAATGAATATCAGAACACTGAAAGACTTTTAAAAATAAAATTAATATAGTACCCTAAAGAAGTATTCGGAAACGTATGAACAAACGAAAATTAAAAATAAAAGAAATCAGAATAATGCAAGACTTTTGAAGGAATGATTATATAGAATCCGGAAGAGGTAAGAAATCTTGTATAAATTATATATGTATTATTAATGTGCAATGGTTTAAACACGGAACTGTATATTTATGAATTGTTCTAACTGTACATATAATATGAATTAGTTTTAAGCAGATCAGATTGAGAAAGAGAGAGATGACGATGTAGATTGAAGTATTTTCCACTGAGTGATATTTTAAGGTTGAAAATTACAGATCAGAGTGTTGATGAATTGTTGAACTATTGTTATGTAATCATGTGAACAAACTTTTAAGGAATGTCTATCTCTGTATCATGCAAAATTAACGCTGTGAAAAGAAATTGAAAAACGAATTGGAATATGCTGACAAAGGTCTAGTATTTAGCTTCAGTGCAAAGCTTTAATTTACGAAATCGGCGAAATAAATTTTAATGAGTAATTGAAATAGTTAAAGTAATGATATAAAAATATTCCGTACTTAAACCAGCCCTTAAATATATTTTGTATTAAATATTTAGCAAACTTATTACCTACAATTATAATTGAGACTTTGCTTATTCTCTTCAAATATTCGGAACTAGTGTGTTGCAAATTTTTGATTCTGGAGCAGTACTTGTTACACATCTCCTTACAACTACATACAGTACGCTAACACACAGCAAGATATTTTAAAAACTGCTGCTTAGGTACGTAAACAGAATATCGAAGTTATGGTATTGTTTTGAAACTGTTCTCTTTGCATGTTCAAGAAAACAATAATTAGGATTTATCAAAGGATACAAATGTACCTATGTAAAATTAAAACTTATAGCAAGGAATGTTGCGGAAAACAATTGCATTTCATACAAATTATGTGTATAGCATGATTTCCATACATTTGTGTACTACTATTGTGTTATCTCATAGGCAAAAGTACCTCAGAGTGAAGAGTAACTTTGATGAAGTTCCAGAAAATTTCAGTTACACATTTCATTTGTCATAAAAATATTTAAACATATGGTATTATAAGCAAAATCATTAGTGCCGTTTTGAGACAACAGAATATTGCGAAAAAACGTAGTGTTGTGGGATTGGTGGACTACCTTGGAAATCTTTGTGTCGTACCCTTGTAATTTATTTAATTACTAATATTGTTTAAGCTGAGTTACACACATACACACAGTGAGAGAGGTAGATAGACAGGCCATCTTTCTCCTAAAAGTGTTCTTCGGTAATTCACAGAATTTCAGGTTATGCTATTCTGCAAAAGTGTTCATATTGAAGTTTTGGATGATACGTAATATTTACAGTACCAACGCCGTGGAATTAATATCACTCACAGGCTGTAACATGACTTCATTTACCTCAGCAAAAATTCGTTTACTGGCAAATCTTGTTGTGATCTAACAAGGTTAAGACGAGTGTTTTCTGGGATCTACAGGGAATTATTTTTATTTATTACTTGGAAAAAGCAAAAGTATCACTGATGACCAGTACGCAAGCTTACTGCAAAGTTTTAAAAATAAGGTGCAAAAAGAACCTTATTGTACGAAGAAAAAGGCCTTGTTTCTTCAAAACGATGCTTTGGCCCATCGTTCATATCGGACGATCAATGAAATGTTGCTCATAGGAATCCAGGTACAGAGAGCTTATAGTTAACAGACATTCATCTTTCAGTTAAGAGAAAACCTCCAATGTTACCTTACAGGATGAGTGAAACCCTCCAACGTTAAGGCATATCGGACGATGAATAATCCAAATTAGTACAGCGTCCATAGAGCTTAGCCTTACCAGAGTGTCATCTTTCAGGATAAGGGAAAGCCGCTAAGGTTAGGTCATATCGAATGAGAAATGTAATGCAGCGTTGGCCCAACAGAAGTGCAATAGCCAGGCCGTACCCTGAGGTAACCGCCTTCCTGATCTCTTTTTCTTATTAAATTTATCTCCTCCAACGTTAAGTCTTATCAGACGATGAATGGAATGAATGAATTTAGTTTCAAATGAGCCCGGGGTCCATGGAACGTAGAACTACCCAACATTAATCCTTGCAGGATAAGAGAAAACCCCGGAAATACCTTATCCAGGTAACTCACCCTGACCGTGATTCGAGCTCAGGGCCTCTTGAACTCTATAAATGCAATAAATATCCCGGGAAATAGCGCAAGCGCTATCCCGGAATGCAAAAATTAAAATTATACTACTCATCATTCCTTGCGAGGGTATGAAATTCACTGTTCATCAAGTACAAGCTGTTGACTTCCATTCTCTCAATATCGAAATAATTCTTTTAGAAAGATCGAATTAACTCTTGTAACAGAATTGTTTTAGAATAATTTCAGTTGGCTAGAATTTCTGCTTTCTATTCTTTTCATTTTCCTTAAAAATAAGGCAATATTAGATATAAAATTTAGAAATTTATGCCAATTGAGAAATAACTACTACACTGCCATCTGTACAAGGGAGTCCAAACCCTTTCAAGCACTGTTATCTAGGCTTTTCGTTTACCTATGGCTTGGCGTATATTTATCCTTGAGTTTTTAAAATAAAATCACCATCTTACAAAATTTACTTTTCTTCTTTTTCTTTCGCGCTTCAATTTTTTTTTTTTTCTGTTTGTAAATCACAGCGTCTTTTCTCCTAACATAGAAGCAGATAAAGGCGTAACGCCAACATCCGGGTCATATCGAGCCACTTTTTACGATCCTTAATGAATTTTAAACTTTTGTTTCGGTGTTAGATGCTTGTGATCAGTTTTAAGAGGCAATGACGCAGTTGGAATCGATGTCACTTTAGATCGATCGACTCGAAAATCGTTAAATAATTTATAAACAAAGGAAGCAGATTTCTCAGGCGTTTTAAATGTATCACAATTTACACCACTGTTTTTATGCCAATATTGATTTATTACTGGAGTTCATGCCGCTTCACCTTACTTGTTTTCAAAGCAGTTTCCGATATGTTCTGTATAAATAAACTGCATTGAACCGTTTCTTACCGTCGATGTGAAATGTCTGGACATATCACGCCGACGGTATACTGGAACTGTCTCACAGTTCTTTGACATGCTAGTAAATGTACTGACATGCAACTGTTGCTTTTAAGCACGCTTAAAAAACATCGGCCTGGACGGGATGGAGTCCACAACTTTGGGGTGTGAATTGATTGCTTATAGTGGTAGGTTTTGTTATCCCTGTTTATTTTAATTAAGAATACTGTAAATTGTGTCTAGCCAGGGTCGGAATTTGTCCCCAAAAGCACGCACCAAAATGTCAAAAAATCTTGGGCGTTATATTTATATTACTTTATGCCACTGACATTTAAATTCGATAATTTTCTCGAGCATTACGAGAATACGTTAGATAGCGAAAGCGCTTCAAAATATGAAAACTGCTGAACAATTCAAAATTTAACCGTTAATTTTGAAAGTGTAATCCAACAAAAATGATATGAAAAAAGTTTTGCATTTTAAGGGGGGGACATATTCAAATATTCAGGTTCTTACATCAATAGCCATAACACCCAAAGTTTTCAAGTTAGAGAAGTGAAACTTGGTATACTCATTTAAGATAATACATATAATATGCACATTTTTGTCATAGTTTTCCATTGTTTATAACTGATACTACATATTTTTTCTATGTGCAGAGATATTTACAAACTTAAGCCCATTTTTATCAAAATTCACATATGCTATCTTTCTGAAATTTCGTATGTTATTTTAAAACATACTAAAAATGAATTTGTTGGATTTAGATATCTTGTTGAAGCTGTATAGAATTTAAAAAAATGCAGATCATATGCATCCTTTAAAAATTAAGATATGTTCATATATTTTGTATCATCATATTCCATCTGGAGCTTAATCTTAAATTCTGGAATCAACAAAATGTTCATTGTGGCATAAGAAAGATGTGTGATAAATTGCATCACTGTAGATGAAGTAGTTTGAGAGAAAAAGGGGTTGAAGTTGTAGAAAGTGCAACTTACGGGGAAAGGCAATAAAAAATAAAGTAAGATTTATTCAGTATGCCTTTTAATTTTAAATCAGAACATCCCATATCCATAGTCTGTATCCTCATTCCCGTCTTCTTCAGCATTTCCTTTTAAATTCCTCTTCTGTCTTGCTTCTCTCTGCATTAATTTCATAGCTGTTTCTGCACCAGCGATGCGAATGTTGTTGATACTCTGCAAAATTGTTTCCATAAACACACCAGGTTGATACCCTAACTGATGCATAACTTTCTTTCTGCCAACATTCCCATCATTAAACACTATCGCAGCAACAAATGTAGCAATTTTAACCACTATGGAAAAAAAATGAATTTTTGGGACACCTTTTCCATATCAAAGTGTTGAGGCCTTCATTTGGGTTTTGTGTCTCTGCATAGAGACATTTCTTTTAGCAAGCCTGGGTGTGCTAAGAATTGGTAGGTGGGCTTTATAAGTTCCAAGACAGCTGTTGGAAAACTATGTGCTGCTACTATACTAATATGCAACATTAGGGCATTTAATTTTTTGAAGGCACATACAGATCACGTACAGTCATAATATTTTTATGTTTGATAGCTAACACTATATACTATTTTACAAAACAGTAAAAAAAATAGATTTTTGGAGCAATTTCTGATACGTCCCCCGTTAAAGGGATCTACATACATTTTCCGGTACGATTTTGTGCATGTGATAATAAACCATTATACGTATCACAATATAAAATTAAAAAATGGCCAGTATTGGATACAGCTAATTTAAAAGCACAATTTCATATAAATAACACCCATGATATTTTAGGTTCTTCATGTTTAAGAACATGCTCCTAAGGTTTGGAAGAAAATGCTATGCCAGGGCTACCTTTACATTGTCATTTTATTTTTGTTGGCGGAACTTATATTTTTGTTTTTCTGAGAATTGTCTTCGAAGTCGACATTTTTATAGCTTCTAAAGCGTTAGATACAGACAAAAAAGTATGGTAGTAATATGTAATTTGCGTTAAATCACTCAACTCCTGTGAAGTAGAAGTTCTATGTTATTAACAATTTCGAAGTATTTCTTTTTATTGATTCAATTGTCAAAGAGATTTTAACTTTTGGCCACAAAGTCTTAGTCATCCTCTTCCCTCATCATGCAAAGAGAGCGGAACTTTAAAGCAGTAACTTATCGAGATGTTCTCAAAGGATTTTACAGTCGCTTAAGAAATAGTGTTATTTGATTTCCCTTTATCTAAAAAAAATATATGTAAATAATACATTTATGTGGATATTTATGTTAGTTGAGGTGATTTGGGAAGAGTAATAAGCCTTTGTAAGAATAGTTGAATGGATAGGAAGTCACGTAAATGTAAAACAATCTCTGAGGCATGTGTAGGGGACCATGTGTGACCACGATGACTTTGGTCCCACTGTTTTTGCAACGCATGGAAAACTTTTATTTCGTTTGCACGCTTACTCTCTTGGGATTCCACTCTCATCAAGTATACTCCACATGTTTTCAATTGAACATATATAGTTGTGCCTTGGAATTTTGGTACCGCTATTATGCTGAAAATCTGCTTCTGAACACACTGTTGTCGTGAACCCATTATTTACGACAGCACGGCACGAAGCGATAACGATGATGTTTGAAATTTAGCGGCGCTCAACACGATGGTCATTAGCGCCATTTCAAAAACTGTATTTCACTTAACAATACTTCCTTTCACTTATCTTTAACTTTCCTTTGACTTTGCTGTGGCATTGCCTTCGCTTTGCTCTAGCTCCACTTTGGCTTTTCTTTGGCTGTACATTAGCTTTGCTCTGGTTTTCCTCCAGATCCGCTTTGGCTTTGCTTTGGCTTTATTCTACTTTACCATTTCTCTGCTCTAGCTCTGCTCTGGCTCCATTCTGGTTCCGCTCTCGCTTCTCTCCCGATTCACCCTAACCTCACTCGGAATTCATTCTAAAATCCCTCTAACTTTGCACTGCCTTGGCTCTGGCTTTACTCTGGCAAGGTTCCGGCCGGCCTCCGGTCCCGCTCTGGCTTTGCTCAGGGTTCGCTCTGTCCCGCACTAACTTCATTCTGTACCTTTACACTGGCTTCGATCTGCCTTCGCTCTGGCTAGGCTCCGGTCCTCGCTACGGTCCCACACTGGCTTGGCTCTGGTTTCACTCTGGCTTCACTCTATCATTCCTTAACTATACTCTTTCTTGGATCTTTCTTCGTACTGGCTTGGCTCTTGCTAGGTTTTGGACCTGCTCCTGTTCTGCTACGGCTGCACACTAACTTTGTTCTGTACCTTAACTCTGGCTTCGTTCTGGCTAGGATTCGGCTAGCACTCCGATCCCAGTCTGGCTTGCTCTGGCTCTGCTCCGGCATCGCGACGGCTTCACTCAAACCTCACTCTAACTTCCCTCTGTATTCACTCTAACTTGGCTCTGGCTTGGCTCTGGCTAGGCTCCGGCCAACCTTCAGTCCTGCTCTGGCTTTGCTCTGGACTCACACTAACCTCATTCTGTACCATAACACTGGCTTCGCTCTGCCTTCGCTTCGGCTAGGACCCGGTCAACATTCCGGACCCGCTCTGGCTTGGCTCTGGCCCCAAACTAGTTCCGCTCTATCTCCACTCTGGCTTTGCTCTGGCTAGGCTCCGGTCCCGCACTGGTTGGCTCTGGTTTCGCTCTGGCTTCACTCTAACATTCCTTAACTATACTCTTACTTGGATCTGTCTTCGTTCTGGTTTGGCTCTTGCTAGGTTCTGACCCCACTCCTGTCCCGCTCCGGCCTCACACTTACTTCGTTCTGCACCTTAACTTTGGCTTGGTTCTTGCTTTGTTCCGGCTCCGCACAGGCTTCGCTCTGGCTTTGCTTTGGATATACCCTGAATTTAGGTTAATGTACTTTTTTAAAACTTAGATTAAGGTCGAACATGGATGTGGACCTTGTTTGGGCGTTTGGCGTCAGCTCTCTCACCACTCAGAGGCACTCAATCAAGAGATTTGTTTCGGGATTCCGGGATCGCCAATTCCCGTACCTACAGCATTAGTCCCCCGGGAGCGCGGGGCGATAAGGGACAGATAGTGCCAGGTGGAGATAAACAGCTTGCCTAAACAGATAAGTATAGCGCGGAGATAAAAGGCATGTAAAAACAGATTAAGTTAAATAAAAAAGGAAAATTGCAGTGACATCTCCATTGCCTTACAGAACACTCGATTTCTTGTTTGTTACAGAATATTCGAGAAACGTCTAATAATATGAGTCGTGATACAAAAGGAAGCCGCGACTCGCCAAGGGACAGTCGCAGAGTCGTAAACGGAGTTTTAACGAGAGTTGTTGTTTTTGTAAACAGAACTGAGTATCGGGCAAATGTGGACGCTGTTTGCTTATGGTCAACGATCTTGGTAGGTTGTAATTGTGTATGTGACGTAATTCTGCTAAAGTAAGGATTGAAAAGATAATTTCTACGGAAATAAAGAACACTTTGTACTTCTGCAACTTGGACTTTTAATTCTGCGAAACCACAAGGTCACAACATTTTCTCTCACAAAAGTTAGGATATGTTTGTTCAGTAACACTTGTGATCATTATTATCAGAGTCTCTGTGTAAAATAGGGTTCAATGATTCTCGATAAAAAGATAATTTTTACACAGTTAAATCCTATCAGTAACTTTTTATTGTGCTGATACTGAAATTAAGAATTGCAATGTATAAAGAACCATGATGGATTTCAAAGGAATGTTGGTTCTTTGTTACAACACGTGCAAGGCATTTGAGTCGAACAGCAGTTGGGGGAGGATAGTTAATATAACAAAAGTAATGTAAGAAACAGTGTCCTTAGCAGATTTCTAAAGGGGAGCACTTGACTTGTTGAATGAGGTATTCTTCGGTCCCTAATAATGGCAATGGACAAGATTGCCACAAATGAAATCTTTAGTGGAATAAGGGGCTTTCAGAAAGTGAAAGTGATACACCCACGCGCATCGGTGGTCATACATTGAGTCCACGGCGTGAGGCCGATTAGGGCGGTCCAATTCCTCTGTCTTGGTTGAGGATAGACCAGAGGAGGTGAGAGAAGATATTTGTCGGTTCATATGTACGTGAAGAACGAATTAAGTTTATCGAGAAATAAGCATTCCACCTTCAGTCTCTCTGAACAGTGATCTATTGGTAACCCTTGGTCGGCAACTTCAGGTTCGATGTTCTGAGAAAAAGAAGCAGTCAATAGATCAGTTTGAAACGGGCATTCCAGTGTCATGAAACTCTCCTTCTTGCACATATCCACGCATACCCTGTGATAAAGGTCATTGCTGTACCCTGAGCTAAGCACTATTTGTTCCAAACTGTCCCGTAAAAGGGGAACTATTTGCACCCCAATATATTTTCGCTTCAAATTGGCGCGCCAACTCGGGATTCGATACGAGAAGGAGGTTTGACACGTAAAGGAGGTTCAGCCCGAGGAGGAGGTTCAACCCGAGAAGTAGCTTCAACCTAGAAGGAGGTTCAACCCCACCACGAGCTTCAAAAGGAGAAGGAGATTCGTCAGGAGGACGTTCGACAACAAGCGGCTCTACAACGGTCCTACTGGAAAGAAGAAATGAGGGCAGCATCTTCAGTGACATCAGGAGCATGTAGAAAACCTAAGGTACAGAGTGTTAAATAATATACCAGACTATTGTGAATGTATTTGAGGAGTCGAAAAATTCTGAGTCAAAATTCTGTAGAAAGCATAGAAGTTCTGGAGGTTGATGACAATAGCAGTAGGCAAGAAGTCGAAATAGCAGAGTGTAGTATAACTGTACCAAATAATGTAGCAATGGACAGAAATATGTTTGGGGCACTCAGAGAAATGTTCGAAAGTTTAAGAAAAGACAATGAAAGTTTAAGAAAAGACAATGAAAGTTTAAGAAAATGCAAGGAAAGTTTTAGTAAAAAGTTATATGATAACAATCAAAGTTTATGCAAAAAAATAAATGATAACAATCAAAGTTTAAAAAAGGTAAAAGAAAGGTTAGAAAATAAGGTTCAGAACACATAGAACTAGGGAAGAAGTTGGAGAATCCACAACAGGCGCTAGATAATGTGGGGAAGGGAGTTAGTCAGGAGATAGAGAATTCTGAAAATAAAATTGTTCCCTTAGTTAAGGAAACATCAGACAGTGAAAAGAGAAAACTGTGGGAGGAAATAGTGCAGAAGTTATATAAAGAAAGAGATATAGCTAGAAAAGAGTTAGAAGAAACAAGAAGTAGATTAGAAGTATCAGAATGGGAAAATAGAAATCAAACAAAGAATGTGGAAGTAACAACCAATCAAATGAATGAGGTGGCAATAGGGATCACAGTGACAAAGGAAACATTTAAAAACAGTCAAAATCAAGGGAGAAAAGAAAGCGAAATGTTAAACTATTTCGAGCAAGGGGCACAGATCGATCAGAATATGTGTAAGAAAGATAGGAAGAGATATGGATGTACAGTACCTAAGCTAGATATACAAAAATCATTGGAACGTAGAATAAATGAGTCCTTTGTACTTGAAAAAGTCCGCCAAATTCCTTTGTATTTTATAAGCACATGCTGGGATGATGAATTGCCTTGTAAATGGTGAGAACTCAAGTTAAAGTATCTAAAATTGCCATAACAAATTGTGAAATGAATAGAAACACAAACTTGTAAAAGCTATCGGTTAAGTATAAACAGTGTAGCCTAAAATTTATAGTTTAAGTATAAACAGGGTATTGACAGTGCAGTGGAACTTAAAGCTAACAAGTGTAAAAAAATGTTAATGAAAATCAGAACACTGAAAGACTTTTAAAAATAAAACTTATATAGTACCCTAAAGAAGTATTCGGAAACGTATGAACTAACGAAAATTAAAAATAAACGAAATCAGAACAATGCAAGACTTTTGAAAGAATGATTATATAGAGTCCGGAAGAACAATTAAGAAATCTTGTATAAATTATATATGTATTATTAATGTGCAATGGTTTAAACACGGAACTGTATATTTATGAATTGTTCTAACTGTACAAATAATATGAATTAGTTTTAAGTAGATCAGATTGAGAAAGAGAGAGATGACGATGTAGATTGAAGTTTTTTCCATTGAGTGATATTTTAAAGTTTAAAATTACAGATCAGAGTGTTGATGAATTGTTGAACTATTGTTATGTAATCATGTGAACAAACTTTTACAGAATGTCTATCTCTGTATCATGCAAAATTTACGCTGTCAAAAGAAATTGAAAAACGAATTGGAATTTGCTGACAAAGGTCTAGTATTCAGCTTCAGTGCAAAGCTTTAATTTACGAAATCGGCGGAATAAATTTTAATGAGTAATTGAAATAGTTAAAGTAATGATATAAAAATATTTGGTACTTAAACCAGCCCTTAAATATATTTTCTATTAAATATTTAACAAACTTATTCTCTACAATAATAATTGAGACTTTGCTCATTCTCTTCAAATATTCGGAACTACTGTGTTGCAAATTTTTGCTTCTGGAGCAGTACTTGTTACATATCTCATTACAATTACATACAGTACGCTAAAACCCACAAAGAAATTTTAAAAACTGCTGCTTAGGTACGTAAACCTGGATTTAGAAGCTATGATATTCTTTTGAACCTCTGTTCCCTTTGCATGTTCAAGAGAAGAAGAACAAGGATTTATCAATTGATACAAGCGTACATATGTAAAATGAAAACTTATAGCAAGGAATGTTGCGGAAAACAATTGTATTTCATACAAATTATATGTATAGCATGATTTACATACATTTGTGTACTACTATTATGTTTTTCTCACAGACAAAAGTATTTCAGAATGAAGAGAAACTTTGAGGAAGTCTCAGAAAATTTCAATTACACATTTCATTTGTCATAAAAATATTTAAACCTATGGTATTATAAGCAAAACCATTAGTGCCGTTTTGAGACAGCTGAATATTGCGAAAAAACGTAGTGTTGTGGGATTGGTGTATTGCCTTGGAAATCTTTGTGTCGTACCCTTGTAATTTATTTAATTACTAATATTGTTTGAGTTACACACATACACACAGTGAGAGAGGCATATAGACAGGCCATCTTTCTCCTAAAAGTGTTCTTCGGTAATTCACAGAATTTCAGGTTATGCTATTCTGCAAAATGTTCATATTGAGGTTTTGTATGATACGTAATATTTACAGTACCAACGCCGTGGAATTAATATCACTCACAGGCTGTAACATGACTTCATTTACCTCAGCAAAAATTCGTTTACTGGCAAATCTTGTTGTGATCTAACAAGGTTAAGACGACTGTTTTCTGGGATGTACAGGGAATTATTTTTATTTATTACTTGGAAAAAGCAAAAGTATCATTGATGACCAGTACGCAAGCTTACTGCAAAGTTTTAAAAATAAGGTGCAAAAAGAACCTTATTGTACGAAGTAAAGGGCCTTGTTTCTTCAAAACGATGCTTTGGCCCATCATTCATATCGGACGATCAATGAAATGATGCTCATACGATTCCAGGTACAGAGAGCTTATAGTTACCAGACATTCATCTTTCAGTATAAGAGAAAACCTCCAATATTACCTTACAGGATAAGTGTAAACCTCCAAAGTTAAGGCATATCGCAAGATGAATAATCCAAATGTTTTTCAGGATAAGGAAAAGCCACTAAGGTTGTCATATCGAATGAGAAATGCAATGCAGAGTCGGCCCAACAGAAGTGCATTAGCCAGGCCTTACCCTGAGGGAACCCTCTTCCTGATCTCTTTTTCTTATTAAATTTATGTCCTCCAACGTTAAGTCATATCAGACGATGAATGGAATGAATGAAATGAGGCTCAAATGACGCCGGGGTCCATGGAACGTAGGATTACCCAACATTAGTCTTTACAGGATAAGAGAAAAACCCCGAAAAACCTTATCCAGGTAACTCACCCTGACCGAGTTTCGAACTCAGGGCCCTTTGAGCTCCAGAATTGCAATAAATATCCCGGGAAATAGCGCAAGCGCTATCCCGGAATGCAAAAATTAATTCGGATCGCCAAATACAACGTTACGAGGGTATGAAGTTAACTGTTTTATCAAGTACAAGCTGTTGACTTCCATTCTCTCAATATCGAAATAATTCTTTTAGAAAGATTAAATTCACTCTTGTAACAGAATTGTTTTAGAATAATTTCCGTTAGCTAGAATTTCTGCTTTATAATGTTTTCATTTTTCTTAAAAATATGGCAATATTAGATACAAAATTAACAAATTTATGCCAATTGAGAAATAACTACTACACTGCCATCTGTACAAGGGAGTTCAAACCCTTTCAAGCGCTGCAATATAGGCTTTCCGTTTACCTATGTCTTTGCGTATATTTTTCCTTGAGTTTTTAAAATAAAATCACCATCTTACAAAATTTGTTATTTCTTATTTTTCTTTCGCGCTTCAATTTTTTTTTGGTTTGTAAATCGCAGCGTCTTTTCTCCTATCATGGAAGCAGATAAAGGCGTAAAACCTAATGCAGTGAGGTTCTAGCCAGTACACCGGAGAACTACGGGTTGCCAACAGAAGCCCACTAAACTCCCTACTCATTTCTTATCCAAAATGGGCTCGCACACCATCATCCGGTTCATAACGAGCCGCTTGTTACGATCCTTAATAAGTATTAAGCTTTTGTTTCGGTGTTAGATGTTTGTGATCAGTTTTAGGAGACAATGAAGCAGTTGTTATCGATGTCACTTTAGATCGATCGACGCGAAAATCGTTAAATAATTTATAAACAAACGAAGCAGGTTTCTCAAGCCTTTTAAATTTATCAAAATTTACACCATTGTTTTTATGCCAATATTGATTTATTATTGGAGTTTATGCCGCCTCACCTTACTCGTTTTCAAAGTAGTTTCCGATATGTTCTGTATAAATAAACTGCATTGTACCGTTTCTTACCGGCGCTGTGAAATGTCTGGATAATCACGCCGACAGTGTACTGGAATTGTCTCGCAGTTCTTTGACATGCTAGTAAATGTACTGACATGCAACTGTTGCTTTTAAGCACGCTTACAAACCATCGGTCTGGACGGGATGGAGTCTACAACTTTGGGGTATGAATTGATTGCTTATAGTGGTAGGTTTTGTTATCCCTTTCTATTTTAATTAAGAGTACTGTAAATTGTGTCCAGCCAGGGTCGGAATTTGTACCCAAAAGCACGCACTAAAATGTCAAAAATATCTTGGACGTTATATTTATATTACTTTATGCCCCTGACATTTAAATTCGATACTTTTCTCGAGCATCACGAGAATACGTTCAATAGCGAAAGCGCTTCAAAATATGAAAACTGCTGACAAATTCAAAATTTAACCGTTTATATTGGTAGTGTTATCCAACAAAAAATGATATTAAATAAGTTTTGCAATTTAAGGGGGGACATATCCAAATATTCAGGTTCTTACATCAATAGCCATAACACCCAAAGTTTTCAAGATAGAGAAGGGAAACTTCGTATACTCATTTAAGATAATACAGTTAATATTCACGTTTTTGTCATAATTTTCCATTGTTTATAACTAATACTACATATGTTTTTCTATATGCAGAGATATTTACAAACTTAAGCCCATTTTTATCAAAATTCACATATGCTATATTTCTAAAATTTGGTATGTTATTTTAAAACATACTAGAAATGAATTTGTTGGATTTAGATTTCTTGTTGAAGCTGTATAGAATTTTAAAAAAAATTTATCATCCTTTTTATGCATCCTTTAAATTAAAGATATTTTCATATATTTTGTATCATCATATTCCATCTGGAGCTTAATCTTAAATTCTGGAATCAACAAAATATTCATTGCGGCATAAGAAAACTGTGTGATAAATTGCATCACTGTAGATGCAGTAGTTTGAGAGAAAATGGGTTGATGTTGTAGAAAATGCAAGTTACGGGGAAAGCCAATTGAAATACAATAAGTATTATTCAGTTTGCCTTTTAATTTTAAATCAGAACATCCCATATCCATAGTCTGTATCCTCATTCCGGTCTTCTTCAGCCTTTCTTTTTAAATTCCTCTTCTGTCTTGCTTCTCTCTGCATTAATTTCATAGCTGTTTCTGCACCAGCGATGCGAATGTTGTTGATACTCTGCAAAATTGTTTCCATAAACACACCAGGTTGATACCCTAACTGATGCATAAGTTTCTTTCTGCCAACATTCCCATCATTAAACACTATTGCAGCATCTATTGTAGCAATTTTCATCACTATGGAATACACAAATGATGTTTTGGGACACCTTTTCCATATCAGACCATTGAGGCCTTCATTTGTGTTTTGTGTCCCTCCATAGAGATATTTTTAGCAAGTCTGGGTGTGCTAAGAATTGTTAAGTGAGCTTTATAGATTCCAAGACAGCTGATGGAAGATTATGTGTTGCTACTATGCTAATATGCAACACTAGGGCATTTAATTTTTTAAAGGCACATACAGATCACGTACAGTCATAATATTTTTATGTTTGTTAGCTAACACTATATACTATTTTACAAAACAATAAAAAAATAGATTTTTTGAGCAATTTCTGATACCTCCCCTGTTAAAGGGATCTACATTCATTTTCCGGTACGCTTTTGTGCATGTGATAATAAACCATTATATCACAATATAAAATTAAAAAATGGCCAGTATTGGATACAGCTTATTTTAAAAGCACAATTTCATATAAATATCACCCATGATATTTTAGGTTCTTCATGTTTAAGAACATGCTCCGAGGGTTTGGAAGAAAATGCTGTGCCAGGGCTACCTTTACATTGTCATTTTGTTTTTCTCTGCGAAACTTATATTTTTGTTTTTCTGAGAATGGTCTTTGAAGACGACATTTTTATACCTTCTAAAGCGTTAGATACAGACAAAAAAGTATGGTGGTAATATGTAATTGGCGTTAAATCACTCAACTCATGTGAAGTAGTAGTTTCTATGTTATTAACAATTTCGAAGTTATTCTTTTTATTGATTAATTGTCAAAGAAATTTTAACTTTTAGCCACAAAGTCTTAGTCATCCTCTTCCCCTCATCATGCAAAGAGAGCGGAACTTTAAAGCAGTAACGTATCGAGATGTTCTCAAATAGTTTTACAGTCGCTTAAGAAATAGTGTTATTTGATTCTCCTTTATCTAAAAGAAATATGTAAGTAGTACATTTATGTGGATATTTATGTTAGTTAAGGTGAATCTGGGTGAGTAATAAGCCTCTGTAAGAATAGTTGAGTGGTTAGGAAGTCACGTAAATGTAAAGCGTTTTCTGAGACATGTGTAGGGGGTCTAAGTGTGACTACGATGACTTTGGTCCCACTGTTTTTGCAAGGCATGGAAAACTCTTATTTCGTTTGCACGCTTACTCTCTTGGGATTCCACTTTCAAGTTTTCAATGGGACTTATACACTTTATTTTCAACATAAGGCCCTAAAGTTGTGCCTTGGTATATAAATGATTATTCAGATTAAAGGAATTTTGGTACCGCTATTATGCTGTAAATCAGCTTCTGATCACATTGTTGTAGCGAGCCCATTATTTACGATAGCACGGCGGGGAGTGATAATGATGATTGAAAATTAGGGGCACTCAACACGATGGTCATTAGCGCCCTTTCAAAAACTGTATTTCACTTTACAATGCTTCCTTTCACTTATGATTAACTTTCCTTTGACTTTACTGTGGCTTTGCCTTCGCTTTGCTCTAGCTCTACTTTGGCTTTTCTTTGGCTTTACATTAGCTTTCCTCTGGTTTTCCTCCAGCTCCGCTTTGGCTTTGCTTTGGCTTCATTCTTACTTTACCATTTCTCTGCTCTAGCTCTGCTCTGGCTCCACTCTGGTTCCACTCTGGCTTCTCTCCCGATTCACCCTAACCTCACTCAGACTTCATTCTAAAATCCCTCTAACTTGGCACTGGCTTGGCTCTGGCTTTGCTCTGGCTCCACTCTGGCTTCTCTGCCGATTCACCCTAACCTCACTCAGACTTCATTCAAAAATCCCTCTAACTTTGCACTGGCTTAGCTCTGGCTTTGCTCTGGCTAGTTTCCGGCCTGCCTCCGGTCCCGCTCTGTCTTGGCTCTGGCTCCACTCAAGTTCCGCTCTGGCTACGCTCTGGTTCCACTCTGGCTTCTCTCCCGATTCACCCTAACCTCACTCAGACTTCATTCAAAAATCCCTCTAACTTTGCACTGGCTTAGCTCTGGCTTTACTCTGGCAAGGTTCCGGCCTGCCTCCGGTCCCGCTCTGTCTTGGCTCTGGCTCCACTCAAGTTCCGCTCTGGCTACGCTCTGGTTCCACTCTGGCTTCTCTCCCGATTCACCCTAACCTCACTCAGACTTCATTCAAAAATCCCTCTAACTTTGCACTGGCTTAGCTCTGGCTTTACTCTGGCAAGGATCCGGCCGGCCTCCGGTCCCGCTCTGTCTTGGCTCTGGCTCCACTCAAGTTCCGCTCTGGCTACGCTCTGGTTCCACTATGGCTTCTCTCCCGATTCACCCTAACCTCACTCAGACTTCATTCAAAAATCCCTCTAACTTTGCACTGGCTTAGCTCTGGCTTTACTCTGGCAAGGTTCCGGCCGGCCTCCGGTCCCGCTCTGTCTTGGCTCTGGCTCCACTCAAGTTCCGCTCTGGCTACGCTCTGGTTCCACTCTGGCTTCTCTCCCGATTCACCCTAACCTCACACAGACTTCATTCTAAAATCCCTCTAACTTTGCACTGTCTTAGCTCTGGCTTTGTACTGGCTAGGTTCCGGCCTGCCTCCGGGTCCGCTCAGGCTTCGCTCTGGCCTCCCACTAACTTCATTCTGTACCTTCGACACTGGCTTCTCTCTGCCTTCGCTCTAGATAGGCTCCGGTCACCGCTACGGTCCCGCACTGGCTTGGTTCTGGTTTCGCTACGGCTTCACTCAATCATTTCTTAACTATAATCGTTCTTGGATCTGTCTTCGTACTGGTTTGGTTCTTGCTAGGATCTGGACCTCGCTCATGTCCCACTCCGGCCTCACACTAACTTTGTTCTGTACCTTAACTGTGGCTTCGTTCTGGCTAGGATTCGGCAAGCACCCCGATCCCAGTCTGGCTTGCTCCGGCTCCGCTCTGAAATCGCGACGGCTTCACTCAAACCTCACTCTAACTTCCATCTGTATTCACTCTAACTTGGCTCTGGCTTGGCTCTGGCTAGGCTCCGGCCCATCTTCGGTCCTGCTCTGGCTTCACTCTGGCTTCACTCTACTTTATTCTTAAACCTAACCCTGGCTTGGCTCTGGCTTCACACAAGCTTGGTTGTGGCTAAGTTCCGGCCCGCCTCCGGTCCCGTACTGGCTGTGCTCTGGCTTTGCTCTGGCCTCAAGCTACTTCATTTTTAAACCCAACCCTGGCTTGGCCCTGGTTTTGCTCCAGCTTGGCTCTGGCTAGGTTCCGGCCCACCTCCGGTCCCGTACTGGCTGTGCTCTGGCTTTGCTCTGGCCTCACACTAACTTCATTCTGTACCATAACACTGGATTCGCTCTGCCTTCGCTTCGGCTACGACCCGGTCACCACTCCTGTCCCGCTCTGGCTTGGCTCTGGCTCCACTCTAGTTCCGCTCTGGCTATGCTCTGTCTCCACTCTGGCTTTGCTCTGGCTAGGCGCCGGTCCCACACTGGCTTGGTTCTTGCTTGGTTCCGGCTCCGCACAGGCTTCGCTCTGGCTTTGCTTTGGATTTACTCTGAATTTAGTTTAATGTACTTTTTTAAAACTCAGATTAAGGTCAAACATGGATGTGGACCTTGTTTGGGCGTTTGGCATTAACTCTCTCACCACTCAGAGGCAACTCAATCAAGAGATTTGGTTCGGGATCCCGGGATCGCCAATTCCCGTACCAACCGCAGTAGGTCCATTGGGGGAGCGGGGCGATAATGGACAGATAGTGCCGGGTGGAGATAAACAGCTTGCCTAAGCAGATAAATATAGCGCGGAAATAAAAGGCATGCCAAAACAGATAAAGTTAGATAAAAAAGGAAAATTCCAGTGACATCTTCATTGCCTTACAGAACACTCGATTTCTTGTTTGCTACAGAATATTCGAGAAACGTCTAGTAATATGAGTCGTGATACATAAGGAAGCCGCGACTCCTCAAGGGACAGTCGCAGAGTCGTAAACGGAGTTTTAACGAGAGTTGTTGTTTTTGCAAACAGAACTGAGTATCGGGCAAATGTGAACGCTGTTTGCTTATGGTCAACTTCCTTGGAAGGTTGTAATTGTGTATGTGACGTAATTCTGCTAATGTAAGGATTGGAAAGATAATTTCTACGGAAATAAAGAACACTTTGTACTTCTGCAACTTGGACTTTAATTCTGCGAACCCACAAGGTCACAATATTTTCTCTCACATAAGTTAGGATATGTTTGTTCAGTAACACTTGTGATCATTATTATCAGAGTGTCTGTGTAAAATAGGGTTCAATGATTCTGGATAAAAAAGATACTTTTTATACAGTTAAATCCTATCAGTAACTTTTTATTGTGTTGATACCGAAATTAAGAATTGCAATGTATAAAGAATCATGATGGATTTCAAATAAATGTTGGTTCTTTGTTACAACACGTGCAAGGCAGTTGAGCCGAATAGCAGTTGGCCGAGGATAGTTATATAACAAAAGTAATGTAAGAAACAGTGTCCTTAGCAGATTTCCAAAGGGGAGCAGTTGACTTGTTGAATGAGGTATTCTTCGGTCCCTAATAATGGCAATGGACAAGATTGCCACAAAGGAAATCTTTAGTGGAATAAGGGGCTTTCAGAAAGTGAAAGTGATACACCCACGCGCATCGGTGGTCATACATTGAGTCCACGGCGTGAGGCCGATTAGGGCGGTCCACTTCCTCTGTCTTGGTTGAGGACAGACCAGAGGAGGCGAGAGAAGATATTTGTCGGTTCATATGTACCTGAAGAACGAATTAAGTTTATCGAGTAATAAGCATTCCTCCTTCAGTCTCTCTGAACAGTGATCTATTGGTAACCCTTGGTCGGCAACTTCAAGTTCGATGTTCTGAGAAAAAGAAGCAATCAATAGATTAGTTTGAAACGGGCATTCCAGTGTCATTAAACTCTCCTTCTTGCACATATCCACGCATACCCTGTGATAAACGTCATTGCTGTACCCTGAGCTAAACACTATTTGTTCCAAACTGTCCCGTAAAAGGGGAACTATTTGAACGCCAATATATTTTCGCTTCAAATTGGGGCGCCAACTCGGGATGCGATACGAGAAGGAGGTTTGACACGTAAAGGAGGTTCAGCCCGAGGAGGAGGTTCAACCCGAGAAGGAGCTTCAACCTAGAAGGAGGTTCAACCCCACAACGAGCTTCAAAAGGAGAAGGAGGTTCGTCAGGAGGACGTTCGACAACAAGCGGCTCCACAACTGTCCTACTGGAAAGAAGAAAGGAGGGCAGCATCTTCAGTGACATCAGGAGCCTGTAGAAAACCTAAGGTACAGAGTGTTAAATAATATACCAGACTATTGTGAATGTATTTGAGGAGTCGAAACATGCTGAGTCAAAATTCTGTAGAAAGCATAGAAGTTCAGGAGGTTGATGACAATAGCAGTAGGCAGGAAGTCGAAATAGCAGAGGGTAGTATAACTGTACCAAATAATGTAGCAATGGATAGAAATATGTTTGGGGCACTCAGAGAAATGTTCGAAAGTTTAAGAAAAGACAATGAAAGTTTAAGAAAAGACAATGAAATTTTAAGAAAAGGCAAGGAAAGTTTTAGTAAAAAGATATATGATAACAATCAAAGTTTATGCAAAAAAAATAAATGATAACAATCAAAAGTTAAAAAATGTAACAGAGAGGTTAGAAAATAAGGTTCAGAACACATAGAACTAGGGAAGAAGTTAGAGAATCCACAACAGGCGTAAGATAATGTGAAGAAGGAAGTTAGTCAGGAGATAGAGAATTCTGAAAATAAAATTGTTAGCTTAGTTAAGGAAACATCAGACAGTGAAAACAGAAAACTGTGGGAGGAAATGGTACGGAAATTATACAAAGAAAGAGAAACAGCTAGAAAAGATGTAGAAGAAACTCTGAGTAGATTAGAAGCATCAGAATGGGAAAATAGAAAACAAACAAGTAATGTGGAAGAAAGAACCAATCAAATGAATGAGGTAGCAATAGAGATCGCGGTGCCAAAGGAAACATTGAAAAACAGTCAAAATCAAGGGAGAAAAGAAAGAGAAATGTTAAAATATTTCGAGCAGGGGGCACAGATCCATCGGAATATGTGTAAGAAAGATAGGAAAAGATATGGATGTACAATACCTAAGCTAGATATACGAAAATCATGGGGAAGAAGAACAAATGAGTCCTTTGTACTTGGAAAGTCCGCAAAATTACTTTGTATTTTATAAGTACATGGTGGTATTATGAAGTGCCTTGTAAATGGTGGGAACTCAGGTTAAAGTACCTAAAATTGCCATAACAAATTGTGAGATGAAAAGAATCAGAAACTTGTAAAAGGTATTGGTTAAGTATAAACAGCGTAGTCTAAAATTTATAGTTTAAGTGTAAACAGTGTAGTGTCAGTGCAGTGGAACTTAAAACTAACAAGTGAAAAAAATGTTAATGAAAATCAGTACACTAAAAGACATTTAAAAATAATATATATAGGACCCTACAGAAGTATTCGGAAACGTATGAACAAACGAAAATAAAAAATAAAAGAAATCAGAACAATGCAAGACTTTGAAAGAATGATTATATAGAATCCGGAAGAAGAATTAAGAAATCTTCTATAAATTATATATGTATTTTTAATGTGCAATGGTTTAAACACGGAACTGTATATTTATGAATTGTTCTAATTGTACAAATAATATGAATTAGTTTTAAGTAGATCAGATTGAGAAAGAGAGGGATGACGATGTAGATTGAAGTATTTTCCATTGAGTGATATTTTAAAGTTGAAATTTACAGATCAGAGTGTTGATGAATTGTTGAACTATTGTTATGTAATCAAGTGAACAAACTTTTACGAAATGTCTATCTCTGTATCATGCAAAATTAACGCTGTCAAAAGAAATTGAAAAACGAATTGGAATTTGCTGACAAAGGTCTAGTATTCAGCTTCAGTGCAAAGCTTTAACTTACGAAATCGGCGAAATAAATTTTAATGAGTAATTGAAATAGTTAAAGTAATGATTTAAAAATATTCGGTACTTAACCAGCCCTTAAATAATATTTTCTATTAAATATTTAACAAACTTATTCTCTACAATAATAATTGAGACTTTGCTCATTCTCTTCAAATATTCGGAACTAGTGTGTTGCAAATTTTTGATTCTGGAGCAGCACTTATTACACATCTCCTTACAACTACATACAGTACGCTAAAACACACAAAGATATTTTAAAAACTGCTGCTTAGGTACCTAAACCTGGATTTCGAAGCTATGATATTCTTTTGAACCTCTGTTCCCTTTGTATGTTGAAGAGAAGAATAATAAGGATGTATCAATTGATACAAGCGTACATATGTAAAATTAAAACTTATAGCAAGGAATGTTGCGGAAAACAATTGTATTTCATACAAATTATGTGTATAGCAAAATTTACATACATTTGTGTACTAATATTATGTTTATCTCATAGGAAAAAGTATTTCATAATGAAGAGAAACTTTGAGGAAGTCCCAGAAAATTTCAATTACACATTTCATTTGTCATAAAAATATTTAAACCTATGGTATTATAAGCAAAATCATTTGTGCCGTTTTGAGACAACTGAATATTGCGAAAAAACGTAGTGTTGTGGGATTGGTGTATTGCCTTGGAAATCTTTGTGTCGTACCCTTGTAATTTATTTAATTACTAATATTGTTTGAGTTACACACATACACACAGTGAGAGAGGCATATAGACAGGCCATCTTTCTCCTAAAAGTGTTCTTCGGTAATTCACAGAATTTCAGGTTATGCTATTCTGCAAAATGTTCATATTGAGGTTTTGGATGATACGTAATATTTACAGTACCAACGCCGTGGAATTAATATCACTCACAGGCTGTAACATGACTTCATTTACCTCAGCAAAAATTCGTTTACTGGCAAATCTTGTTGTGATCTAACAAGGTTAAGACGAGTGTTTTCTGGGATGTACAGGGAATTATTTTTATTTATTACTTGGAAAAAGCAAAGTATCACTGATGACCAGTACGCAAGCTTACTGCAAAGTTTTAAAAATAAGGTGCAAAAAGAACCTTATTGTACGAAGAAAAAGGCCTTGTTTCTTCAAAACGATGCTTTGGCCCATCGTTCATATCGGACGATCAATGAAATGTTGCTCATACGAATCCAGGTACAAAGAGCTTATAGTTAACAGACATTCATCTTTCAGTATAAGAGAAAACCTCCAATGTTACCTTACAGGATGAGTGAAACCCCCCAACGTTAAGGCATATCGGACGATGAATAATCCAAATTAGTACAGCGTCCATAGAACTTAGCATTACCAGAGTTTCATCTTTCAGGATAAGGGAAAGCCGCTAAGGTTAAGTCACATCGAATGAGAAATGTAATACAGGGTTGGCCCAACAGAAGTGCAATAGCCAGGACGTACCCTGAGGGAACCGCCTTCCTGATCTCTTTTTCTTATTAAATTTATCTCCTCCAACGTTAAGTCATATAAGACGATGAAATGAATGAATGAAATTAGGCTCAAATGAGCCATGGGTCCATGAAACGTAGAATTACCCAGCATTAATCCTTGCAGGATAAGAGAAAACCCCGGAAAAACCTTATCCAGGTAACTCACCCTGACCGTGATTCGAACTCAGGGCCTCTTGAACTCTATAAATGCAATAAATATCCCGGGAAATAGCGCAAGCGCTATCCCGGAATGCAAAAATTAATTCGGATCGCCAAATACAACGTTACGAGGGTATGAAGTTCACTGTTTTATCAAGTACAAGCTGTTGACTTCCATTCTCTCAATATCGAAATAATTCTTTTAGAAAGATTAAATTTACTCTTGTAACAGAATTGTTTTAGAATACTTTCCGTTAGCTAGAATTTCTGCTTTATAATGTTTTCATTTTTCTTAAAAATATGGCAATATTACATACAAAATTAACAAATTTATGCCAATTGAGAAATAACTACTACACTGCCATCTGTACAAGGGAGTTCAAACCCTTTCAAGCGCTGCAATCTAGGCTTTCCATTTACCTATGTCTTTGCGTATATTTTTCCTTGAGTTTTTAAAATAAAATCACCATCTTACAAAAGTTTGTTATTTCTTATTTTTCTTTCGCGCTTCAATTTTTTTTTGGTTTATAAATCGCAGCGTCTTTTCTCCTATCATGGAAGCAGATAAAGGCGTAACGCCTAATGCAGTGAGGTTCTAGCCAGTACACCGGAGAACCACGGGTTGCCAACAGAAGCCCACTAAACTCCCTACTCATTTCTTATCCAAAATGGGCTCGCACACCAACATCCGGTTCATAACGAGCCGCTTGTTACGATCCTTAATAAGTATTAAGCTTTTGTTTCGGTGTTAGATGTTTGTGATCAGTTTTAGGAGACCATGAAGCAGTTGTGATCGATGTCACTTTAGATCGATCGACGCGAAAATCGTTAAATAATTTATAAACAAACGAAACAGGTTTCTCAAGCCTTTTAAATGTATCAAAATTTACACCATTGTTTTTATGCCAATATTGATTTATTATTGGAGTTTATGCCGCTTCACCTTACTCGTTTTCAAAGTAGTTTCCGATATGTTCTGTATAAATAAACTGCATTGTACCGTTTCTTACCGGCGCTGTGAAATGTCTGGATACATCACGCCGACAGTGTACTGGAATTGTCTCGCAGTTCTTTGACATGCTAGTAAATGTACTGACATGCAACTGTTGCTTTTAAGCACGCTTACAAACCATCGGTCTGGACGGGATGGAGTCTACAACTTTGGGGTATGAATTGATTGCTTATAGTGGTAGGTTTTGTTATCCCTTTCTATTTTAATTAAGAGTACTGTAAATTGTGTCCAGCCAGGGTCGGAATTTGTACCCAAAAGCACGCACTAAAATGTCAAAAATATCTTGGACGTTATACTTATATTACTTTATGCCCCTGACATTTAAATTCGATACTTTTCTCGAGCATCACGAGAATACGTTCAATAGCGAAAGCGCTTCAAAATATGAAAACTGCTGAACAATTCAAAATTTAACCGTTAATTTTGAAAGTGTAATCCAACAAAAATGATATGAAAAAAGTTTTGCATTTTACGGTGGGGACATATCCAAATATTCAGGTTCTTACATCAATAGCCATAACACCCAAAGTTTTCAAGTTAGAGAAGTGAAACTTGGTATACTCATTTAAGATAATACATATAATATGCACATTTTTGTCATAGTTTTCCATTGTTTATAACTGATACTACATATTTTTTCTATATGCAGAGATATTTACAAACTTAAGCCCATTTTTATCAAAATTCACATATGCTATCTTTCTGAAATTTCGTATGTTATTTTAAAACATACTAAAAATGAATTTGTTGGATTTAGATATCTTGTTGAAGCTGTATAGAATTTTAAAAAAAGCAGATCATATGCATCCTTTAAAAATTAAGATATTTTCATATATTTTGTATCATCATATTCCATCTGGAGCTTAATCTTAAATTCTGGAATCAACAAAATGTTCATTGTGGCATAAGAAAGCTGTGTGATAAATTGCATCACTGTAGATGAAGTAGTTTGAGAGAAAAAGGGTTTGAAGTTGTAGAAAGTGCAACTTACGGGGAAAGGCAATAAAAAATACAGTAAGATTTATTCAGTATGCCTTTTAATTTTAAATCAGAACATCCCATATCCATAGTCTGAATCCTCATTCCCGTCTTCTTCAGCCTTTCCTTTTAAATTCCTCTTCTGTATTGCTTCTCTCTGCATTAATTTCATAGCTGTTTCTGCACCAGCGATGCGAATGTTGTTGATACTCTGCAAAATTGTTTCCATAAACACACCAGGTTTATACCCTAACTGATGCATAACTTTCTTTCTGCCAACATTCCCATCATTAAACACTATAGCAGCATGTAATGTAGCAATTTTCATCACTGTGGAAGACACAAATGATGTTTTGGGACACCTTTTCCATATCAGACTATTGAGGCCTTCATTTGTGTTTTGTGTCTCTCCATAGAGATATTTTTTAGCAAGCCTGGTTGTGCTAAGAATTGTTAAGTGAGCTTTATAGATTCCAAGACAGCTGATGGAAGACTATGTGCTGCTACTATGCTAGTATGCAACACTAGGGCATTTAAGTTTTTAAAGGCACATACAGATCACGTACAGTCACAATATTTTTATGTTTGTTAGCTAACACTATATACTATTTTACAAAACAATAAAAAATAGATTTTTTGAGCAAATTCTGATACCTCCTATGTTAAAGGGATCTACATTAATTTTCCGGTACGCTTTTGTGCATGTGATAATAAACCATTATATCACAATATAAAATTAAAAAATGGCCAGTATTGGATACAGCTAAATTTAAAAGCACAATTTCATATAAATATCACCCATGATATTTTAGGTTCTTCATGTTTAAGAACATGCTCCGAAGGTTTGGAAGAAAATGCTATGCCAGGGCTACCTTTACATTGTCATTTTGTTTTTCTCTGCGAAACTTTTATTTTTGTTTTTCTGAGAATGGTCTTTGAAGACGACATTTTTATATCTTCTAAAGCGTTAGATACAGACAAAAAAGTATGGTGGTAATATGTAATTGGCGTTAAATCACTCAACTCATGTGAAGTAGTAGTTTCTATGTTATTAACAGTTATTCTTTTTATTGATTAATTGTCAAAGAGATTTTAACTTTTAGCCACAAAGTCTTAGTCATCCTCTTCCCCTCATCATGCAAAGAGAGCGGAACTTTAAAGCAGTAACGTATCGAGATGTTCTCAAATAGTTTTACAGTCGCTTAAGAAATAGTGTTATTTGATTCTCCTTTATCTAAAAGAAATATGTAAGTAGTACATTTATGTGGATATTTATGTTAGTTAAGGTGAATCTGGAGGAGTAATAAGCCTTTGTAAGAATAGTTGAGTGGTTAGGAAGTCACGTAAATGTAAAACGTTTTCTGAGACATGTGTAGGGGGTCTAAGTGTGACTACGATGACTTTGGTCCCACTGTTTTTGCAAGGCATGGAAAACTCTTATTTCGTTTGCACGCTTACTCTCTTGGGATTCCACTCTCAAGTTTTCAATGGGACTTATACACTTTATTTTCAACATAAGGCCCTAAAGTTGTGCCTTGGGATATAAATGATTATTCAGATTAAAGGAATTTTGGTACCGCTATTATGCTGTAAATCAGCTTCTGATCACATTGTTGTAGCGAACCCATTATTTACGATAGCACGGCGGGGAGCGATAATGATGATTGAAAATTAGGGGCACTCAACACGATGGTCATTAGCGCCCTTTCAAAAACTGTATTTCACTTTACAATGCTTCCTTTCACTTATGATTAACTTTCCTTTGACTTTACTGTGGCTTTGCCTTCGCTTTGCTCTAGCTCTACTTTGGCTTTACATTAGCTTTGCTCTGGTTTTCCTCCAGCTCCGCTTTGGCTTTGCTTTGGCTTCATTCTTACTTTACCATTTCTCTGCTCTAGCTCTGCTCTGGCTCCACTCTGATTCCACTCTGGGTTCTCTCCCGATTCATCCTAACCTCACTCAGACTTCATTCTAAAATCCCTCTAACTTTGCACTGGCTTGGCTCTGGCTTTGCTCTGGCTAGGTTCCGGCCTGCCTCCGGTCCCGCTCTGTCTTTGCTCAGGCTTCGCTCTGGCCCCCACTAACTTCATTCTGTACCTTCAACACTGGCTTTGCTCTGCCTTCGCTCTGGCTAGGCTCCGGTCACCGCTACGGTTCCGCACTGGATTGGCTCTTGTTTCACTCTGGCTTCACTCTATCATTCCTTACCTGTTCTCTTTCTTGGATCTGTCTTCGTATTAGCTTGGCTCTTGCTAGGTTCTGGACCTGCTCCTGTCCAGCTCCGGCCTCACACTAGCTTTGTTCAGTACCTTAACTCTGGCTTCGTTCTGGCTAGGATTCGGCCAGCACCCCGATCCCGGTCTGGCTTGCTCTGGTTCCACTCTGGCTTCGCGTCGGCTTTACTCAAACCTCACTCTAACTTCACTCTGTATTGACGCTAACTTGGCTCTGGCTTGGCTCTGGCTAGGCTCCGGCCAAACTTTGGTCCTGCTCTGGCTTCACTCTAGCCTCACTCGACTTCATTCTTAAACCTAACCCTGGCTTGGCTCTGTCTTCGCTTTACCTTGGCTCTGGCTATGTTCCGGCCCACTTCTGGTCCTACTCTGGCTGCGCTTTGGCTTTGCTCTGGCCTCACACTAACTTCATTCTGTACCTTAACACTGACTTCGCTCCGCCTTCGCCCCGGCTAGGCACCGGTCACCACTCCGGTCCCGCTCTGGCTAGGCTCTGGTTCCACTCAAGTTCCGCTCTGGCCACGCTCCATCTCCACTCTGGCTTTGCTCTGGCTAGGCTCCGGTCCCTGCTACGTTCCCGCACTGGCTACACTCTGGTTTCGCTCTGGCTTCACTCTATCATTCCTTAACTATACTCTTTCTTGGATCTGTCTTCGTACTGGCTTGGCTCTTCCTAGGTTTTGGACCCGCTCCTGTCCCGCTCCAGCCTCCCACTAACTTTTTTCTGTACCTTAACTCCGGCTTCGCTTGGCTAGGATTCGGCCAGCACCCCGATCCCGGTCTGGCTTGGCTCTGGCTCTGCTCTGCTAAATCTGGTTGTAGCCATCAAATTTGTCCACAATACAAAAATGAACAATATTATTAGACAGTGAACTTAGACGTCGATGAAACAGGTTAGGCGAATCAAGGAAAGGGTTTATTTAATGTGCTTGAGTTGTCATGGTCAATAATGCACACGGAGCAGTAAGTCAAAATAAATAAATATGTATGCTTATGGTGACTAACTTATTGTTCGCTCTTCGAAATGCTACAAACGTAGAGCCAGCAATTTTTATAGATCGAAGTACAAGTTATCTTGGTTAGAACATTTTGTTCATCCAGAGAGATATTTTTATGTAAAACTATTAGATAATTAGGGAATATTGTCACAAATGACTTGTGTTTAGTTCAAATAGTGTGTTGTAATTAATCATTTTGATTAGGATAGTGAATGTGACATGTCACGTGATCTCTCCTACCTCTGATGATGCATTTACAAAGTTTGCTCTCAGTCTTTTGTGTGTCGGTCTTTGACCGTGCTGGGCATAATGCCCCGTTTGTACCAGGTATGTGCTCCGGTAGACCATCTTTGTAATTATTTAGTTTAGTACATATTCTAATTAAGTTAATTGTAGTTTTAGTTAGTGTTACCTAGCCTTTTACGGAAATGTACCAATAGTAGATCCCAACCTCTCCGCAAGGCATGAGTCCCGTCTGAACTATCCCCTGCGGAGGTCTGGCCTTGTGGTATCTTTAAGCATTAACATCCATGGTCAGGTTCTCATAATATAGGTACACTTTTTACAATTAAATTTGCATAAGTGTTATTACTTTCAGATCTAAATGCTTCTATTCTACTGGATATGTTTACAGCACATTTATATCGGTAGTACTCGTAACAGAAATGCCAATTGTGAAATACGTATGGAGTCACTTAACTTTTCTTCATACTAAAGTTGTATAATTAACTTTATAGGCCATTAAAATATATTTTATACAATTCTAAAATGTTAAGCTCAGCGGTTTTGGCTTAATAACTCTATGGCGAGAAGGTGTGAAGACAAAGTGTAAAGGCTTGACGTGCAATGCACTTTGATTTTCTGAAGTGGCTTCCTTTGCTTCAACAGGTTCCTGATTGCAGACAATGTGACATATCGACAACTTTTTATACAGAAGTCAAACAAAGCAGATCCACTCTCCTAATGTAAACAGCACTACAGTACCCTACAGTACAATAAACCTGAAATCATCCATGTCCCTCCCATTGTGGTCCAAATTTTGGCTACCTGATTGTTATTGTCAGTGTTATTTTAGTATTACTTAATTTGTTTAGAAGTTCGATAGATAATTGTGTATTTCTGAGCACTAGCAGATGTATGTACATTGCAAACCAGCTGATTCCAACATTTGAATTTTGGCACAATATAGAGTGCTCTAACCTACTATACACATCTTAATGTACATAAATATAATTGTAAATGTATATGTATATGAGTGCCTGTGGCTTCTACATGGTTGCAAAAATTTCCACCAAATTATTTGTACAAATAACTTTAAAATTACTATCGACATTTCGATTTTAAATTCTACTCCATTTCACTCAATTATCTTATTTGTTTTATTTTTACGTAAAGATATAAAAAGCTTGCAACTCCATTTATGTATCCTCATCAAAGATAATTACATTAGCTCGAATACTGCCAACATAAAAGCAATTACGTACGTTTTCAAAACCTCAGAAAATAACAAAATAACAGCGAGACATGTAATATTCTTTTATATCCTCTCAGACTCCTGTCATGGAACAATAATAATCTTATTAAAAATTTCTTTTGTTTTCACGTTCTTGTAAATTCTTAGCAATTTTGTGCATTTTAATTAGTGAGAACAAAATTATATTGCCGTAATTTAAGCTGCTATTTTTATTTCCAGTTAGATTATCTCTTTAAATAGAAATGAGGTAGCCCGAATCACAATATGCTGTTGAAGGATAATTTGTAGTGTAGCATCTGTACGAGCTCCAGGATTTACTTTTCGTCCTCGGGGCTGGAGGTTTATCTGGGGTACTCTTAGCTCATTCCGCAATTGATATTCTTAAGTCGTGTAAGTTATTCAACTGTTTTAATGAGAAATAGTCATTGCAAACTGTGATAATTTGGTTATTCAACAGCTCTTTGGGTAGCATATTTCCAGTATTTTCGTGACACGAATGCTTGTCTTTGTTATTAATTATCTTAAGAAATTAATGTTGAATGCCTCTAAATAAACCTAAAGGTTTCGGAAAAGTGCAACTTTAATCTAAAAGGTCGCCCCATGGGCAACTATGGGTGTTTCAGGTAGTTATTTACAAAATGTGCATACCGCAAGCTACAACAGGCGTGCTATATCGAGCAGGAAAGTTATCTCCGATGATGTAATGCTAAACAGGCAGTATCAGACTGTAGCTCTTTATCCTTTTGGAGTAAAGGCAGTGTGAGAAAATCTGGAGATAATCCTTATAAGCGAGAATGTTGCAAATATAATAACGTACCTCCACGTAAGAATTACCTCAAGTGTATTACATTACCAAGACGCGCAATTCAACGGTTCTGTTGTAGAAAACAAACATGCAGCAGTGTTCTCATCAGCGAGGTGACGTAATCATTCCTCTCGCAGAGGTGGTAGCAAACAAGAAGCAATTTATTGCGGTTCCCAATTTAAACTCAGCGAGCAGTGAAGGCACCAGGAATGCAATTATATGAGAAGCAGAAGAAGGGGTTACAACGCACGACAGCGTTAGGATCTTATCCAGCGAGAGGAAAAAGGAGGGAGAATCATTGCTGCCGGCGCAGCAGTAAAGAAGTAACAAGTAAATAAAAGGCGCTGTTGCTTTATAAGGTGGCAGCAAACCCACGCGAATATTGCTTTAGCGTGGCATCGGAAATTGTTGCCATCCGATACTATAGTAGATACGAAGGGCTGGTTCCCTGGGGCTGAGGAAGCGTAATAATGCGTCTGGACTTCGCCAGCTGCATCAAGAGAAACGCTCACATTTCATGTGGTACAGCACGTGTTGCGCTTCTGGATGCTCTTGTACATGATGTAGTTCTAGTCGTTAAATAGATTCATAGAATAGCCTTCCGTGTGGTCTAGTGGTTACCATTCCGGTCTCAGGCTCCCAAGAACGCAGGTTCAACCTCGGCAGAGGGCAATGGACTGATAAAATTTCTTAACGTATGTGTCTTCGGAGGGAAAATACAGTAGTTGATGTGTCTCTTTGCGGTAAAGTAACTCAACTAAGTTGACATAAAATATCAGATATTTCACACACAACGCGTCCTGTTTCACGTCCAAGGTGTCATCAATGAATAAGATTCCGGGAACTCTCCCGTACACATGACCTCCGAATGCCTCGCGTGGAGCGGTCGTCCCTGGGTCGTTATCCCGTATGGCAGCTCCAGCGTGAGCGGTTCGATCTCGCTATTTCCACCAACTCGAGACTAGCTACCCCAAGTTCGGTATTTCAACAACTTTTTGCTGAACTACTGGGCAGTTACCCTAACTATGTTGCAGCCTTTACAGATCGTTCCCAGTTAGGTAGCACTATGGGTTGCGCATTCGTCATTAACGGCGAGGCTCATTAATTTCACCTGCTGGACTTCACCTCTGTTTTTTTCTGCAGAACTGAATGTCATCCTCTATCTGCTCCTTTTTATTTGTAAGTTATTTCCTGGCACTTTTATTGTTTGCACTGACTCTCTAGGCGCTCTTCAGGCCTCGCAGCAGCACATTTCCACTCACACGCTCGTTTTAAAAATTCAGGCCTTGATCTCGCAAATCCTTAGTCGCGGATACCATTTTATTTTTACTTGGACCCCAGGCCATGTGGGTATTTCCGGGAACGAGAAGGCGGACGCGGCTGCTAAGTCCGCTTGCCGTTTGTCCCGGAGTTTAACAACTACGGTGCCATACCAGTATGTACAACGTTTTTTCCGTCGCCAAATCCTATCCGCTTGGCAGCACTCCTGGACAGCTTTGGAAGGCACACAACTCCGGACGATAAAGGACAGCGTACAACCCTGGCCAACTTCCTGCAGGGATAACCGGCGAGCCGAGGGGATACTCACCCGGCAGAGAATTGGGCACACACGAGCGACTCATGGCCATCTGTTAAGAGGGGAACTGGCCCCTGTGTGTGCTCCGTGTGCAGTACGCCTCACTCTGCGGCAGGTATGCTCGATTGACCGCAGTATGCTCCTGTTCGCCAGTCTTTGGGCTTGGGGACTAACTTGCTGGATGTTTTAGGGGACGACCCAGTAGCCGTGGTTAAGGCACTGCGGTTTGTTGCTGATATTGGTTTTAATAAACAAGTCAGACTTGGATTTTATCTTTGTTACTTTTAGATATTTTAACTTATAAGTCTGGTGATTGGTTTTACTTTATATTTTTTAACCTTTGGATGTACCTTTGTTGGGTGCTTTTATTTCATTTTATCTTTTAGCTTAGTTTGTGTGGCTTTTAGCTCTTAGTGTTAACTTCGGGCCCAAATAACCTCGTTGTCGACGGGTCCTAAAACACCACTAATCAATCATTCAATCAATTAATCAATCTCTAATAAATACTATTCAGGCTACCACAAAAATTCAGATTTTGCAGAAACTGATCCATGAAGAAGGAGAGAGTAATGTATTTAACATAACTGTAAAAACCCCATATTTTTAGCTCCTTCAGCTTTCCTAATACAAACAAATAAATAAGATACCATTATACTATAACAACGCATTGCGACGTAAGCACTGTAATAAATATCATTATTGGTTGGCATGTATGCGTGAACGTGTATTTGAAATTACTCAGAACTCAAACGTAAACACTTGACATGACGTGATGAAAGAAATACGTACTTTAAATAAGCCAAGGTGTTTGTTAAATTCTATAGACTTCCCGCTAATCTGGCAGAACGTGTCTGGTCACATATCTTTGTTTATGAATGGTTCGTAATCTCTATTTACTCCAGAGAGTTCAAAACATCATTATTTATTTACTCTTCCATGAAAAATATGTATCATCTGGATCAATGTGGCGCATTACACCTTTCCACCCTTACTACTGCTAGAACAATCAAATAGAGTTAATGTGGGCTCAAATTATGTCGCAAACAGAACTAATATTTTTAAACTGACACTAAATGACTTATTCACGCAGAAATTGTCAAGGAACAGAACAAAACTGGGAAAACTGCGTGACACATCAGATAAGCTACAAGAAGACGACTTTTAGAAAGAAATAGCACGTAACGAGATTTTTGAACTTACCATAAATTTGCAGTACTCAGACGATGAAGATAATGAATTATCTCTTAACGTAACATTCACAGCTATACGGATGTACCGTTGGTATTTTCGTTGGATTAGAAAAATAAGTAATTCATAAACTATAATTAACTTTAAACCATATATTTAAAACATTTGCAATTGTGATTTCAACAACTGCATTATTATAAAACTTTGGAAAATTCAGTTTGCGTTTCCTTATGTCTAGCAGCACTCGCAAGTGTGCGAGAGAGGGAAATAAATATAAGAAGGTTGGGGATAACGAGGTGGCAACGATGAAGGCTCTAACGCATCTGATTGGCTACAGGCAAGATCTCTTCCCATTTGAAACACATAGTGGCGTAATCAGTGATTATAAATTCCTTACATAAGAACCAATAATCTGTCCCTATTTATGGAAACGGTACGAAAGGAGCATACTTACATAAGTAAATGATATAATGCAATTTTTACTGTTATGTTTTTAATAAATGAGAAATTACACACACTGTCCTAGAACATACAAGTCTCTTTAGCGCTAGCCATAAGCCAATTGAAACCAAATTTTCCAAACTCTAATATTGATGACGTTTTTAAAATCAAAATTGTATAAGTATTTGCATATTCGCGTGTTTTTATTCTAATATAGCTTATATAATTATAGTTTATGTTGTTTATAGTTTAAGACATGAACGTGAATGTGCGTCTTATCTGTCTCACTTAAAACTACAAATCCCGGAGCATCCTACCACAGCAGGACACCCATCAAGTTTTGTAACCTGTTTAAAGGTAATATGTAATTTTCATGATTATTACATATATACAGACGGTTCGCGTTACCAATTTGAAGATAATATGTCTGCAGTAGGATGTGTTTTTGTTATTTACGAAAACCAAACGGAACTAACTCAATCCATGTTTAAATTTTCACCTGAACATTCTGTATTCCAGTCGGAGCTTTTAGCAATTAAAGAAGCTATAAAATGATGTACTGTTAATGGGAACAGTGCCCGTATTCTTAGTGATTCACAATCAGTTCTACTCGCTTTTAATGATAAATACAACAAATTCATTAGCACATGAAATCAGAACCCTGCTTCAAAACCATCCAGGACATATTTGCATGGGATGGCTTAAAGGACACAGTGGAATTTGAGGTAACGAGAGAGCTGATTACTTGGCTAAGAAGGATGCAGAATCCAATCTTCCTGTGACATACTCTTTATGTCCTATTTCTAATGTAAGGAGAATAATATACCAAACATATTCTTGAAGAATGGAACCAACAAAGGCTAACAACTCCAAATGGAAGTTTAACAGAAACATTATTTTTCCCTAGTGTATATGACAGAGGAAAATGTGAAACTCTTGTACCAAATTTTGTTTTGACACAATTTTTAAGTGGACATGGTAAATTTGGTGAATACTTATCACGCTTTCACTTAACATCCAACCCCGAGTGCATGTGTAGTAAAGAATTTCAAACTGTGGTTTTTCTCCTTTTCTGTTGTCCCATTTTCTGGAGAGAAAGACAAGAATTAATATTCAAGCTAGACTCTCTAGGAACTGAATTTTCTGCTCCGCTCACAACAGTATAAGTACTTCATGATGTTTATAAACTCAGTGTTTAAACGTTTGAAATAGTTTAAATTAATATGCATCAGATTAAAACATATTTTATTCCATCTTGTTTTTAAAATATTTTTGTTAAAATTGTATATTTTTATGTATCAACTCTAACCATAATATACCACTGTGTAAAATAGGGTTCAATAAATCTGGATAAATAAAAAAAAAACTATATATTGTGAAGTATCTATTTTCTAATCCAACTGACAGTGCCGTGAATAGCTCCAAATGGCTGTGTATGTGACTTTCGTCAAGAGACAATTCGTCCGAATCTTGTAAATTTAAGATAGGCTCCACAATCTCATCACGTGCTCTTTCTTTCCAATGTCGTATTCTAGTCGTTTTTCTGCATGCCTCACACACTTTTCTCAGTCGTTGAATTCCCTTGTCAATTTCTTCGGCAATAATTCGTTCAATGTCAGTTTAAAAGTCTTATTTCCATTTGCAACCCTCCGTTGAGCCCACACTAAATCAATTATATCGTATTGGCAGTGCTAAGGGGGATGGCCGATTATCTAATGTCCCATTTCAATTGCAAGTTGATCCAGCTGATGCTCTTATTCATGGTTCTTAAAATGAAGAACTGAATAATGCTTATTTGTACTCTCTAAGAGTAAACAAACTTTAAGAATTACTATGATAATCCGCTATTGCGATTGGATTAAAAATCATTTGAACGGCTCACGTTCTGCAAATACAGCGCTAACAAATGTGCTGTTGGCTCTCTCTCTCTCTCTCTCTCTCTCTCTCTCTCTCTCTCTCTCTCTCTCTCTCTCTCTCTCTCTCTCTCTCTCTCTCTCTCTCTCTCTCTCTCTCTCTCTCTCTCTCTCTCTCTCTCTCTCTCTCTCTCTCTCTCTCTCTCTCTCTCTCTCTCTCTCTCTCTCTCTCTCTCGAATTTAACAACAAATTGGCTGTTCAAAGTAATTGTTTTAGCATATCATGTCAATAGTTTACATAACTAACGAGCAATTACAAACATATGTACACGCATACATACCAACAAATTATTATAGTCATTACAGTGCTTACGTCGAGATGCATCGCTGTAGCATACTGGCATTTTATTTATTTGTATTGCAAAACTAAAATAATGGCTTTTTACGGTTATGCTAAAAATATTGCTGCCTATCTAGCTCGTGGATCACATTTTGCAAAATCTGAATTTTTGTATTTTCACAAATAGTATTTATTCCACGGCTGAATGGTTTGTCCGCTTGGCTCTCACTCTCACTGGGTTTGATCCCAGGCGACTGCATAGTAGGACTTGTGGTTGACAACATGGCGCTGGGGTGGATTTCCTACGGGACCTCCGTTTTCCCCCACCATCATTTCACCAATTGTTTCATCCATCATTCATCTAAGGCGTTGGGCTGACCCCTCAACCCTGATTTCATCTCAGGTAAGATGTTTCGGTTCCCTCGCTACGAGGGAACTCAAGTGCCTCCTAACTTCAGCATTGACGAGAAAAAGAGGGATATAAAGGTACTTATTAGAGACGGATTCATTTGGCGCTCGTCAAACTTACGACGTAATGCAATATGACAACACCGCAGCACTTTGACTGGCTGCTGACTTGGTATCATCCAAGAACAAAGATAATACTATTTAAAAGTAACGATCTTATGCGTGAATGATTTAAAATATTTAGAAGACTACGGAAGTTGTGAAGAGATGCTGAGGATATCTTACTGAGTACCTGTATAGGACGATTAAGGAACTACGTGAGAGAAAAGTAGCAGCTCCAGGTTACGAAGACCACATTCGAAGTCTGGAGAAATCAGCCAGTTCCAAACCTCTCTAATACAGCACCACATCCCTGACGCCAATTGTGGGAGCGGCTGATCTTAAGGAGGAAATAAAAAAGTAGGATGGATAATAACAGTGTATTTAAGGTCAGCTTCTTTTAAATCTGCGACACGAAGATTCAAGAGCTTCCCCCTCCCCCTCCCTCTCCCCTACCCCCTCCCCTCCCTCTCCCTCTTCCTCTTCCTCCTCTTCCTCTTCCTCTTCCTCCTCTTCCTCTTCCTCCTCTTCCTCTTCCTCTTCCTCCTCTTCCTCTTCCTCCTCCTCCTCTTCCTCCTCCACTCCAAGGGCTAGGCAATGCTGCCTGTTCCGGCTTAAAACATGTCTGACCATCGTTTTCATGGTCTTCCCGGATTTCTCTTTCCTCTAGGATTATAGTTCATAACTCTTCTTGGGATCCTATCTCTCGGCATTCCCTCAATATGCTCTCTCCATTCATTTCTGTAATTTGTTATTTTTTCTACTAAAGAACTTATTTGTAAATCTTCTCTTATTTTTTCATTTGTAATTTTATCTAAAAGAGTACATCCCTTTACTGCTCTTAAAAATCGCATTTCGGCAGCGTGTATCTTGTTTTTGTCTGCTTTTGTTAATGTCCATGTTTCAGAACCAAAAAGAAAAGCAGGCGCAGCCATTACTTTATAAAATTTCATCCGTGTTTCTTTTCTGGTTTTAGTCTTTAGGCTTCTATTTATTATGCCGCATATTTGTTGAAACATTGGTAATTTATTTTTAAAATCATTTTCATATTTATAACTGACATATATTCCCAAATATTTAAAACCCGTAACTTTCTCTAAGATAATATCATCAATTACTATTTTGGTTATAATAGTGTCTTTACCTCGAAACGTCATTGTTTTTGTTTTATTTGTGGAAATTTTGAAATTATAATTTTTATATAACTCCTGTAAAATATATACTGCTCTTTGCAGCTCGTCTTAAACTTTATTTGTAATTATTTGGTCATCCACAAATAGCATCGTCTTATGAATAAAATTTGATGCAAGATGAATGCCTCTGTTAATCTTAAACATCCACTCTCTAATCAGATCATCTATATTAATTATGAATAAGATAGACAAACTGCAGCCGTGTCTTACACATTCATTTGTATTTACTATACATTCCATTTCCAATATGTATGCTGATTGTTGTATCCTTATGTATAGATTTTAGAACTTTAATGAGATGATTTGAGTAGCCCCTTCGAGACGTGATTTCCCAAAATTTTTTCCTATTTACAGGATCAAACTATTTTTCATAATCACTAAAAGCTCTATGTGTTTACAGATTAAATTCTCTTCTATTTTTATTATCTGATTAACTGTAAAGGTAGCACCTGAACAGGATCATCCTTTACTAAAACCACAATTCTTCCAAATTATCCTTTATCTGGGTACATTCATTACTACTTTTTCACATATATTAACTTTTAAAATATCGATTAAGGTGAGTAATACTTATTATATTCGTCTGATGATCAATAAAAGCAAATAGGAATTTTTATGAATAGCCCTTTAAGACTTTTGAGACAATTTTGTATACTTTTGTGTGACTTAACATTAAATGAGTTTAAAGCAAGTGTGAATGATTACCAAACTTTAGTTAATGCATGATTCATGCCGTTAAACATTTGCGAAATATCTCTCCTAACCTAATATTTTAACGTTATTTGTAAAATTCCTTATTATATCTAATTCTCTGTATAATGTCTCTTAAAATACTAATTAAGGTACTGTTTGTTTATCATATTTGCTTGATTAATAAACCTTAAAGAGAATTTCGTGATAATTGCAAGTTCTAAAATTATTTTTATGTCTTGGAATAGCTGTTCACCCACGAAAGGCTTACAAAAATTACAAAAAGTTAAAGCTCCTTATTGATGTGTAACAAATTTGCTACTGAACATTAAAAAAAAAAAAAAAAAAAAGTCCTTACATCTGTCTGCGACTGACTGATCACTAGACATGGCTTCTTTGTATACACCGATTGATGAATTTCAGACTGTTATAGAATTTCCTCTAACAAGTCACTAGATAAAACACGAATGTTCTAGAATGCAACTATCTGTGTCGGCATGTCTTTTATCTCCGGCGCTGTTTATCTGCATATGCAAGCTCTTTATTACCACACTCTCTGCCTATGAGTTCTTTTTTGTAAACAGGCTGAGCTAAAACTTTTTACCACATTATGTTTCTACTACAACTCCCGTTAAATACCTTGGAGTGCTTCTGGACTCTCGATTGACTTGGCGTGCTCATACCGATCGTCTTATATCACTGGCCTCCGGGCGACTGTCAAAACCCTCACTTCTGTTGCATCGCCGTTCCAGCCTCGGCCTACAGTCTTCATTATTTCTCTACAAATCACTCGTTCGTCCGCTCATTACATATGCCTGCCAAGTGTGGGGGGCCGCACAAACGTGTCATCTGCGTCGTCTTCAAGTTATACAGAATCGCTTCATGCGCATCGCTACCAACGCTCCAGGGTTCATCCGTAATCAGCAGCTCCATCACGAACTGGGACTGTTACCTCTTCACGACTACATTCGCAGGATCGCTCACCGTTTCTTTTCCACGCTGCAAGAAGTTCCAGTAGCTGTGCATTATAACATCGGCGTCCGCACGCGCCAGCCCTCACGCTTGAAGAGGAGACTACCACAGGACCTGCTTCTAAGTGATACCTCTGACTCGAGTGATTCTAACGCTTGATGTCTGTCTCACATCTTCAATATTGACATAATTTCTCAGAGAGTGTTATATGAGTTATAACTTAATGTAGTTAGGGGGCGGCCTGTTAGCCTACCCTGAGTGTTATTGTTCTTATTGTACTGTTACCTTCTTTTCACTCTGATCTGTAAAGCATTATACTGCTGATCGCTCAATAAAAAATTATAAAAAAAAACATTATGTTTCTAGCTAATGAGAGCTTATGTCATATAAAGCGATATTTTTAATTTCAAATTTCCATGTAGCACACTAACATTTCTTTATAATATTCCATATCTTACGCATCAATAATTTCAGAATTAATATAAGTAGATAAAACTGTTAGGTTAAGTAGATACGTAGTTGTTAATTTTTTAGACTGTTATAAAATAAAAATGTCACGGTAAATATGAACAAAATATGAACCAACAAATAAATTTAATAATTAAAACATATGTGTTGGGCCTTCTGTTATTCATATCACATACTTCAATGTTAAACAACTCTTATGATTTATTGCCGAATGATTGTTATTCAAACTTGGAGCTGAAAATTAATGGTTAAATATAAAGATGCATCTTTGTACCATCTTCAAAGCAACAAGCAATCCATGGCTTGTGTTGTGTTAGTACTCGATGTAATTCAATTAACTTTTGATGGGCAAGCCAAAATTACAAGCACCGGCATATGTGTTATTTTCTCTTATCTTGCCTGACGAACAGGCAGCTAACTGCATTTGCCCGGTATATTGGCAGAGGAGAGAGCTTGCTAGTATTAGCTGAGGAGTTTTCCCAATTAATTTACTGTTAAGGTCTGGTCCGGTCCGTGCACAGTGCATGAGCCTAAGGTCATAGGGCAAGCCACCGAGAATATCGCGAAGATGCTGTTAGCACTGAACCCGAACATAGTTCAACACAAAAATTCAACTTCATAGTACCGTTACTCTAAGTAAAGAGGCTAAAGTCACGAATAACCTCAGCTTATGTTTATCGAAAATATTCACAAGATATTTACCTGATATGCTTCGGAAGTGAAACCTTAAAGAGAGATGCTCCAGTGATTAAGATAGAAAATGGAACTTTGGAACTTCTACTCAAGGAATAATCAAAACCAGTAACTTGTACGTTAGAAGGTATTGTTATAATCATAGCTATTGCTAATGTTGTTTCGTTCTCAAATATTCCTAAATTATTTCCCTGGTCTTCTTGATGGTATCCTCTATTGTTTCACCCTCATTTTACTGCTAAAGATTATTTGACTTCAAATTTTTTGATTAATTCTATTTGATATGTTTAACTGTATTTCTTTATTTATTTATCTAAAGATGTAAATCCTCTCGCTGTACTTAGAAATCTCATCACTTAGTCGATTGCTTTCCTGTGTCATATTCATTGCCCAAATCTAATATCTATATATTAACTTGGTACCATTTTTACCGTAAAAAATGA
Source organism: Mantis religiosa (assembly GCA_030765055.1). NCBI lineage: Eukaryota > Metazoa > Arthropoda > Insecta > Mantodea > Mantidae > Mantis > Mantis religiosa. The sequence goes on from CM060952.1 coordinate 177,131,878, forward strand.
ATTTTCTTGGCTTATTACACCTTATTCTGTTTTAATTATCGTTCCGTCTATTTTCTTTGAGTTTCATATTCAAGTATTCCTTCTTAATGTATGATATTGTGACTTTGTGGGTTTTGAAATAAAAAGTCCAGGCTACCAACACAAAAATTGCACTTTCTTTCCGTAGAAATGTGCTTCGTACACATACACAATACAACATGCAAGGTCAACAAACACAGCTCTTACCCACACGCGTTCAATTACCGACTGACTGTCTTTGGCGGGCGGTCTGTCTTATTATAGATTATTAACACACCAGAAATTTCTCAAACAATTGAGACCCGGCTAGACCAATGGCGAACTCTCGAGAAATCCATCTCCTCCCGCCCACCATTTCGGCGAGCATTTATCTCCTCACTGCACTGCCGTCTCTTTGATCTCATTGCCCGCGCCGCCTCCAATCAACAATGGCCTGGCGAAAATATTATAAAACCTAAGTAATTAGGGCTAGAGATGAGATCTATGTTTTCGTCTGTTACAATTATCTTAGACTTTTAAACATTTATCTGCCAAAAGCCATTGATTTTATTCAAATTTGTTGCTGAAATAGTTCAATTACATTTCTCCACAATATAGTGCTTCCTGTAACTCCTATTTTATTTCTTAAAAATCACCATTCAAGCGCGGACACACACACATACACACAGACACACACACAAATACACACACACACACACACACACACACACACACACACACACACACACACACACACACACACACACGTACGCACGCAGTCACATCGTCCGATATAATGCTGGAGTACGTAAGAGTAAGTTAAGAAATAAATGCATAGTTAAACGAACACCACCATAAACATAATTTTTCTAATTTTATGAACAAATTTTGGATTTAGAGATTTTAAAAGCACTGCTTACGTTTAAATCCCGGTATCTGATTCTTTGGGTGAACCGGAACATTTCGTTCCTCTACCTACATTTAAAGTGGATGTTAGAGATGGTAAAAATTATGAAGTACGGTAACATCCAAAACAATAAAAATGGGTATCTGCGATATAAATGATGTCAAAGGGCGGTATCTGAAGCAAATTTTATCTTTTAAAGATATCTATCTTTTGTAAGCCTTTGTTTATTTCTTTTGTTTTAGAATTTATAAAAATACATATTTCATCGAGAATGTTGAACTTTTCACGATATGGGCAGACAATTCCAAAATTTATATTTCATTATAATGTAATCATATAAAAATAAAAACCATAAGCGCCACTTATGAGGAAGTATAAGTTAACGGAACTTCATTATTGTGAACGGAAGATTGGATTTACATGGAAACCGTTTGGAATTCTTGGTGGATGTTGAGCTGAAATTCTATTTTTAGAATTTTTGTTTTTGAGTTACCCGAACTTTCGTTTATTCATAGAGAGACAGATAAATGTAGAGACAGTATAAACTCGATGTTTCAAAAATACTATTAAAATTAAAAACTTGGAGTAAGGAAAGCTCTTTTTCCAGGCATCATACGGTGACCAAAATGAGAAACCGAAACCTTACGTTAAAAGCCATGTCCGTTTTGGTAACTTAAGATCAGTATAAGGAACTCTTTTATCAAAAGCTATGTAAATGGTTCGGAGGTATCGACGTTTTCTTATTAGTAGTTTTAAATCACTAAAATTGAACACGTTTGCTTAATATATAATTAAAATGAGTAACATTTTTTCCAAGTAAAGCTACTCCTCAGCTCAGTTACGCTAGAATTCGAAAGCTTACGAGTTCGCTTTCTGTTCAGCTGAGCACCCACTTGTAGCTGGAGTATTTCGTTGTTTTCCATGGTCCGTACACGAAATCTTGTGTAGTTTCTCATTTAACACAATATGCAGTCCACATTTTTATTCAAATCCATTTCTTTCTCATGTTTCAGGAGTTCTCCTTTCGTGCTGTTAGCTGGAGCACTAGTACGGATGGGTCGTCGAACTAGGAACTCATAAGTTCATCGTTTCTATTGCCTGTGTTCTCTAACTTCATCCCATCCTCCGGCAGGGTAATAATAATCACATCTAAGTACATAGATAAAAGTTGAAGGTGTCTCCCTTTTTTGTGCCGCCCTTACATCTAGCTGACACACTGAATTATTATTTATTAAAATGAAAACTATATTTTCGTATATTAGACTATAAATATGAGGCTAACAAAATACTTCAGTCAATCATTTTATAGCGACTTCGACAGCAAAGCTGCCAAATAAAAGCTGATTTCTGCTTCATCGATTGACGATTCACCTTGATCGCTTTGTATTCGGAGAAAACAGAATTGTTCAACACACCTCTCTGGGGGCAATCGATGTTTCCAATTCCAGATGATTTATAATTGTTTAATAGTTTCAGAACTCGATCTTCCGTAATTCCATCAGCACGTTCCTTACAGATATTCCGTTAACGAATTATCCCTCTTATAAGTTTGAAAGCTGTATATTGATTTTATCTTCATTTTTCTTACTACATGGTACAAGCGATAATGTTGTGCCCAGTAAGTATTATTGTTTCACTCATAAATGTCCAATATCATGTTCCAAATATGGCATCAATTTGGTTAGTTACTCTTAACGGATTCATACAGATCCATATTTAATATCTGCAGGGACTAAGCCCAAGTCCAGTAGAACAATATTTATTTTTAATTCGTAAGTATTTCTTAAATATTGTTACCCTGGCGGTAGACTCGCGAAGCCGATGAATAAATGATGGCCGGCGGAGATTCGGGAAACTTCGGGCCGATCGTGACCGGAAGCGACAGACAGTTGAGTGTAGTGTTTGAAAAATAAACTGTTTTGAGGGATCTAGCAATTTGTAATTGTGAACGGTGTATTGCTAGGAAAATAAAGTGTAGTTTTTGTGTTTTGTAACCTCGTCTTGTTATTTCACGAACCCACAAAAAAACTGGTGTCAGAAGTGGAACATACGACAATGGAAGCTGCATTGGCAAAGATTTTAGAGAAAATGGAAGAAATGAAGGCGGCAAATGAAAACCTCGCTGCAAAAACGGAAGTGGCAAATAACAACCTGGCCGCGGAAATAACAGCGAAGATGGAAGCGGCAAATAACAACCTGGCCGCGGAAATAACAGCGAAGACGGAAGCGGCAAATAACAACTTGGCCACGACAATGACCGCAAAGATGGCCGAACTGACCACAGAAATGAGGGCAGCGAACGACAGCCTGGCCACGGAGATGAAAGCGGCAAACGAGGCCCTTGCCATGAAGTTTGAAGAACAGTTGGCCGGCGTGAGGGATAATGTGACGGAGCTGGGCAAGCCGATGGGCCAAGTGGACGAGCGCGTCGAGGACCTGGCGAGTCGCGTTGACGACCTGGAGGGAATGGCCGACAGCAGCGTCAAGTCCCTGAACGCCATAGTAGTGGACGTCGTCGGCAGGAAACTGAAGGATTTAAAGGCCGACGCGCCGGGACGCGACACGACATCTGCGCGCGTCAAACCACCGAAATATGACGTCGCGTCAGCATTTGAGGTCTTCCGCCGCCAGTTCGACACAGTGGCCAGGCACAACAGATGGTCACCGGAGGAGGAGGCCACACAGCTAATAGCCAGCCTCCAGGGACGGCCCGCGGAAGTTCTAAACGCGGTACAGACAACGGCGGCGCCCTAGGACATCTGGGAGGCCCTGGAGAATCGGTTCGGGAACCACCGCTTAGCCGCAGCGTACCGCAGCCAACTAAAGGCAAGGTCACAGCAGCCGGCGGAGACGCTGCAGGAGTTAGCCATAGCGATTGAGCAGCTAGCTGGCAAGGCCTTGGTTGACCTGCCACTGGAGTTCTTATCCCGGGAAGCCGCCTACAACTTTTTCGACGGGGTACGGGACACGGAGATTCGTCAGCGCCTAATGCTCGGCGATTATAAAACCATCCATGAGGCGCTGACAGCGGCATTATGGATGGAGGCGGCCAAGGTAGCATCAATCCCAACGTCGAGAACGAGGAGTGTCCACTACGCCGGAGACAGAAGACCAGCTGTGGGACGCCGGCGAACACCTAGTGGCCTGTGTTGGGGGTGTGGACAGCCCGGGCACCTGCAGAGAGACTGCCCACATCAGGAAGAGCGGCCGGAAGAGCGAGTAAGGCCCGGCGTAGAGACCATACGAGCTTGTGACGGCATCGGGCGTCACCATGCCTGTGGAGATGGAGGCCCTGCTGGAGCTGAACTTGTGCCGTGCGTCTGTGGGTGTTCGTCGCGAAGGTGGCTGAGGAGGTGATTCTGGGACTGGATTCACTCAGGAGCCACGAGGCGACGGTCGACGTCGGCAGGAAGGTCCTGAGGCTCAACAGAGAAGAGGTTATACTCCGTCAACCAGAAGAGCGCCTTGGAATTTGCAGGGTCATCTTGAACGAATACGTGGTTGTCCCCGCGAGGAGCGAGGTGATGGTGACGGCGCGACCGGAAGGCCCGACAGCACGTTGGGTCCAGAGGCAGCAGGAGTACGACTTCACCTGGGAACATCGCAGAGGGAAGAGTCACGGTAACGCGGACGCTATGTCCCGAAGACCCTGTCCAGAAGAGTGCGGCCAATGCACAAGAGTGGAGGGGAAGGAGCGTGCCGCAGCAGTTCGAGTAGTCACGGCAGTGCCTGCGGATGGCTGGGATAGCGCAGGCCTGAGGAGGGAGCAGCTGGCGGACGCAGACTTGGGGCCACTCTTGAGGGATGTAGAGAACCTGGTGGACCACCTCCACGACATGCACGAGATGGCTCGCCAGAACATCCAGAAGGCGAGCGACCGCATGAAAACCCGATACGACAGGCAAGCCAACAGCCAAGGGTTCCAGCAAGGTGACCTGGTCTGGTTGTACCGCCAGACCCGGACCAAGGGACGCTGCCCGAAGCTTCAGCAGCCATGGCAAGGACCGTACCGTGTGGTGAAGAGGATTAACGACGTGGTCTACCTCATCCAGAAGGTGCCCCGAGGAAAGATGTTGGTGGTACACCTAGATCGCCTGGCCCGCTACGAAGGCGCTGTTCGGGACGACCAGCCTTGAGGAGGGAGCAGTGTTACCCTGGCGGAAGACTCGCGAAGCCTATGAATAAATGATGGCCGGTGGAGATTCAGGAAACTTCGAGGCCGATCGTGACCGGAAGCGACAGACAGTTGAGTGTAGGGTTTGAAAAATAAAAAGTTTTGAGGGATCTAGCAATTTGTAATGGTGAACGGTGTATTGCTAGGAAAATAAAGTGTAGTTTTTGTGTTTTGTAAGCTCGTCTTGTTATTTCACGAACGCACAAAGTCACAATATATAAAACAACATTAAGTAGTGTTTTTTATTATGAGATATTGTTACATTTTATTAAAGGAATATGTAATACAGTTAATCCCTCATTCTTATTAATTCAATGGGATGTTGAAATTTAATTCTTATAACAGTTTATATTCACAAAGCAAATTTTTAAGAACTGCGACTTTTGTATGTGAATAGGCAACTGTGTAACCTTGGATGCCATTGCCCTCTCTGGAATGACGATGGACACTAAGTATCTTATCTATTCACACGTAGCTATTCATAATTCTCAAGCACGGAGACATCTTTGGAAATGGAAATGCTTTACACTTGTTTAAAAGAATTTTAACCATTACGTGCATTTCCCATTTTCATTTCCTGCATTATTTCTGCCTTCTTACACCTCATAAGTATAGGATTTACAATTTGTAAGCTCCATACCATCTCTTCGACACCACTATATACCACGAAATCACACCAGAAATCGAACCCACCACTTCACTTGGTAATTAATGACTAGGGCCCGGAGATTTTACGAAAAATTCATGAAGTTAGTTGCGCACGAGGTATAAGATCGTCAACTGAGTTAGTCATCAACCCGGAGACAGAGAAAGTGAGAAGAAAATGAGCCTTCTTCGACTAACGTTAATGCAGACAGGCACAATAGCTTTTGTGAAGATCTGGGCAACACAACTTAGGAGCAAGCATCCCCTTCCGGAAAGTAGCAAATATTTATTTCAAGCAGTTTTTGGAAAAATATCAGAAAAAAAAATATTGCCATCAGAGTCCACTATGGGCAAGGAACACCTAAAACTGTGCTACGAAGGCGTAATTCAGGATATTAAAAACTCCACACCTGACAACAGAATATGGGTTTCCATAGACGAAATGACAGATTATATAGGAAGAACTTTAGCACATACTTAATTGTTGGTACCCTGAGGCACATGCACAAACAGTGTAGTGTCACAACGAATTACCTTTCTATAGTGCGATTCATATAAGCCTGAACCATTTCAATAGGTCATAACTTTTGGGCCAATAATAGGACACGCGGGAAACTTTGGGAGATATAATACACAATTGGGAGATTACATTACACTATTTACATCTCAGAGAAATTTTGGAAGTTTCCTCCACCAGCACCCATACAAGTTTGCACTCATCTTACCATATTCTCTGAAGTTTTACGGAGAGTATCCCCGCCAATGTTATTTATTTCGGTTCGAATGGATTCCTTGAGAACATCAATTGTCCGTTGCCCATTCTTGTACACTATTTTTAGATAACCCCACAAGCAAAAATACGGTGGGCTTAGGTCAGGGGGCCAGAGACCTTTTCAGATTATTCGATTATAAAAGAAGCTGGTCACAAGTTCCATGGTGTCGTTAGATGTATGGCACGTCGTTCCATCTTGCTGGAAATAGCTTTCTCTCAATTCGATATTATCTCCGTAAAACTTCAGAGACAATGGTGATACGAGAAAAAAACATGTATAGATGCTGGTAGAGGGCACATCCAATATTTTTCTCTGGGGTGTAAATAGAGAAATGTAACCTCCAAATTGTGTATTATATTCTCGCAAAGTTGTACGTGTGTCCTATTATTTGTTCAAAAGCTATAGCTTATTGAAGTGGTTCAGGTTTGCATTGATCGTACTGTATTAGCTCTGCACATTGTAAGAATTATTGATTCTTTTGATTGTGCTCATATATCGAGGAAATATAAATTTGTTTTCTATAATTTATGAATAAATATGCAATATATTCTATGAAACTCTGTCCGTCGTGTGACTACTTCACGTGTAACTACTTAACGTTGCTCGTGACCTTGGTTGTATGAGAACGTGCGCGAATGCATGGCACACTACCCCAAATTTATGTTTACGAGACGCAGTTGGTGTGTAGCCGCGCCTCTATTGCTCTTCTGGCCAAACTTCTTGGCTAAACTGGCTGAACGTCCCATGCTTATAAAAACACATAACATTGTTGCATAGAGTGGTATTACAGCACTTCTGCAAAAAGTGCATTCAAGCTGTTCACAAAATGTTACTTTAACTGATATCCAAAACGTTATGTATTGGTTTGCGCTGCAGAAGTAGACCCGTGCATGACACATATATCCAAAGATGATGCATGGGATACTGGGTCCTTTCTACTTGAAACGAATTTTATTAATCTACAATTCAATACAAATTCAATAAAATCAATATTAATGTTTCCGTAAGTGGTGGGCGTAAAATGTTCAGTCGTTTGTAAAATTGGAACGAGACACGCAAACTATTTTCTCTTTGCGCGTCAATACATTGGTGTTCTGCGGATACGTAACCACCGGTTAGCTACCAAACCGTATGCCTCTGGTCAAGCTCGTTTCAATACAATAAACGATATGCTGGCGTAAAACAAAGGCTCATCGGTTACATTATAAATATACAGTTTTTGTTTCAAAATATACCATTATGAGCTGTGGAAGATTTCAGTTCAATTTAAGGTTTATTAATGTGTTTTGAAGTATTATTTAAAACGGAGGTTGATTTCGGAATTGATGTCAATACGGAAATATGTCAACCTGAAAAAAGTTATAAATTATATTTTAAAATATGTATACATTTGGTAGCGCAAAGGATGCCCCTTATGGAATATTTTTTTTCCAATTTTTTAAAGAATAGCTCTATAAATTTTAATTAAAATACCACATACTTAGAAAAGGATCTTTTTGTTTTTTCAATTTCCTTACCCTGGCCGAGAATCAAACTCGGGACCTCTTGAACGTGAGGCAGACACGCTGCCATCTACGCTACCGAGGCGGGCAGAAAGTACCATGATGAAGAATACTTATATCCCGAGCTTTGTCCGCGTTGGTAGCGTGGTGGTAGCATGTCTGCCTCACGTTCAAGAGGTCCCGAGTTCGAATCTCGGTAAGGGTGTGTTACCTGGATAAGGATTTTACGGGGTTTTCCCCTATCCTGTAAAGACGTATGTCGGCCGACTCTACGCTCCATGAACCCCGGACTCATTTGAGCCTCATTTCATCCATTCCATTCATCGTCCGATATGACAACGTTGGAGGACGTACATCACACAAGAAAACTGAACTTTCTATAAATGTCAGGTCCTGTTCATTCAGGATGATTTTTGCATGAGTTTTACTCAACAAATAATACAGTAAGTGTTATACTTTTTTTCTCTTCCCTTTTTATGTGAATCATTCCCAAGATATTTTTAGTATTTGCTTGAATTTTCCAGTAATTTTGCCTTACAGAAATTAAAACTTTTAGTTTTAATTGGTCTCTTAATAATGCAAACAGGAATGAAAATTGAAGCCACCTTCAATAGATACCAACTTTAAACAGATTTTACTAATATTCACCTTATGTTATTATCAGACATCGAATCGCATACACTTGAGCAATCGATGTACGCACACAGTTATTATACAAGGCCAAGCGAGACATCAATAAACGTCCGATGTCAACAAGTGTACCGATGCGCTTTTTTAATTTACGTCCTCCAGCGTTAAGTCATATCAGATGATGAATGGAATGGGTGAAATGATGCTCAAATGAGCCCGATGTCCATAGGGCTTAGACTTACCCGACATTCGTCTTTCAGGATAAGGGAAAATCCCGGATAAACCTTATGCAGGTAACTCACCCTGACCGATATTCGAACTCGGGACCTCTTGAACGTGATGCAGACACGCTACCACCACGCTACCGAGGCGGGCTCGATGCGCTGTGTATGCACACTCTGGTACAGATACAAAATGTAGCCTACGTTACAATATGCCATCCTACTCATTGCTTTCGATGCGGGAATTGCAATGAACAACCATGTACATTCGTGAATTGTCGAATGTGAATTATCTGCGCCTCTCGCTGAAACAATGTAAAAATATTGGGAGAAAGGTCGTTCAACGTCACATGACGTTAATGGTGCATATGAGTAGTACAAATCATTTTCATATGTTTGTCCGAAACTTAGTTTATTTCTTATAGTACGCTGCACTGAAGATCCAGTATTTTTGTGTAGAATACTGGACAGTTTATTTTTTGTTCGTTTGTTAGGTGGTGCATTCTGTATATTGTTAATTTTTGTAGACACCTCTTGACTGCTTTTAGACAGAGCGAAAGTACGTTCTTCAAGCTGTTTAATAGCCGTTGATAAACCCTAAAATTTTGATTTATAAAACGGAGATTGTCCAATAATTGTTGTGAAAGTAATGCTACTAACACAATATGTCAAACACCTTGCATTCCCTGGAAGGTAGATCTATCTGAGTGGCTAGCAGTAGTTGTAATGAAACTAAAGCTACGCTTTGCGAACCGGACTATCCCTGCGGGTGGTCTCCGGGACTGACGTCAGCAGTTACACACTGCGAGACTCAAAGTTCATATCCCTTTGAAGGTGTATGGGATCCGATATCTGGTTATCATTGTATATGCAGGCCTGTCTCGGTAGCGTAGATGGCGTTTCTGCCTCAGGAACTCCCGAGTTTGAATCTCCTCAGGGTGAGTAGCCTGGATAAGCTATTTTCTGGGGTTTTCCCTTGTCCTGAAACAAGATCCTGTAGGGGAGGGGATCCGTCCCCTTCAGCTGCCGTGGTGCGGGCGCTGCGGACCCTTAGCACTCGTGGTACCTCGGGCCGAACATTCCACCCCCTCCCTTTGGGAGTTGTTCGGATTGGGTTGGTCTCGAGGGGACAGTGGTTCCCGATACCCGTGGTTGATCGGGTATGTCTCCGGACGGGGTTGAGGAAAGCCATCAATATTCCCGGGTACTAGCCTGCAGAGGCAGTAGAAGGCGTGTTAGATCGCCAGGCGGCCCCAACGAGATCATATCGGTAGCCTTCCCATTTTGGTGTTGGCGCGCGTAAGTGGCGTATACACTTCCATCCCGTCTTGTGTCCTTGGACCAGATGAGGGTGCTTGTTAGTAACCCAGGTCTTGCCCTATGGAAAGCCCCACGGAGGACGCTCGGCGCCCTCTGGGACAGCTGGGATACTCCCTGGTTGAAAAAGGCCCGGGTTTTGATTCTACTGGTCCAGGTCTAATGGGAGTAGAACCTCTGGACTCAACTGTCCTGAAACAAGAATGTCGGCTAACTCAAAGCTCTCTGGATCCTGGGTATATTTGAGCATCATTTCACCAATTTCATTCATGGTCCTATATGACTTAATGTTAGAGGATGTAGATTATAAAACATGATATTTTAACAAAAAAATGTTATAAACGCTTACCTGCATTTACAACCTATAGACGTTTTTGTTAAGTTCAGTGAGTAGAGAAAGTGAAGTGACATATTATATTTTATTGCGCATTTGGGTTCTTAGATGTACATTAACTTCAGTTTATAATTACGACGTAATTCTGCTATATATTTTTATCTATGGTGTCCTGATGAATTCTCCTTCTCTTTCGCACTCACACTCCGTAATTTCTAGGATTCAAAGGACCTCTAAATGTACATACTAGTCTAACTGATATGTCGAATAACACAGGACCTTGAAGTTCCTTTAGAGAATATCATGTAGAAACTGCCTGATGCCTTAATATATTTGTTCCCTACTATCAAGCGACAAGTGAAGTCCAATCTGTTCTGCTCCCCACAAGAAACGGGAAGAAGTGACTGCCTAAGAATTAACTTCTTTTATTTACGACAACATCATGGCTGCTTCTTCGTTCTGCATGAGTTGCTGATATCCGCTCTACTTTATGTTGATGCTGCTGCAGTTGTTAACGCTACACAATCTTCCCCGCTCTCCAGGGAGAACACAGTAATTGAGTTTCTAATTAGGAAGTTTCGGTGGAAGGAGACTTGCGTAGTTTAGACTTAAAGCGCGACATCGAGACACATTCTGTGTTTTCCAGCGACACATAAGGGTTACAACGGGGCGAGCTCTTCGACCTCGCGGTACTTAGACCCTCGAAATATTATATTTGTCTAGCTTCTGCCTCAGAAAAGAAGTAGTTAAAGTTTACTTGGTCTTAAAAATGTGATGCTTTACATTTGCATGATTATCTTCAGGCACTATCGTGTATTTACTTTTCTACTACTTTGGGTAAAGGCCTTACAAATATCAAAATTTCATGGGAGATATATCTCTGACACAACTTAATTTAAAAAGGAAAGCTTTTCTAATGGAACAAGGGTCTGTGGGTTTGTATGCTTGCGTATATGTGACTGTCTGAACAGCATATCAAACAACCAAACGTCTGTATTTAATGGAAATTAATTGTTCTTTCACACTAGCCGTGTGTAGGACGCACTATAAAAGGGTTGAGCCAGACTGAAAAATTCAATGCCATAGGCGGGATTTGAACCGCGGATCTTCTGGTCTCCGTCCAGCCGCTCTAAACCATTGAGCTAATAGCTAGTACTTCAACAGTTTAGAGCGGCTGGACGGAGACAGGAAGATCCATGGTTGAAATCCCGGCTATGGCATTGAATTCTTAACTCTGGCCTGTACTTAATTTCACCACTTTCCAAGTACCCGAAACCAGGACGCTTCACGAGCAAAAACTTTTCTAAAATCCTGATGCTCTAATTATTTTAATTATACTATCTGTTTAATGTATCTTCATAACAAATGCAAGGTGTATCCTGAATTTTATGGGAAGAGCCTCTTAAGAGCTCTTCGTTTAGGATCTCTCTTGCATATTTCACCACATATCAAATACTTTGTTATAGTGTGTATGCATATAGATGTTTCAAGTCTACCCTTAAGCCTGCTGTAATTCTCAATTGCTATTTTATCTACAAAAAAAATTGTGTAATAAAGCATTTTGTACAAGAGTGCGACACATAAGATCTTCATTTAACATTTCCCATCAATTGTTATAAAAACTTGTAAGTCAATAAGCCTTAATCCTTACAGAGGTAGCTTCATAGAACATTTCGTTGTAGGTACAAGAAGCATATAGGAGACGTCATAGTCAAATATTTAAGAAAAAAAGTGATCCCCTTTCAATGAAATTGGAAAAAGCGGAATACTTAGTGGCAACACCTAAATAATGTATGAAATTAATGCAGCAGTTTTTAATTAACTAAGGTAATCATGTACTAATCAATTCGCTTTCTTGCTGCAACTTGTACGATATGCCTTTGTAGCTTGTACCTATAATAGGTGAGAATGCTTATACGCAAATCTCCTGCAGCTATCTTTCGTTTAGGTCGTGAAAGCTACGGGCCTGGAATTTTGCGAATTTCCATGCATCACTGACCGTTTTAATTTAGCTTTTCTTGTTCAAAAATAAATTGGTGTTCAATTAGACTTCCTGTCACTGCCTCACCGCAGCTCTGCAATTGATGATGATGATGGTGATGACGACGACGACGACGACGACGATGATGATGATGATGATGATGATGATGATGATGATGATGATGATGATGATGATGATGATGATGATGATGATGATGATGATGATGATGATGATGATAATGATCTGGCTCTTTATATAAAACCCTAGAAATAACGAACGACTCCAACGCTCAAAATTAATGTGATTTTTTTCTAGTTCTTTTGATGACACTATGTTTAAAATTCTCCTAAAGCTCAGGTTACCCTATTCTTTTCGGGTATGAACTAGGATAACGCTGTTTAGTTCCTCAGTGTTGCATTTGCAGCAAGCTCCAAAAACAGTTGTTCGCTTTTACCAGCTTTCAATTTATTGGCCTGCAACGGTAGCTTTTGCCCTCTTCGTAGGTGGCGTATGATAGTCGTAAAGTCGAACTTTTGGCAATGATTGATTAATCGCTGTGAAAATGCCTAATTCACATTTTTATGTCTTGCGAGTTAAACATTTAATAAAAACTTACTATTCTTGCCTGCAAAAATGTTTCATATATTATTGTTACCATGATAATTTTGATGAACACACAAATTAAAACCTTAAAATGTTTAATATTATAGGTTTATTAAGTTGTTTTGAGTTAATCGGAATATTTTTTTACAAATTTATGCAAGATAACAAATGTCAATTCCTATACACTAATGCATGAGAATAGAATGTGTCTCACACCATAGTTTGTCTGTTCTGGACAACGCGATAGATGTTGCTCAAAATGTCACCTCCACTAGCAGGCGTGTTGGATGCACCGATGAACTGATTGGGAATTGCATAAAAATGCAATCTGTTTTAACTGTTCAAGGAAATGGGATGGATTATACATTATGAATCATATGTGTGGTAAATTGGTTATACATTACAAATATTCTTCTAAACAATGCACTGAAACCCTAATAGTATCTGCATTTCAATGAAACGTTAATGGTGTCTGTATTTCAGACTTTATTTCTACTCCTCGAGTACCACAAACTACATCTTAACACCGTTTGTAAATGTAGTTTGTTATTACTTTATTCATTAACTGAATTCTTTAAGACGAAAATGTAAATTTCGTATTTTTAATGTACCGTTGGTTTTATTTTAATTGAAGTTACAACTAGTTGTAGATACTCAGATTACCCTAAGTACAAATTAAGAACTCTGGAATAAAGGTTAGTACAGTATACTGAAAACCTTATGACTAATATTAAACTGAGTAGAGAAAGGAAAACAAGTCTGAAGCATTCATGAAGTGATTGAGTAATGTAGAACTAAGACCATAACAATTGAACTACAATTTAACGTGTGTTCTGAAAGACTTTTCTCTCCTAACGACGATGACATCCCATTACGTTTGCCACTTTTACATGCTTTGATTTATGATTACATAAGCTATCTTGCTACCTATCTGACGTTCAATATGTCTACTTCCACAAAGACTAACCATCTGATAATTTGGATGTTTTTATCTATTTAAATATAATAACCTGCTTAATTATGTGTCATTTTTCTGACGAACAGTGTAAAATATTAAACAGAAGTCAAACATTTGGCATAACCGGAAACGATGTTTTAACAACCTGAAGCTTGTAATTCAACATCTGCAGGTAATTAATTCTTATTAGATATTGATCATTATACTATACATAAATTAAAATTAATATAAAAGGCGAATATTTAATGCAGTAAAGCGATATACGCATACGTGTTTGATTGCTAGTATTTAAGCAAAAAATCGTTGGACATTAATGTCGTATTTGTCTACCCTTAGTAGAAAAATTTACAGTTTCTGAAATCGAAGCTTCTAAAGTAAAGACTGGCTTCTTCCTATTCAAGCGTTTGAACATAGCTAAGTATTTTCTTTTTGACAAAAAAGTATTTTCATAAATATATCCAGCATGATATTGAACTTTTAAATACTAGTAAACATAAATATTGTAATAGCCTTTCTGAAACCCAGCGATGAGATCTATTTCTGGACTTATAAAGACATAAGCGTTTGTGCAACATTTTCAACAAGTTTTATAGGGCATTCAAAAGTTATCTCTATTGTGTATTACAGCCTACCAGACAATTTATAGCGTCATTATTGGTGCTTTGGTATGTGTTTGGTGTGCTTTAAGGCTAAGAATGACGTCAAGTGATTACGGAATACCACTCTCGGCTATGGTCCTTATCTTTATGGTCCAGAAGCTACACTTGGTAAAGATACTTAGTACACGTGCAGCAAAGCCATTTTCTTGGAACTGTTCGTGTATGGGTAATAGAATGCTTACTTAAAGAATTTTACAGAACATTTTGTAAATATGTTGAAAATTTTAAACGCCATCGAATCCAAGTTATTACTTATCGCATTATCTGAAATTTATTAGGGAAGAATTCTTCGACGGACGGTAGCTTTTGTCCTCGAAACTCGTGATTTAATTCTTCTTTATAATATATTTGCTGGGAAATTACTTGTAGGTAAGCTACAAGCTTACGTCAACACAGTTGTTACACAGTTACACAGTTACTAATATCTAACTGCATCCATTTTAAGGATGCTAACTACCTATACTTTTGTATAAAAATAAATTAATAAACTTCAAAGGCTGTTAAAATACATATTTGCCTGATGTTTTTTTTTTTTCTGAACAATGTAATTAAGTGTCCTTTAGACATTACTGATGATATAGTCGCAAATAGACATCTCATAAAATAGACAAAAGCAAAACTTAACACCGGCAAATTCATAATTCATATATTGCATAATACATAGTTTAATAAAACTGAAAAACAAATAAAATCAGATCACATCAGAAAGTCAGGAATGAGGTCGACCTCAATTAGATCCTTTAACAGCACTATGTTGCTGCCAGTGAGACCATCTTAGGTTGGAGGTATGTCCTGCGGTAAACATCCTAATTCTGGTAGGGAGAGGAGACTGCTGACCGAGAGAAAAGAACACAGCTCCAGGAACGCTGTGGAAATTGCGAAGAATATTGGAGTGCAGCTGTTTGACGCCAAAGTGTCTAATACCTATCATTAGAAAGAAATCGACAAGCTTATATTGTTGACGTACGTAAAGCAGGAGCAAAGCACTGCAAGGCAGTTAAACTTGTTAGCTAACTTCATCAAAGGACAAAGACGCAACCTACCAAACCAAACAAAAGAAGAAGAAGCAGCGCTCATATCCTACACACTTCCTCTGAGCTCTACTAATGCAAAAGTGGGATAACTAAAATATTGACACAACGAAGATTAGGAGTCATAGTGCATCCTGTGAACTAAGACACTGACCTAGAATTATAAATTATAAATAAAAGTACTAGTGTATATATTAATTTTTACTGCATTATTTTCAGTACATTTAGTATTGATTTCTACTCTTAAAGCATATAAAAGCTCTGCCGTGTTACATTCACATATATTTCTCTAATCGTTCATCAGCACACCATCCTTAACACACTGTCTTCTCTCTACGTTCAATTAATTGATATAAACATTTCTAGAAATGCTTTCTTTGTGTATTTTTTGGCAGATACAAGGAGAATACAGAATACAAAACCCTTAATCTACACTCAGACCCATTAAGAGCTGTTTGCTATGTAATGGTTTCAAATTCTGCTTTCTTTGTATGGCCAGATTAGACATCCTATACGTTTCTGTCACGTGACTTCCTCTATTCAATTATATAAGCCACTCTTATAAATTATTATTCCTTTATCTACTTAATGATCCCCGTAAGGGATTTCTTTTTAATTTACGTCCTCCAACGTTAAGTCATATAGGACGATGAATGGAATGGACGAAATGATGCTTAAATGAGTGCGGGGTCCATGGGGCTTAGAGTACCCGAGATTCGTCTTACAGGATAAGGGAAAACCCCAGAAATAACTTATCCAGATAACTCACCCTGACCGAGATTAGAACTCGGGACCTCTTGAACGTCAGGCAGACATGCTACCACCACGCTACCAAGGCGAGCTCCCCCGTAGGGGAGGGGAGCCGTCCCCTTCAGCTGCCGTGGTGCGGGCGCTGCGGACCCCTAGCGCTCGTGGTACCTCTGACGTTACTAGAGGAACCTCGGGTCGCAAATTCGAGCCCATCCCTGATAGGGTTCAGATTGGTTTGGACTCGAGGGGGCAGTGGTTCCCGATACCCGTGGGAGATCGGGTACATCTTCGGACGGGGTTGAGGGAAGCCATTAATATTCCTGCGTACTAGCCAGCATAGTTAGTAGAAGGTGTGCTAGATCACCAGGCGGCCCCACCGAGGTCATATCGGTAACCTTCCCATTTTGGAGCTAGCGCGCGTAAGTGGCGTAACCACTTCCATCCCGTCTTGTGTCCACAGGACCAGATGGGGAGGGGGGCTTGTTAGTCTCTAGTTCTTGCCATAAATCTTTTAAAAGAATTTCGATATGAGGGGCCGAGACTGTTATCTTTGCAAGGCAAGAGAAAGAAAAAGAATGACTTCACATTTGAGAGAAGCAATACATAATATAGTCCTACGCCGTGGCGTAATAGGTTATGGCATCATGCTTTAGTTCCCTGTCTTGGAATGCGGCTGGGTTCGATTACATACCTGGGGGTGCGGAATTTAAGTCTGGTGTAGGGACTGGTATAAGACCGGTGCTCACTAAGCATCGTGAGGAAATTGAGGAACTTAAGATAGGTAAGCGGCCGTGGTCAAGGAAATCAATTTTCTCGGCTGAGAGTGCCGAGATGCTGACCACATCTCCTTCCCAAATCGGTTGGATGATTTTCCAACCTTCGTCCGTGGATCAAATTCCGGCTATGGCATTGCATTTTTCAGTCTGGCTGTACAAATTCCAATACATTTCATTTATAAAAAAATAAGTGGCATTAAGTATCCTGTAGTGCAATAGTTTCATTCCTACATCAGTTTTAAGACGCTTGTGGGGTCGCAGTGGACGTATTGCCTAATGCAACAATACAAGACACAGAGTACATCAATTAGGTTTTACATTTGCTCCAGGCAATGGAAAACCATTACCATGTATCTCTTGCCTGAAGGCTGATTTCGGACCCGTGTTTCTATTCAAATGACTTGGGGAAATGAAAAGCCTGATAGAATATCTCTTGGCAGTTTCGAAAACTATGCATTTGTAAAATTTGGCTGTAGTAAAATGTGCTTTATTATAAGTACGTTTCTATCATTTAAAATAGATTAAATTGTTATTAGTATTTTGAATGTTATGTTTTAAGTGTGAAATTGGGTAACGTACTTCATCGTAGTAAAACTGTAAAGATATTGCATATAAATAGGAAATAAGTATGCTGTAGAGTATGTTTTAAGCAAGAGTTCTTAATTTGATATTAAGGCAAGTAACTGTGCACTACATTACAATTAGCTCTCTTAAACCTTTAGCTTGAATTATGCCCATCTAAGAAGCAGAATATGCGGATTTAGATTCTGCTCATTTATGTTTGAATTGCTACGCATGCACTGAACATAAGACTAAAAGTTAAGTAAAAAGAAAATTAGTTAAGTTGTCCAATAAAATGTTTTATCCGGGCTTTTTGGTCGTGGTCGATTGGCTGAAATAGCACTTGACGTTTCGCCCTCCCCTCCACTGGGCATCCATAGGGCTGCATTTGCATTCAGGACATTTAGTTGGATGCTGCAGATCTGTAAGGAAAGAGTGAACAGGGAATTCATGTCCAGGTGGATACGGAAAGCTGTCGTACTTACAACCAATCCATACTATGCTCCATGTTTGCTGACAGGAGAAGTGGAGACACTTTTTCATTCATGATTGGATGCGAGTATTGTATAAGAACCATCTCTAAATTAAATGTAGATCGTTTTGCAACATTTTGTACTGATTATAACATTATATTGTTTCCAGATCTGCACTGAGGTACGCTCCCTACTACGAGGGCTGTTCAATAAAGAATGATTACTTTTTTTCCAACGTACCTTTACTCATTCTCATAATTTTGACGGTCTTTCTCAAAATAGTCTCCCCTGAATGCGATGCACTTTTCCCAGCGTTTCTGCCAGTCTTCAAAGCTGAAACCCATTTTATGTGAGATCCTCCAAAATCGCCTCCACAGACTTAATTACTGTTCCTAATGACGGATAATGCCCCCCCCCCCACACGAAGGCGTTTCTTCAGGTTATGGAATAGAATAAAGCCACATGGGGCTAAATCCGGACTATAGGGAGGGTGAGGGAGGCACCTCACGCTACAACTTTGGCAATATGTGGCTGCACATTATCGTGGTGCAGCATCCAGCCTGCTTCACGGAAATGTGGTCTTTTGCGCCTGATATGGACTTACAGTGTTTTCAGGACATCCCTGTAGTGCTGTCCAGTTACTGATGTGTGTGCAGGTACAACATGCTGATAAACCATTCTATGAATATCAAAGAATAAAATGACCATAACTTTCCCAGCAGAAGCAACCACTTTTGCTTTTTGGGGGGTTGGTGATGAAGGAGATTTCCACACTGAGCTTTACTGATGGCTCTCAGGATCAAACTGTGCAGCCAAATTTCATCAGCAGTGATTTCGTTTGAAAGAAACTCCGGATCTTCCTCTAACATCAACTTTAATTGCATGCAGACCATGCGAACGACCTTATGTTCGCGAATCAACAGTCTTGGAACCCATCGCGCACAAACATGTCTCATGTGTAATATTTCTGTCACCAACGTGTGAGTGGCAGCCAATAAAATGTTCAATATTTCAGAAAGTGTCTTTAAGGTAATTCGTCGATCCTCTCTCACAATGGCAGCAACAGTGTTGATGCTTTCTTCCGTGAGAGCAGAAACTGGAGCACCGGGTCCACCTTCCTTTGAAATTGATTGTCTCTCCTCTTTAAACATTTTAAACCACCTTCGAGCTGTGCTGTAGGTAAGAACAGACTCCCCATAGGCCTCATATAACATTGTATAGGCCTCCACTGAAGATTTGTTAAGACGAAAGCAGAATTTCAAAGCCGCATATTGTTCCTCGCGTGTTACCTCCATTGCAGCGGTATGCGATACTGAACATATCTGAACTTGCCTGGTTCTCACAGGCGGTAACCAGGAGTACCAACACCGAAACTATTACGGTGTGTTTGTTTCTCATTAAGCTAACAGAAGATTGAATTTTAGTGCAAAAATTATAACTGCAAAAAACCTATGATCATTCTTTATTGGACAGCCCTCGTAGCTATCTTTGTTGGGATGAAGAACGTTTTAGCAGCTGAGATAATGCTTGGTTTTATCGTAGATTCTGGAATGTTAGGATTACGTCTTCATGAATTTCTGCTTTCCCAATACACCGATAGGATATCTGCAATGAAATCTTCCTAAGATGCACTCTACCTTACAAACATAACTCAATATTGTCTCAGAAATTTGTTTTAGCTTACACTAAAACGATATTTCAATTTTATTGAAAAAGCATACACTAACCTGACCTGACGACAGAGTTCTGTCGTCTATTTTAATGTTAGAATAAGAAGCAATTAAACAATAGCGGCTTTGTCAGAATAACCATCATTAATAATAAATGAACCAATAGGTAACCAATCACACTTCCAGTATATTGTTGGTTATTCCTTATATTCGTGTAAAATTTGGAAGTAATAAGGAAAGATATGAAGCCAATTGTTAAAATATTGAATTTTTCGGCACCATCAGCTGTAATTCCGAATGAAGACATTCGAGTTTTAAGACACTTAGAGTAACATTAACAAAGCCAGTCTCACTCACTACCGTCAGAATTTGTAATTTAATTTTCCAGTCACGTTATCTTAGATTCATTTTAATTTTGAGGATTTTATTACATAGGACAAACCTTCCAGCGAGCTTCACTTCGACAATCAGGCAGAAACTTTCATCAGGTATCTAAACTAATTCACTCTCTTTTAACAGGTTGTTGGTTGGTATTGCAAGCAAAAAAGATTCAAACACGTTCCTTTGAACGAAAAATGCGGCCCAGATCTACCAAAGCGTCTTCGTGATTCTGTGGCTCAGCGAACCAGTAAAGATTTAATCTCATCCGCGGATCAGAACAACGAGGTAAATAATTTAAGTGTCTTCAGGAACAAAAGCCCAAGCTTATAGTATCTCACGACGTTTTTTAATGCTGCTGCACACAGAAATTATTTCTTTATAAGCCATCAACAAGGCTTCTTATAATTTAGTCCCCCCCCTGCAGCTGCTTCCGACATAAAAGTAAACCATACTTATAATTAAAGTGAAAGACCCACCTATTCTTATCGTAGTATCTATAATTCCCCTAAATATTCGGCAGAAATTAAATTTATGTTCCGCATAACCGGTCAATGCAGATATGCCCATTATATTTTACTGACCTCCGTATTCATATACAAAGAAATTCAACTTTGAATCTCTGCTATAGCAACTTCTTTGTATAAAGTTTTTCATTGATCTTAAACAGAAAATTTAACGGAAACCAAATTTGGAATTTGATGTCTGACTTGCTAACTAAATCGTCAGTTCATTCGTTGCCTTTGAGACCTGAAGATGGTCTAAATGAAGTATGAATGTTTAGAAACAAACACACAATGTTAGATAGTGAACAAAGAACAAGCCGTGACTGCAACACAACAGTTAAGGAAGGATCAAGGATGTGATTTCAAAATTGTAACTGTAGTACAAGGGGCGTCCAGAAAGTAAGTTCTGTTTAACTTTATCTCCGCTGCAGCGCTGTGATCGCAGTTCCGCACATGCGCGGTAGACGCCCTGTATCAAAGAGAAGAAACGTGCGCCATTGTAAGATCGCTGTCAGCCACGTACGCTTTGTTGTCCTTATTAACAATGTCGGTGTTGATTGAAAATCCCGTCGCTTGTGAAATCAGATCTGTGATTCGTTTTCTGAATGCTAGGAAAGTGAAACCAATTGAAATTTAAAGGCTGTCAAAAGGGGGTGTGTTTCTTCACGACAACGCACGACTACACACTGCAAATGCGACGAAAAACATCCTACAGGAATTTGGCTGGGATGTGTTTGATCACCCCCATACAGCCCTGACCTCGCTCCTATTTTTGCATCTCAAATCTTTCCTTGGCGGTCAACACTTCAACAATGACGAATAGCTGAAAGAAAATGTTTCCAACTGGTCGAAGACACAGGCGGCAAACTTCTATGAAGAAGGTATACAAAAACTTGTGCCTCGCTATGACAAATACCTGCAAAATTTCGGCAGTTATGTGGAGAAGTAGTTTAGGAGTTGCAGAATTTTCTGCAATAAATAAATTTTCTGTATCTGTACACAATTTAATTTTATTACAAAGCGGATCTTACTTTCTGGATTTGCCAACATAATGACCTAAATCATCCATCATATCCATAGAGAATTGGTAATTGGAGTAAATGCGCTAATGTAATATAAGATAGCAAAATGCTAGCGAAAAATGTGTCTTCAATGTTTCACAATTTATGCTCTTCTGAAAATTCAAATTGCGAACTAGGTTATTAAAATGAAATAAAACAAAGCGTTAGGAAGACCTTAGGTAATAAATGCTATGACAGTGAAACGTAAAATTTATTTAGGGATTTTGTGCATAAATAGCTTACTAGAGGATTAAGCCACTTTTATACTCTACCTACTGCTGCTGTTTTGAAAACTTTTCTGTGAACTGCTTCTTGGTTAAGCAGATTTTTGGAATAAGTTTGTTCATGGCTAGCTACATGTATAACTAATATTTTTTTGAAGAAAACACCAGATCCTTTTTAGGGAATATTAAAAATACTTGAGTGTGGCAATGACTACGAAATGGAAAAATTGGCGATGAGCATTGAAGACGGTAGCTCCAATATTTTATTGTAACAGAGTTTTGTTTTCGCGTATACTCAAAGGTAGCATTCTTAGTCCCTGGTTTCCAGTCCGCAATTGGGCCATCAATTCGTTTTATGAAACCTAGCTAAAAATTCAACTCTTTAAAAGAATATTTTTTAAATGTAATCAACAGCCTTTGAGGTGTAATCCCTTTTCTCTTTAATATATTTTAGGCTGTTTAGACGTGCTGTAGGAGTGTATGTAGTCAAATGCAGGTAATAATTCACGAATTATTTCGTATAACTTAGGACAAGCACCTGTATGGAATATATATTCAGCATTTCTCAGTTCTTTCTGGTATCTTTGTGTTTTTTATTTTAAAATATAGATTGCAATTCCGAAAAAAAAAAAAAAAACTTAGTTCTTAATGTTCAATGCTATTTGTGTCACTATAGCGAAATGAAATCATGTGGGAACATCATAATACAAAATGAACAGCTATCATTTTTCTTTTGTATAGGAAAAATACAAAAACATATTTGCATTGTGTTCCTAAAGACCTGTTAAAATAGGTACCACGAATTTCTCAATATCACTTTACTTGTATAGAAAACTTCGAAAACTAAATTGAGTGTTTTAAAATAAGGTGTAATTTTTTAAGTATATTGTCAGGAGGTCGCTCGTAAGCGAACGCCGAAAGAGAGAGAGAGAGAGGGAGAGCATGAGAGGGAGAAGGAGGTGGAGATGGTCAGGACGTTTCTCGCTCCACCGCGAGGGTCCGAGAGACCGTGAGCTACCGAGAAACTTCCCCACCCTGCGAGAACAGGTGATTGTGTGAGTAAGAGTTCGGCTGGCCAGTGTGTGCAGAGAAGTAGTTAGTGAGCTGCAATCGAGCAGTGTAGACGTGCGGCACATGGACTTGAAGATTGCGCTTTCTTTATTTTTTATTTCTACTTTTTATAATATATATGTGTGTATGTATATAGGTATAAACATTTGTATGTGTTACGTCATTCTGCTGATCACAGATTTGTACAAGTGTGTTTCTACAGAAATAAAGAGCATTTTTTAATTCCTGCAACCTGGACTTTCAATTTTACGAACTCACAAAGTCACAATATAGTTTCCAAATCATCACAAATTATGGTCATATTTTCAACAGTGTTAATATTTTTATACACTTATGTTTCAGACAATCCGGTATTCATTAGTCGAGATAGCTATGTACAAAATATAGTCTAGCTCTGTAATCTTCAATAGTTTTCTTTTGTTTTAAATGTTCCCCTTTAAATAATGAACCACGTTCTTAGCTTACTCAACATCTGTTTTCTTACCACAGAGAAAGTAATAAATTACGTCTTAGTCAATTTATCTTTCATCTCTTTAAATTCACTTTTGTAAAATGAGTTCGACGTTTACTATTATGTTTAATACAGTTCACTGGAATTAGTGGACAACAGTCAAATTCAGCATTACTAATAAGTTTCATGAAAATGCACTTATAATGTTTGTAATGTTTAATATGCTCCACCGTTCAATAGACCTTACAGTTTTTTAACTCCATACTACTTGAATCGAAGTTACAAAACGTTAGGGAATGTTAAATGAGGTATTATTACTTTCAAGGTCATTCATGGTCACATTTGTTCTAGTGTATTTTGATAATGAAATCTGGTGCTTTATGTTGTTTAACCTTGAAATCTAGCTGTAGTGGAGTTTAGTGGAGTTATATATATAAATATATATATATATATATATATATATATATATATATATATATATATCTTCATATAATACTGTTAAAATGTTGAGGCTACAAGATTTGTGGATAGTATTTTATTCTAGAAAGCTTACTTTCCATTCAGCTCGCATACCAAGCACACGCGTTTCAGAGCGTCCTTTAGACAAGAAATTTGCATAATTGCATATGCTAATGGGATCATCAACTGAATAGATGTAATGTCTAGAGTATGTGTAGCTAATAATGATGTGCTAACCACTACCTGCATATTCTCATTTCTCCACAAGAACGTTTTTATTCATTTAGCTTTTCAGATATCCAACCCTTGAAAAGTGCCTATTTCGTCAAGTTTCTTCTGTAAGGTATTCTTTTAAAATGTATTTCAGTAACTGTAGGTATTTATTTAGTTTTTTCGTGATGTTACTCTGGGTTTATTCTATGTTCCCACAATTCATACGTATTCAATTTGGAGAATCAGTTACGAGTTGCAGGTTTTCCTTTTTTCCTTTCTCTTTCTGTTTTAGAGTTCTGTTAATTCCACTGTACATACCACTGCATCAGCTCTAAAACCTTCATTGGGCGAGGAAAAGTTCTGGTGTGTTAATGGGAGATAGCGTTTGCTTTTTCTCCAAATACTCGTAGTTTACTTGGGAAATTCTGGGTAACAGTCACACATGGTTCAGCTAGTTGATGAAAGTATGGGAATTTTTGTTTAGTATATATCATTTATTTTTATCTATTAACTTGTCCAAATAAAGTAGTTGTTTTTGTGTAATTTACGTCCTCCAATGTTAAGTCAAATCGGACAGAGCTTAGTTACCCGACATTCGTCTTTCAGAATAAGGGAAAACTCCAGAAAATACGTTATCCAGGTAACTCACCATGACCAAGATTCGAAATCGGGACCTCTTGGAGGTGAGGCAGACACGCTACCACTACGCTGCAGATGTGTTGGACAATGAAAACAAAACCTCTAGCAATTTCTGTTAATCCAAACTTCGTCCCTTGCAAATACCTATAAGCGAACCTGAGTATTTTATTTAATTGATTTCTGGTATAACTTTAGCAGTCATAAGGCATGTTATTTAAAATATCTTAATTTCATACAGTTTGTATCAGTTTGTTAAATCTCATACGTAATACTATTTTCCTAAACATTTTTGGAGTAAACACCTTCCTTCATGTAATATTGCCATAATCACTCTTCAAGAACACCTTTATTGTATTCATTAAAATGACTTAAACCCACAATTTTTATTAATAAAGCCACTCTGTGAATGCATTGATGTTATAAAAATCTTACTTCTAATTTGTCTCATTCAACTGAATTATATTTTGCTAGCATAGAATGTTGCTGCAAACACTTCTTTTGGAATAAAATGTGGAAACATATTTAAGAATTTAACGGAATTGCCTTCATGCTATATAGAATATATTTACAGGAATAAAACTTCATTTTCAACTCTATATTTTAATTATTTCGGCTGCTTATCAATTTCATTTTTAAAAAAATTACTCCATTACATGAAAATAGTGTATACATAAAATTATCAATATACACTATTAACTTTTTAAGTGATATAAACGTATGGATGCTTTACAAACGTTATTCTGTAGCAAGTAACATTTTCCAGAGTTATCAGAGAAATTTACATTTCTCTTCTATGTCACTTTCCGTAACATAAATTTGCTTAATTAGGCTAAGCTTATATGGAAGACAGAGAAAGAACTAGAATAAAATAATCGTCACATTGAATTAATCCAGTCAAAAGTAGCTGCAATATTACAATTAATTAAGCTAAGTGTTATTTTATATTTCAGCAGGATATTCTATAAAATTTACGATATGATTACTCATTATTTGGTAGGACATATGAGATTAAATGAGAGATTTTTGTTTAAGCTTTCCTAAGCGTAAACTTTCGTACTGCACAGCCGAATCTACATATTTTTACGAGTTAAATTTATTATTAATATTTATTTTTCGCTTTGGTACATAATATCCTTGGGCGGAGTTACAAAACTAAACATAGTTAATGCTTGTTTGGACGAAGAACATGTGCATAACTTAAGAACTAGCTCTATAAAGCTGGTCACAAGAAAGACCTCATAAATTGCATATATTTACTACATCTGGGTGTAATTGGTAATCAACAACTCTAGTTAAAGGGATCATTAGCCTAGTAAAGGAATAAAATAAGATACATGAGAATTCTAAGTCATTATAGCTACTGCTTCTAGTTTTCTTATTTTATTTTTGCTTTAGTAAATAGCTAAACATCTGGCAGAGCAGGGACTGCCTGTCTGAGTGAGCCGAAAATGATCAGTGATTTGTGCAGCCAGAAATAACTTTAATGATGGATTTTAGAAACACAGAAATAATAATTAACTATGATGAATAAATTAATTAAACACAATTTATTGATTTTCCTTACTTAAATAACAAAATTAAGTATGTGAACTTAATCAATGGATATTTAAAAACCAAGCATACTGTCGCGAACACATTATTTATGACGGTGCGGCGCGGAGCGATAAGGGACAGATAGTACTGGCTGGAGATAAAGAGCTTGCCTAAGCAGATAAAGTTAGCACGGAAATAAAAGGCATGCCCATCAAAAAAAGAGATAAATGAAACGTTCTAGTGAAAACCTGATTGTCTTACAGAACATTCGATTTCTTGTTTGTGCAGAGTATTCGAGAAATATCTAGTAATATGAGTCGTGGTACATATAAGGAAGCTGCGACTAGCTAAGGGGCAGTTATAAAGACAGTCCTAAATAGGAATTGTAGCAAGGGTTGTAAACAGTGTAAGATGAGTAAGCTAATTGTTGTGGTCAACAACCTTGGAAGATTGTGTGTTTGTGACGTAATGCTGCCACTGTAAGTGTATTACTACGGAAATAAAGAACATTTAGAGTTTCTGCAACTTGGACTTTTAATTCTACGAACCCACAAAGTCACAATACTCTCCTGCACAGAGAATATTCATAACTATTCAGCCTCTTGCACTCTCCCAATACATCAACTTTCGTAGTTTGACCACTATCGTGGTTTATGGAAGTCATATCTGGATCAGACAGGTAACCCAGGAGGGGTGATCGAAACGATGCCTTGAGAGCATGAGAGTATGAGAGAAGTAGATGACCCAATGAGGATGAAATGAATTAAAGGTATAGTGATAATGGAGAAATTGGTGGAAATATGGCGGATATCCCTAAGAAAACTCGGCCCTGCACCGTGTTGTCCACCCCATTCTCATATGTGGTGGAATCGAACCTGGCCGCCTTGGTGAGAGTCAAGCAGTCTGACAGATCGGCCACGGCGTGGCCATCCCTTGGTCTCTCAACAGCCACAGTTTTCTTCATTTATGTATTGGAGGGAAAAAAAACTTTGGTACTTGCTCACCTCTAGTATCGTCGGGTAAAACAAGTGCATTTGGCAGGCTCTCCTCAGACCTAATATCTTACACAGGCCTCGGATATTGTGACTTTGTGGATTCGTAGAATTAAAAGTCCAGTTTGCATAAAATAAAAATCGTTCTATATTTGCGTAGGAATACACTGTTCAATTCTCACGTAACAACATTGTGTCACATACACACAGTCTACAACGTTCTGATCAGCTCTCAACGCTGGTGTTACACAACTGCTCTGTTTCAACCCGTCACTTCCTTAAATACCTCATTCGTAATTCTAAAGATTTCCAGAACAATAAAGAACCCGAAATAATCCAGATGTTCCCAGAAATTTCCATTTATCACAGTTTGTTTCGGCAAGTCTTTTATCTAATCTATCTTTGTTTCCGGCTATTTGTTTACACTAGCCGCGCTATGGTTAACTGCTTACGCAAGCTCTTTGTTACCGTGAAACCATATCCGCCGTCTGTTTTATATTTGTGCCGAAACTTTTATGCCTGTTGCAGTGACAATATGTTCAAAACTTAGGGTTGGAGCATTAAATCCCAAATATCTCATAACTAATTATTTCTCGAATTAACAGTGCTCTGTAACTTATGTCATGACGTACTATAAAAGAACGACAATAAAAATACATAAATATTTATCTTAATGTCCATTCCTCGGCATATTCATATTTATTCGTAATATACTTCAAACCGTATCCGGAAATGACTCGGCTAACCTATACATCACCTCAGGAGAAGCTATCAGATATCCAAACGAGATCAGAAGGTTTGTCGTGCTGCTCGAATGGTCGCCATGGATTTATCTATGGCAACAGATACCTCTAAATTAACGCACTGATTACTCCAGGTGGAATGAACATCTGTCGGTCATTTGTTGTTCCTGCTAATTCCATTTGTTGAAGTGAAGTTTTCATTGGTGTTAAGCACAGATCCGAGAAGCGCAGCAGTTCTCCTCTCACTGTTACAAAAATAATCAGCGCGTTATATGAGAGGTATCTGTTACCAAAGATAAATCCATGGTAACCATTCGAGCAGCGCGACTATACAAGTGTAACTACATGCAGGCCATGAACCTAAAGCCACACTATCCGAATCTTGTAATAACATTAACGTACAAAGGTGAGGGAATCTTGTCAACTATATATAGTGTTTCAAAGTCCAAGGGAACGCAATAAAGCATTACAATTACTTATAATGTATGTTTGAAGCAGCAGATTATTTTTTGTACAGACGATTTAAAAACATCATAGAGTGTCCTTAAACCTTAACTATTTCGTGCACTCCGTAAATCTCAAGTGCCGAATTGTTTAATGGTGTGCAATTGTTCTTCTACTTACAGATATTATGTCACGCTGAGTGTTTTGAAGGTAGCGAGAGGAAACACTTTACCCACCACTATATGGCAGGGATCTATTGAGGGTTAGCAACCATTCAAGCAGAAGGGATGAGACAAAGGGATCGCGGAATGGCAGCCGGCAGAGTCAGCGGGGACGCAGAGACATGTAGAAAGCTCTAATTGTTTGATAGATGATCACTCGGCGTACCACAGAAGCTCTTCACAGCTCAGAAAAAGGGCGATGAAATGACTCGGTGATCTGGAGAGCTTCTTCAAGGGGCTCCAAGGAAGAAACTTGATAAACCGTACGCATCTGTACCCTCTGTCCACATCCACCGGAACTATAGAACTGACAACTAAACCTCGAAGTTTTCAAGAGGTTGAAACCAGAAGTAATTCGTGGATTATTATTTTTGTTTTCCATTTACGTCGTCCAACGTTGAGTCATATCGAATGATAAATGAAGTGGTTGAAATGCTGTTCAAATGAATCCGGGATCCATGAAGCTTTGAGCTACCCGACATTCGTCTTTCAGGATCAGGCAAAAATTCCGGAAAAAACCTTATTCAGGTAACTCACCCTAACCGAGGCAGACACGCTACCATCTGCGGTACCGAGGTGGGCGCATGGATTAGAAAATAAAACTCAGCATTCTTGTATGACTAGGGAAATCGTGGGGAAACCCAAGTTATAGTGGACGGTCGATGAAGTTTGAACCCACGAACCCCTAAATGCAAGTAGCATACCTAATTAGGCGCCACATTGCTCGGGCCTAATCGAAATCGCAGATAAAAGTGAGGTAAAAAAAAAAGAGGGAAATCTTTACAAACCTAACGGTTATTTACGTTCTCTAAATCTGAGAAGGCCATTCTCAGTGCCACAGCCTTTGATACAACATTTTGTGTACTAATGTACCACACTGGTTTACAAAAGCTACTATCATAACTCCCCTTTCGTGGTATCATCATCATAGGTTTTTGATTGCAGGAAACGACGTATTAAGCGGCAATAAACTTCCTACACTTGAACCACGTATATGGCTGCAGTATATTCGCCACGCGCCCTAGCCAGAACTTGCTTGTTCGCCGTCTTCACTCCCCACCGTTTTAGTAGTTTTATACCTCTATTATATGGGCTATTCGGTTGTATTGCAGGCCGTGTTCCTCACACCCGGTCTGAGGGGGAGCATGTGCAAAGAAAGAAATCTCAGTCACGTCACAAGATGTGCTGTTAAGTTTGTAATAATGTCGCTTGCCTTTTACATCTGCTCTTCTTAACTGAGACAAATAACCATTTCAGTTGAAGCAAATGTTAATTTATTAATAATTCCCTAATATGTGAAGTGTTTTCATTCTCTAACGTGTACATGTATGTGAAGGTATTTCTCTTCAAAATAGTTCTATAGTGATTTCCCTGGATATAAGCATTTTGAAGACCTTTGAATACAAAAAAAAAAAAAAAAATAAATAAAAAGGTTATGTAGTCTGTTTATGTGTGGCTAAACGGCATAATAGACATTAAAAGGGCAAAAGCTAAACTTTGTATTGCAGTGCATCTTCCAATAATGCGAACAACTTAAGAAATGTCCTCAACCTAAACTATACTTACATACCTGGAATAGCTTATGAAATCTTTGATCTTTTCAAAAATGGAGATTATCATACAAGATATTGTCACCCCATTATCGGAAGGCGCGACCAGCTGGCGGCTGGGTGAGGGCCGGGAGGCATTCGATCACGCCTACCCATTTGTCTTAAAGCGCTAACGAAGGGATGGTTGGAAAAACATCACTGGCGGTCTCTTCCCCTCCCCCTGCCGTCTGGAATCTTCGGAGTGATTCACTAAACGCGAGACTTCCAGAAACAGCGATATTCCTATAAAAAGGGGCTGCAGTTGGCGAGTCAGTTGAGTTCTTGGCGAGCAGCAGTAAGGAGCGCCGAGTGAGTGAACGGACCGGAAGACTGTGAACGTGCATCAGAGGAGTTGTGCGTAGTTGAGAGTGCAGAGTGGGCCTGTGACAGACGAACTGGTGAATTGTAATTGTGTGAGCTACGTAATTCTGTGTCATCGGCAAGTGTTCCAACTGTAATTCGGTGGACATAAAGAACATTTTCAGTTGGTGAAATTGGACTTTTATTTTCACGAACCCACAAAGTCACAATATCAACTTATGAGTTTAAAGCAAATAAATAATCCTTGGTTAGAAATCATTGTGCTTAACCTGTGGGTTTATTTGAAGTGTTATACTGCTTTCAAATCTTTTAATTGCTATTTTACAACACCATTTACTTTAAACACAATGTTATGTTACTTTAACGCAAGAAAACGATTTAATATATTTTTAAGCAAGAAATTATTTGAAAGATTAAAAAACGGTGATATATTGTAATGTTTCAAGTCTTTAGTATAGTGAAAAGTGGGCTACTTCCAGGAATTTGTTATCAAATTGCTTCTCTTTGTGCTAGCTCGATACCTCCACTCTCCATGATCAAACCAGTCTCAGTCTCTGCCTGATAAAGCAAAGCAGCATGTAGTGCAATGTGAGCAAAACCCAAATACCTCATGGTTACTACTTCGAGAAGGATTTATTGCAGCATCCAAAGAGGAAGATATGTTGGAGCACATGGACCACCAGAGACAGTCTGCATAGTATTTGATTTATTCTAAGCCTATCATTTTCTTTGATCAGTAGAACTCAAAATTTACTTGCGGTGAACAGAATTCCTTTCATTTCCAGATCCTAGAGTGTCTCATTAGGTTCCGATTCAATATTTTAAATGACGTAATTGCATGTAAATTTATAACAACCCACCAGAACAGAAATCTTATATTAGGACGCAACCTTAAGTCATAATGTGAAACTGTTATTACATATCTTGAAGTCTTATGCCCGAATTCACAAACAGATGTTAAAATCGACGTTAACATGTGTAACGTAGCAATTGTCACAGCGCTGAAACTAATGTTAAATTTCTTGCATTTCACCAACCTGTTTCCTTAAAATGTTAACAAACCTGTGTTAACGCCAAGAAACTTGTAAATGTCACAGCTATAGAAGGCTATGGATGATTTTCTGAAAGCACTCCGATGCGCTTTTGTTTTCATTTTCGTCTGCAAAAATGGCGGATGAACAAAATCATAAATAAAGCCGTGAGACAAATTTCTCATCAGCGGAGAAAGAATTGTTAATTGAAATGGTGACGAAGTGTAAGGATATCGTGAAAAATAAGAGGATGGATGCAGTGAATGTAAAAGAGAAAGATGTCGCGGGGAAAATATTGGAAACGAATTTAATTCAAATGCATATGTCAATACTACAAGCACCAAACAACTTGTCAGTATTACGTAAATTTAAAACGAGGTGCGAAGAACAAGTGCCTTAAACGTTTCAAGACGGGAGGTGAACAATGTATTATCCACATAATTCAGTGAATTATAAAATCGCAAAGTTATTGATACTTGAAGCAAAGGAGAGATCGCCATATTCCTTTCGATGCATATTCTAACCTCTCTTGTACTTCCGAAGTAACCTTCATAGCAACATGTTTCGACAGTCTATACCTCCGTAAAACAATTTTCTTCGGATAGTTCTTCAAAATCATTTCTCCTCATAGGCCGTACTCTATTAAGAATGCCATTTAGACTGTCTTAAATATAGCAAATCGACATCAATAGCTGAGTTCATGCTCGCCATCTTGACTATTTACAATTGTTAAGGACTTAACATTAGAAAGTCGGCTTGTTAGTTTAACATGAGATTTAACAAGAGTGTTACGCTAACACTTGCTGGTGAAATGCAATTTTTGTATTAACTATTGCTAAATTCGTGTTAAGTCTTAACATTTGTTGTTGAAATCGGGCACTAGAATTTTTCTTTAATTTACGTCCTCCAATGTTACGTCATATCGGACGATCAGTGGAATGAGTGAAACAATACTTACTGAGTCCAGGATCATTAGAGCTTAGAGTTAACCGAAATTCGTTTATCAGGACAAGGAAAACCAAGGAAAAAGCCTTATCCAGGTGACTAACCCTGACCGAGTTTGAAATTCGGGACCTCTTGAACGTGAGGCAGACACGCTACCATCTATGCTACCGAGGCGGGCTGTTTGAAGCATACCTTTATTGTTGAGAATAAATGATGTTTTTAACATTAGCATAATTTGTCCAGTTATTGGTACAGCTTATTACGAAGTACATAAATTCCTGTTGCGAAACATTGACAACTTTCTTTAGATTCACGTTCCTTGCTAAAAGAAATAGCTTCTATAACAGTTATTTATGATACAAGAGGGAAAAGGAGAATTACATTCTGTGACCAGGATAGCTTGCGGAACAGGCGAAAGGGAGGGGGGCAATTCCTGGAACAGAATGAAATTACTTTGAACAGGAGTGTCATTTATTATTTTTAAACAGTACTGAATATTTATAGATATATTGTGGATAAGAAATATTTTGTTTTAACTATATCGGAGACATGAAGCTTAACGTGCTGCGATGTTCAATTATTTCCGTGCTTAGCATCAGTGTTGGCAACGTGCCCGTCTCGGTAGCGTAGATGGTATAGTGCCTGCCTCTCGTTCAAAAGGTCCCGAGTTCGAGTCTCGGTCAGGGTGAGATACCTGGACAAGGTTTCTACCGGGGTTTTCCCTTTTCGTGAAAGAAGAATGTCGCATAACTCTAAACTCTATGGACCCTGGGCTCATTTGAGCATTTCACCCCTTCCACTCATCGTCCGATTCACTTAACGTTGGAGGACGTAAATTACTAAAAAAGGTGTAGGAAACATGACGAAACAGTCCTTATAAAATCTAACAAAGGAGGCGATGAATCTAATAAACCGAACATAATATAATAACAATACGAACAATACGTTACATTGCTCAAGAAGTTAAATTTGACTACATTGGAGTGTTCATTTTTTTAACTCTACATGGCAGAATTATATTAACACTAATTAGAAATGTCTAAAGCCGGGCTTTTAACGTCATCTTCTAAAAAAGAATTCTAGGTTCAGCACGAATATTGGACTCTGTAATTTGTTTATTTTTTATTTATTTACTATATTTATTTTACTATTTTTTTATTTTATTTTTTATTTTTTATTATATATATATATATATATATATATATATATATATGTATATATATTTGTAGTTTGCGTCCTCCAACGTTAAGATAATGAAAGTCAGGGAAAATTCAGTTTATCTTTAATTATCATATACATAGATAAAGTACTATATTATGAAATTCAATGCCAGGAATTTACACTACTACATGTTTCCTATACCGCGTTCGTCCATTCCCTAAATCTGCACAGCAGAAGCATTTCCCTCTCCTTTTTAAAGCCAATAAACTGTGATTACCGAAGGAGAGTTCTGTCATAGGAACTAATTTTGGTATTGGATATTTAATTATCCACATCAGGGCCGTATATTACTTCTCGAACTTATTTTCTGGAGGTCACGCAGGTTAACGGAGGAAAAACAAGGATAGTCACGTCCGGGAATCGAGCCATTGTGCCGCGTACTTGTGCTGCTATATCTGTAAACTCATCTAAGAAATCTCGGCTTTATTAATTTATGAACTACATTTAATTAATTTTCCAGCGTTCTATATTACCGATTATCGTAATGACGTCATCAGTGATCATGAAAGAATGTTACAAGGACGTAATTTAAATTTGGTCTACATATTTTAGAACAAAATATTTTCCATGTTTCAAAGTTTGCTCAAATTTAGTGTACTTTCTGCAGAGATGATCCTAAAATGTAGATATATTGATATGTCTAACATCATTCGTAAAAACATCACCACAATTTAAACGTTACACGTGCACAAGTAGAATATGTATTAACTCTGTACGTACATGCTCAAACTGTTAGAGGTAGCTCCTTCAACAACTCTTCTGAATTCCACTGATTTTTACTTATTGTTAGTGATTAGGTATAAAGGTTTAAAAGCTCTTTTTCCAAATTTCTGACTAACAGCTCATTTTATCGTATCCTTGCAAGCAAATATCAATCTCAAGAATGATGCAATTTAAATTTGGTTAATGCGATAGGGTCATGTAGATTTACTGTATATAAAAATATTCCTATGGGAAAAATTCATGGAACACTGGTAGTTATTGTCAACCTCTTACTTCAAATATTACTCCATAATTATAAACTGTCTAATTCAAATGCATTTCCAGATACAGTCTGGTTACTAACATAGAAATAACAAATTTTCTAAGACTTTGGGTGTTTGTACTCAAATATACACAAAAACTAAACGTATGGAAAGAGTCAGACTGAACAATTCAATGCCATAGCCGGGATTTGAAACACGGATCTTCTGGTTTCCGTCTAGCCGCTCTAACCATTTGAGCTACTATGGCCAACGTGCCGACATGATATTAAATTCTCCAATTGACTCCTTTTTTTGCCAGTAAACCACTAGGAGTTCTCATAAACACACGAGACAACTACTTTAATGGCGACTTACTATGCTGTAAGTACTTAAAGGCCCGGGATTTATAGTTCAGACCAATATTAGGTACAATTAATGGAAATAAATTGTTTAACACTGGCCGTGTATAGACTAAAGCATTGAAAGATAGAGTCAGACTGAGTAAAGTAAAGCGTGAAAGGACAATTAATTTCCCAAAACTAAACGGTTTGATAAAATATTATTAGTACTTTTGTCGACTCCTTAGCGTGGTGGTAACACTGCTCCTTATCAAGCGGAAGACACGAGTTCCATTCCCTGTACAGACGGAGGAATTTCCTCCAGCTGAGAGAGCTGCACTGTCTTGCTATTGCACCCAGTTCACTAATGGGCAGGTATAGAAAACGCAGTGGCCAGGTGGTAGACCCTAACCCGTATAGGGTTGTTCCATTTATTTAATAATGTTCTTACTTTTAGTTTTTATATACGTGTTTTAAAGTAATTTTCCATATATGCAGCTTCCGTTCCAGTTATATATTCAAATACAATCAATGCACATTGATTTCTCTCTTTTGGAAGCATCAGCAGTGAAAAATACGACATCAGTATTATTTTGTTTAATGAGGATCGGTGCAATCATCTAGAAGTGAATCTGTTACTAAAGAAGGGACACTAATGCCCAAATGCTCGCTATAAGAAGGTTTCTCGACCATTCATTTGTAAGTTATTACAGTGATTATATCTTTTATGCCGGAATTTTTATCTTATTATGATTCCTTATGGCAAGTTCCTCCGTAAGCTTATTCCACGTTTGAATATTGTGACTTTTTAAAAGTCCAAGTTGCAGAAATTCAAAATACTTTTTATTTCCGTAGAAACACCATTTGTACACCATTGGCAGCAAGATGACGTAACATAAACCAACACAGTCTCTGGCCACTTCTGAACACGTAAATAAACAAAACAGTTCACTTTCAAATCACAGCTGCACGAGTCCAATTACTAATCACTGAACTGGCGATCCGCGGCTTCATTTATAGCTCCACTCATTGTCCTGGAAGTTTGTGGAATGTTGTCTATCAATCAACATGGAGCTAGAAAGACGAACCTTCCAGTTATCTATCTTCATCTGTTTCGGCAAGCTTTTTATCTCCACGCTACACTATCTATCCCTTTGTGCGCGCCGGCCGCCCCAGCCACAACAATGAGTCCGCGACAATATTAAGGCAACTTCCAAAGTAATAGTTTATGTTAGACAGATTCAAATAAAAATACATACGCAAACATTTTAGATCCTTCCACGTTACTGTAAATAACAAACATTAAAGTGATACCTACCTTTTTACTGAGGTAAATAGCTCAATATAGATATAATATTGTCTATCATTAGGAAAGTGATCCTAGATGGTAAAATGACCCAAAGACTTACTTGCTGGGAAGTAAGAATTTTTAACATGATAAGATTTTCTATTAATTTAATGTTTTATCCTCACGCCAGAAAAGTTTAAAGCATTTGCTTTTGGAAACATTAAATTTTTCGCTAGTGGAGGAGGGGAGAATTATTTACCAACTGCTGCGAAACATATGTTTAGAAACGCTCCTATGATTGGCAGTTTCGTAAAATAACACAACAAAATATATCAAGCAGGTATGGAACATTCATCAAGAGCGTATAGAAAACGCAGAATAGATTTTAAACAGGACAAGAAAATATACAGTAAGTATAGTAACTATATATATATATATATATATATAATTTTATTATGTTCAATTTATTAATCACCTTCCACTTCACTTGCAGGAAACGGGAAGAGCTCAACTCCAAATCGCAAACCTTTGCGCCATCTGCCCACAGTTGGCGACACATAAGGCTCCAGAGTCATCATGTAACATGAAAGAGGGAGACGAAACGAGAGCGAATGTGAGAGAGGAGAGCCATGGTAAGGAGATCTCTCCACTTTTCTCCTAGTCGACCAGGGAATATCTACGATCAGAGAGGGTGGCCACTAGGGTCGAACTCGGCACCTCCCGAATGTGTTTTACTATCGCATAGACATCTCGCTATGTATGTATAAGCTAAGTTCGAGATGCGAGTTATTTATCCTTACTTGCGCTAATTAATTAGATGAAGAATGTATTCCAACCCAACATTTCACCGGGAAACATTTTTCGCGACTTTGAGTAGAAACAAAGAAAGAGGGAAAGAATAAATGAAAAAGAAAAAGAAAGTGTGTATATGCATTTGAATGTTGAACACTGGAATACGATAGGTACATAAGCACCTACTTAGAAAGGGTAGGGCAAGGTATTTTGAGCCCCCTTGGTGTACAAAGCCAGGATAATCGTTCGCCTTATAATTTTACTTAACGTATTTGTATCGCAAAATTTAAAGTAAATCTTTCATTAAACAAACAAATAAACAACAAAATAATACATAAATACAGCGTTTATGGTTGCAACTCTAAAACAGTTGAACTTTCTCAACTGAGAAGCAAAGGAAATTAACACGAAACCTGTGCTTTCAATCAGAGCGAACAAGTGATGAACTTTTTCGTCTTTTATTTTAATAAAATATTTTGCATCCTTAATAGCTGCAGTTAATTTTCGAAGTAAGAAGAATGCAAAATGAATCCAATATTGTATCTCGAAGGAAATCCACTTAAGAATCGCGTTGCGTCCATTTTGTCAACTTGCGAGTATTATGATTTAAGGAGTAACTATTAAAATTGCTTTTGTCCTTTGAAATAACTTGCTT
This sequence comes from Mantis religiosa, assembly GCA_030765055.1. Classification (NCBI taxonomy): domain Eukaryota; kingdom Metazoa; phylum Arthropoda; class Insecta; order Mantodea; family Mantidae; genus Mantis; species Mantis religiosa. The sequence goes on from CM060952.1 coordinate 177,169,920, forward strand.
TCACCTGAATGCTGTTGTAATAAAGATACACCGTGAAGAAGTCATGAACTTACATCGTCATTTAGTGTTAGGAGGGACATGTTTCAGGCCTAACTTTAGGTATCTGGCCAACATTTGTTAGTTATGAGGAGTGAGAAATTACGATTAGAGACGTCAGCCGTCTTAGTGATTGAAGCCTCCTGACCTTTCTTGTAACAGACCATGTCTTAACGAACTTGCTACGTGATCGGTAGGAATTAACTAAGACCTTGGTTGGAAAACCGTAACGGTAGACTCGACACTTCTCTTCGAAATTTGAATCCTTTTACTTTACCAATTGCTTAAATATTTCATTAATAGACAACTTTGTTGCATTATCCTGCGCCCGAACAAATACGTAAAATAGTCAGCAGCTATGCAAGGTATAAAATCTTACAAGAGAATTATCACTGTACAGATATCTTTACGCACTTGCAAATTTGATGGTAAAATTCCTCCTCCTCCTCCTCCTCCTCCTCCTCCTCCTCCTCCTCCTCCTCCTCCTCCTCCTCCTCCTCCTCCTCCTCCTCCTCCTCCTCCTCCTCCTCCTCCTCCTCCTCCTCCTCCTCCTCCTCCTCCTCCTCCTCCTCCTCCTCCTCCTCCTCCTCCTCCTCCTCCTCCTCCTCCTCCTCCTCCTCCTCCTCCTCCTCCTCCTCCTCCTCCTCCTCCTCCTCCTCCTCCTCCTCCTCCTCCTCCTCCTCCTCCTCCTCCTCCTCCTCCTCCTCCTCCTCCTCCTCCTCCTCCTCCTCCTCCTCCTCCTCCTCCTCCTCCTCCTCCTCCTCCTCCTCCTCCTCCTCCTCCTCCTCCTCCTCCTCCTCCTCCTCCTCCTCCTCCTCCTCCTCCTCCTCCTCCTCCTCCTCCTCCTCCTCCTCCTCCTCCTCCTCCTCCTCCTCCTCCTCCTCCTCCTCCTCCTCCTCCTCCTCCTCCTCCTCCTCCTCCTCCTCCTCCTCCTCCTCCTCCTCCTCCTCCTCCTCCTCCTCCTCCTCCTCCTCCTCCTCCTCCTCCTCCTCCTCCTCCTCCTCCTCCTCCTCCTCCTCCTCCTCCTCCTCCTCCTCCTCCTCCTCCTCCTCCTCCTCCTCCTCCTCCTCCTCCTCCTCCTCCTCCTCCTCCTCCTCCTCCTCCTCCTCCTCCTCCTCCTCTTCTTCTTCACTTCATGGCATAGGCAATCAAGTGCCTGTTCCACTTTCGAAATCCTCCAGCCATCGTTTCCTGAGTCTGCCCACCGATCTCCTACCTTTAGGATGATACTCTAATGTTCCTTCCATTTTGTTTGAGATCTTTTAACCTATCATTCATACTAAAAATATCCAGCTCTCCTCTTATATTTTCATTTTTATTAAATCCCTCTTCGTGCATCCTTTCACACTTCTCAAGAATTCCATTTCTGAAGCCTGTATTTTACTCTGTTGCTTTTTAGTTAACGTCCAAGTCTCACTTCCGTATGTCAGTATAAGTACAGCCATAACTTTGTAGAACTTTAATTTTGTTTCTTTAAGTTTTTTGTTTCTAAATGTTCTATTTATTGTTCCACACACTCTTTGAAATTTGCATATTTTATTGTAGAAATCATATTCCTTGTCACAACTAACATCAGTTCACAGGTAGTTAAAATGGCTTACCTGTTCAACGCAACGTTTATTTATAACTGTTTTTGTTCTAATTGGCTCTTTCCCAATTAATGCCATCACCTTTGATTTTATAAAAGAAATTTTCATGTTATATTGCTTACAAAGTTCACTACGTTTAGAAACAGATTTTTTCAGGGCAGACTCGCTATTTCTTCGAAGGTTTTGAGTAAGTAAATTTCCCCATTACGGGTTACTAGCCCGTAGATGGGTAAGTCATGTGAAGGGTTTACCTTCACACGGCTCATGACTTCCGGTAATTTTTAATCAAGGCTGTCTTCCTATAGCCCATGGTAACCCAATACCTAACTACAAGGCAGTAGCGCCGAAGATGTCTTCTCCGCCTCTTCAGTCATTGAGAGGGTAAAATACTTGCTGTGTATAAACCATGTGCACCAAAAATCTGCTGCGGAGTAGCACCGCAACGCCCAAAAATGAAGCCTGGAAAATCCCATCGACCACTTCGAAGTGGCTGCAGGACATCCCTGGTCTGCTCTGCCAGGGTGTGAGGGACGGCGCTCCTTACCTACACCATGTGTGCTGTATGCCCACGACAAGAAGGCTAGAAGGGGAATGAAGGACAGAGGAGCTTGAACTGTTTATCTGCTCCGGTAGCGGATTTGTTTACTAGGAAGTAAGTGCATGAGAGTGCATATGAGTAACTCATGCTGCTATCTAAAGTTTGTTGCAGTAAATGCAGTAATAGGTGTTATGTATAATCGAATTATGCGACAACACTTCCTTGTCATACTTGGTAAGCGAGCATAAACGCCGAGGGGACAGCAAACGTGATTACGTTATAAATTCCTCTAGCTTGCCTTCTTGTCCTGTGCAAACAGTAGACCGCTGCCTGCCAGGGGTAAACAATTCTTCCCGTACAATACTGTGTAATGTATTATGCCCATATGTTCCAACGTATTTTGAATTCATTTTCGAATATTTCCTGTTATACTCCGCACCTAATTTTTTTCACACAGGCCCTACACAGGGCAGAGATGATGGCATCAAACGCTCATGCGAATACAGGTATAAGTATAGTGATATTTCCGTTGTTAGTATTACATAAAATGCATCTTTCCTTTAAGGCAAAAATTCAGTCTTATTCTTCAACGATCGTTTCTCATGAATTTAGGACGTAAGCTCCAAATATTCAATACATGTATAGGGACAAACCGAAACAGATGAACAATGTCGAAGTTATTCTAAATAGTTTCCCAATTCGGGCGTGAACTGGATCGCCATCCGTAAAACAAAATTAAATATGACTCACATATATGGTAGCGTGACACACCTACGACCCGGACACGTCATGTTTTTCAAGTGTGGCGTTATATAGTGACTCAGATTTCACCTTCGCAGAAAGAAGTTTCTCAGCTTGCAGTTGACTGATGAGGGTCTCATAATGAGTTCGTTACAACAGAGACCTTGTGTTGGAACTTGACCTTCATAATAAACAATGTTGCTTGACAGTTTTAAAAGAAAAGCCGCGGACAAACACCGTTGCCCAATACCGCTTGGTCTTAAACATTTCAGAATTATTTACCATCCTTGGTAGGTCCTCATCCAATTTAACTGGACGTGAATTTATGTGACGCACAAACATGTTTTCCGGAAATTACAGAATAGCTTAGAAACGTTTTCGAAATTCCGGCTATCATATTTTAACTAGTTTCATTTACAGTGGCGTGACCGCCCATTGGTTCAGAAGCTAACACACAAGGCTGCCATTCATCCAGTCCTGGTTGTGATTCTTGACTTGTCGGTGTGTGTGGTCCACAGTATTTACCTTGTTCCGGTATTGACCTTGCCTTCGAGTATACCAACGGCCATGAAGTCATTCCGCATGGCTGATCAAAAGAACACGTGGCCAACTGCGTCAATATTGTGCAAAATTTGATAGCTATAGATAACAGCCATACTTAACTCTAATACAAATTGTCGAACATTTCTGAGAAGCCATGAGCAATGCTGAAGATCTTATACACCTTTTCGAGATTTTTAATACCAATTTTACTACTGAGTACCTCATTTCTAAAATAGTAATACACAAAAGGAGCATTGCAATGGGAGTTACTAGCATTTCTCTTATGCTCGGTTTCACCAACAGATGTTAAGACTTAACAATACCTAGTTATAGTAGAAATTGCCTTTCACCAAGTAAAACTTTTGTTAAACTAACAAGTCAAATTTACTGAAGTTAAGTGCTTAAAAATTGTAAATAGTCAAGATGGCGGCCGTGAACGCAGCTGTTGTTGTCGATTTGCTATATTCAAGATTGTCTAAATTACATTCATAATAGGGTATGAGTATGGTCTATGAGGAGAAATTATTTTGAGAAGCTATCAGAAGAAAATTTTCTACAAATTGCTAAGAAGGTTACTGCGGAAGTACAAGAGAGGTTAGAACATGCATCGAAAGGAATATGCCAATCTCGCCTTTGCTTCACATATTACTAATTTTGCGATTTTATAATTCACTAAATTATGTGAATAACACACTGTCCAACTTCCGTCTTGAAACGTTAGAGACACTAGTAACTTGCACTTCTTCGCACCTCGTTTTAAGTTTACGCAATAGGTTTCGTGTTTCTAGTAATGGCACATGCATTTGAATTAAATTCGTTTCCATTTTTTCCCACGAGACATCTTTCTATTTTACATTCACCACATCCGTCCTCCTATTTTCCACGATATCTTTATACTTCCTCACTAATTCAATTACCAATTCTTTCTCCATCGATGAGAAATTTATTTCAAGGCTTTTGTTTACAATTTTGTTTATCCGCCATTCCTTTAGCTGTGTGCAGACTCCGGTGTAGATGAAAATGGAAACAAAAGCGCATAGCAGTACGCTCAGAAAATAATACGACTCATCCATAGCCTCCTATAGCTTTAGTATTTACAAGTTTTTTGAGGTTAACACGTGTTTGTTAACATTTTCAGAAAACAGGTTGGTAAAATGCAAGAAATTTAACAGCTTTGTTAGCACTGTTACAGTTCTCACATTACGTTTGCTAACGTCGATTTCAACATCTGTTGGTGAAATCGGGCATTAGTGTAAAAACTCGGATACCTAAAATGTATTAAAATGTTAATACATGCGAAAGGACTGCCAGAATATGAAGAATATGAAAATATAAAAATATGGAGTAATTGATGAAATATGTGTTTTAAATCCCTCAAAAATGTCTTATATCTTACGAGTCTGTAAAATGCATGATAACTTTTCTCCAAATTTAATAATAAAGTATAAAAGGACATTAAACACACTACTTGGAGAGCATACATTTTAATCACTGCGAATCCAGTAAGCAGCTTAGTCCCTTTTTAATGCAAGTTACAGTATAAAATAAATGCATACATATGGCATTAAAGTTACACGTGACGTCACACAGAGGAAATGCCTATGTTTACAAAAGAGCATTTGTAATGGTAGTGCAGACGACTTTTTGTATGTGATTTACATAAAACTGCTCCAGAACATCTGAAATAATCGGATCATTGCAACCAGAAATTACTTTAAAATAAAAACATTGTAAATATTCGAGGTCGTGATGACTCATCGGATATAAAAAATTTATCAACATATGGAATATGACAATTTTTATTAATGTGTGTTAAATTCTACACATTGCAAAATACGAAAATACTTCCTACAAGCATGATATATAGCAGGAAAGTTTAACATTTTACCTGTTGCTGGTTACTACATGACAAAAATCTAAAACATTCATTAATATAATTGGCCACCTCGGTAGCGTAGATGGTAGCGCGTCTGCCTCACGTTCAAGAGATCCCGAGTTTGAATCTCAGTCAGGGTAAGTTACCTGGAAAGGTTCATCCCGGGGTTTTCCCTTATCCTGAAAGACAAATGTCGCGTAACTCTAAGCTCCATGGACCCCGGACACATTTGAGCATCATTTCACCCATTTCATTCATCGTCCGATACGACTTAACTTTGGAGGACGTAAATTACAAGAAAACACTTAACATACTTTTTTCTACTCGTTTTTTTAATAACTTTAAATGGTTTAGACAGATAGAAACAGACTGAAAAATTCAATTGACTCGCAGTTTCCCCGGTAAACCACTAGGGTTCTCATATTACAATGAAATAATCACCATTTTTGGTGACTTTGTATGCTGTAAATACTTAAGCCCCAGAGTTCACTCTTAAACAATTATTACGTTAACTAATGGAAATTAATAATTTTCAACCCCAGACGTTTGTAGGCTAAGGTTTGGATAGACTATGGCTATTACATTGAACTTTTCTGTATTATTCTATGTATCCTTAGCCTACACACAGCTAATGTGGAAGAACGATTTATTTTCCTTAAATTGTTTACCTAATATTTCATGTAGACACAATGAAAATTGGTCAATATAGTTAGGCGATAACAAAGTCATTTAAGATCCGATGGCCGCGTGAGATTTCGACATCCATTTTCATGGGAAATGGGAAATAACTGAATAATAAACACCCTATTGTAGAATAGCACATAGCATTGGATATTTAGCAAATAATATCTCAAAAGTGTTATCTACAAGACACACACACATTTTTACATTTGTGTGCGTTAAGCATTTCCACTGTTTTGTGTACCAAGACAGTCTATCTCTTCCGGTTTACCCTTTTGCAAAAGATTTCCAGAATGAAGAGAATTTCAGAGGTTGTTTTTGGAACTATCAACACTTACACTTGTATATCTCAAATATATGGCAATTTAATGAAAATTATTTGATCCATTTTTGAGATACTCAAAAGCTTCTAAAACTTGTATATGTGAATGTAGTTTTACGTATGTGAACTCACCCACTTAAAAATATTTGTAATATATCTTTGAAAGATGCTGAACGAAAACACTCTTAGATCGACATTTGGCTTTTGAGTTCTGGTGCACACACACACACACACGCGCATGCACGCACACACACTTTTAACATGTAAAAGAATAATTTTATTGGAGCAGCACTGACCTTTATCCCCTTTTATACGGTTGAATAAATTTATTAAATTGTAGTGATGTATTATTTTAAAATGGACATATTGATATCATATTTATTATGCGGGAGTTATGGATAAATAATGAATTAAAACTGATGGTTGGGCACTTCCTAGAACAAGATTGTATTTTAAAGCAGATGATGCGTTGAGTAGGCTGAAATACTGACTTTGTTTTGTCCTGTTTCAACAAAGGACGAAGCTAGACAAAGGAAGGTCGTGCAATGCGGAGGTTACGAGTAAAACGAATGAATTTTATTCACTTGTATACAGCAACCTGCTCTCAAGAACTTGCGTAGTGTAGGTACTGTTTTTTCCATTTACAAAGCGCCACTGTCACACGATGTTACACATGGAGCTGCGAATTTTCTTACAAATGTAATTACATGGAAAATACAAATATGGTGTTACAGTTTATTCTCTCACTGATTCAAGTTTGATAAGATTATTTGGACTAATAACATTTATTTCCTTGCATAAATCGTTGTTTAAAAAGCATTACATGAGCGAAGTCTGATCCACCCAGTTTTATGTTTTATTTCTTATTTTCTTGATTACGTTCAGTAAATAGGTCAATTACTGCATTCCACCCGGATTCTCGGTATCAAAATGTTATCAAAAATATCTAAGACCAAAGTAAGTCTAAGAAACGCATATTTATAAAAAGCTCTGGGCGCGCGTGCGTTCGTGTTTGCGTGTTTCATAACAGCGTGACAAAAACACGAAAATTCCACTAAATAACAAGTCTCACAAGGATGTAGCACTAAGATATTAAAAGACAAATAATAAATAGATAAAGCAGATAGATTAGGCAGGCAGACGGACGGACGGACAGACAGACAGATGGACAGATAAAAAGTAAAAGAACCGCATCCCAGATTTTCCTTAACATTAAATATTTCTACAAATTTTGAACTTTTAAAAATTGCTCCCTTTAATAATATTTTCATAACAAATAAAATTTATACCTTGAATTTTCAGACCACGGTCTTAGAAGTCAGAGGTCATTCTGAATATCTTTTTATATAACTGATAAACCTTAGAATGGTTAAAATACAATTTATGTAAAACATTTCCTTTGTGAAGCATTTCCGAGATAATCATTGAAAACTCGTTGAACACATTGGCCACAAAAAGTAATCGGAAATTCCATCACATGGGTACAAGTTTGGAAACATATGACTATGGTCTGGAGTCTGTTGTACTCCCCTATTGCCTCGCAACTAAGAAAATTAGCAGTACGATATATATTTTGATTAACATGACGTAGACCGAAAGGGATAGCTGAAGTACTTTTGTCTGTGTTCCGTGTTCGGCACGCGTGGCTGATCAACCTGAATCATGTTTTTTCGGGGGTTTTCCCAGGTCTCTAGGTGAATGTTGAGTGCCCTATGCCTGCATTTTATCTCCAGTATTATTTCACACCTTCAGGGCAGAAGGTCAGTGGTTGTCTCGGCATTACATGACTGGATGATATACTCCTGATAAACGCTTTCTTCTCCGATGGGACGGTCTCCGGTCTCGGGCTGGTGGGTGGGACTCTGGTTGTTGAGGCTTGCCAGGGAGTTTCCATCTCTACCCTCTGCACTGTCGTGGCCCCTTGGGACAGCCGCCCTTTTCCTCCTCTCGTCTCATCGTTCCTCATGAGAGTGCCCCACTTGTATGCATGGGTACAGTATACCGAGACAAGACCTCTGTACCAAGTCCCCTCTGTAGAGTGGTCCAGTGCAGTCATGAAGTAGAGAGAGGAATAATTGTTTACAACAATAGTTTGTACAAAATTATAGACACGAACCCATGTGAATGCAAGTCAACATTTTTATTTCTTTGAGACGTAAACTTCACGGGTAATTAAAAAACAACTAATTTTTCTTTAGCTATATGGAATCGTGGTTGTAGGTTATCTTAAGTGCGGTTTTCCACGCAGGTAGGTTCGGGGACAGCAAAGTGGTGTTTTTCTTTCTTTCTTGTTTAAACGCTGCGGGTCGTTGAGCGAAAGATACCTAAGGCTGGCGTTACAACTTAACGCTTTGTTTATTTATTACTTTATTTATAAATGCACAGGCACCTCATGAGAAACAATGGCAAATGAAGCGCATGTTGTTTGCTTTCAATGTATTTTCAGTTTTAAAAATAGCAGCTCAATCTGGATTCAACGTGACAATAGACTCTTGTAAGCAAATGAAGAAACCTTTATTTTCCTTATTATGTACCAAAGTACTAACTGAAAAATTAACTGGCAAATCGCAAATCATCTTAAGATTACTGTTTGAGATTGCTGAAGCATAATGTGACTATTCATTGACCTACGAGGGCTGTTTAAAGAAGAATGATCACTTTTTTTGACAACGTACCTTTACTCATCCTCATAGTTTGGTGGTTCTTCTCAAAATAGTCTTCACCGAGTGCGATGCACTTCTCTCAGCGTTTCTGCCAGTCTTCAAAGCTGAACACCATTTTATGAGAAATTCTTCAAAATCGCCTCCGCAGACTTCACCAATGCCCTAATGATGGATAATGCTCCTCACGAAGGCGTTTCTTCAAGTTTGGGAAGAGAAAAGAGTCACATAGGGTTCAATCCGGACTATAGGGAGGGTAAGGGATGCACTTCACGTTGACTTTTGCGAGATATTCAGCAACAACAATGTGTGGCCGCGCACTATCGTGGTGCAGCATCCAGCCGGCTTCATAAAAATGTGGTCTTCTGCACCTGATATGGACTTGCAATGTTTTCAGGACATCCCTTTAGTATTTACCAGTTGCTTATGTGTGTGCAGGTACAACATGCTGATAAACCATCCCATGAATATCAAAGAATAGGATGACCATATCTTTCCCAGCAGAAGCAACCAATTTTGCTTTTTGGGGGGTTGGTGAAAGGAGATTTGCTCACTGAGCTTTGCTGTTTGCTCTCAGGATCAGAATGATGTAGCCAGGTTTCATCGGCAGTGATTACGTTTGAAAGAAACTCCGGATTTTCCTCTAACATCAACTTAACTGCATGCAGACCTGCATGCGAATGCCCTTTTGCTCGGGAATCAAAAGTCTTGGAAACTATCGCGTACAAACACGTCTAATGTGTAATGTTTCTGTCACAAATGTTTGGGTGGCACCCAATGAAATGATCAGTATTTCAGAAAGTGATCTTAAATTAATTGTTCGTTCCTCTGTCACAATGAGAGCAGCATTGTTGATGTCTTCTACCGTAAGAGCAGTAACTGGAGCACCGAGTCCACCTTCCTTTGAAATTGATTGTCTCCCCTCTTTGGACATTTTAAACCACCTTTGAGTTGTGCTGTAGGGAAGAACAGATTCTCCATGGGCCTCCTGTAACATTGTATAGGCCTCAACTGAAGATTTGTCTAGACGAACACAGAATTTCAAATCCGCATATTGTTCCTCGCGTGTTACCTCTATTGCAGCGGCAGGTGATACTGAGCATGTCTGAACTTGCCTGGTTCTCACAGACGGGAATCAGGAGGACCAACAATGAAACCACTACAGCGAGGTTGTTTTACATGAAGGTAACAGCATATAATAAGATTAAATTTCAGTGCGAAACATTATGACCATAAAAAATTATGATCATTCTTTACTGAACAGCCCTCGTACATTTCTCCATGAAATATGTTTTTGTGAAAAAAGGCAAAGCTAATGAATGAAGTAAAGAGAGGAAGGGTGGAGAGGAGAATGTAATATAACCAGCACTGTTCAAGCTTTTCGGAAATTTTCATTGGAGATTTCTAGGAACTGGTTGTTATCCAAACCAAAAGTGTACCATTTCCACGCTGCAGGTGCGGTCATTTCAAACTAAGTGATTAAATTTACCGCACTTGCAGGATAAACGAGTAACAGTAGCTGTGGCACAGATAATTGGATTTATAAAACACCAATGCTAAACTTCGCAACAATATCGAGTTTCTAGAGAGGATTTCGTTGTTCTGTTTTTGTTGCTAAATAAATTGACATTGTCAATTTCCAGGATTACATCCGAGACGCCAGTTTGTTATAATTACGTTGTACTGGAGGTTTTGCTTGGTAAATCTACTGTAACGGGTCTGTTGCTTTTAAGCAAAATTAGACTACATCGGTCTGTGCTGAGTTTAAGCCCGCGGCCTTAATATCAGTAGGGGAGCTGACCTAACGCTCTAGAGAGCATATGACTGACTTTTGATACTTATATTGATATAGGGATACAGTTTTACATTCTCTACTGCTTATGTTCAGTACATAACATGTTGCATTCCACCCACAAATTTAATTTAATTTAATTTTGCTCTCTCCGAATAAAAAATCATCAGACAGCTGTGCGACATTGGTTTGTTTCTTTGTGTGTGTTTGTAAGTAGCATCTCGAAAACAAAACGCTAACACTTTAACAAATCCTCAGATTAAAGTGCCCAGTTAGGAGAGCTCATTCAATACTGATTATTTCTGTATTTACGCATTCTAACCTTGAATACCATGCTTCGTAGGTTTCCGGGATGAATCGCGACTCTTCGACAGTTAGGAACACTGACAAATTTTGTCACGCGAAGTGTCTATAGCACGTGGAGAATCTTTTATGTGGCGCTTTTAAATACAGCTAAAGGCATATTTCAAGAGTCAGCCATTGAATTTTATGTAGATTGGTATTTAGTGGTGAAAAATAGAAAATTCATGCGAAGTTTTGATTTTTTAGCAGAAGTGTGTGAATAGCAAACTTTCTCCATTTTAGGCTAACAGTTCACGCAGTGTTGGTCAGCTCTAGCAAAAATTGGAACGTCTGAGTGGAGAGGGTCAGGAATATGCTTGTAGTTTGACCAGTCGCACAATGCAAGAAAGTCCTAAATGCTACTGTACAATAGAAAGAGTACTCAAGAGTAGCCTTAGTTCTTTGAGTATTCTCTCTTAACTTAATGAAAATTGTCCGCCTCGGTTGCGTAGATGGTAGCATGTCTGTCTCACGTTCAAGAGGTCCTGAGTTTGATTCTCGGTCAGGGTGAGTTACCTGGATAACGTTTTTCCAGGGTTTTCCCTTATCCTGATGGACGAATGTCAAGTCGCTCTAAGCTCCATGGACTCCGGACTCATTCGAGCATCATTTCACCCATTTCATTCATCGTTCGGTATGACAACGTTGGAGGACGTAAATTGCACAAAAAATATTCTTTGGAGCTCCTTCCGCTTTGAAAGTCACCCCTCGCCACTATATACAAATATATAATATACAATATGTATACATATATTTCTATTTACATGAAGTATGAGAGGGAAAAGTGTTTTCAAGAATACAACAGTGGGTAGCAAAGCTCATGCGAATACTCAATCAGATTTTTATATAAAACCGTCGTAGACAATGTGTCAAATAGCAGAACGTGTTGGAGATTAAACCATTATTTTATTCGCTATGCTGTTAGATAAATAATGCCATTTTATATATTTGGATAGAAATATATTTTCTTGCTGTATTTTATTTGTATTCACTTTATTTTAAAAACCGAAAATGTTTAGTTTCTTTCTCCTGTGGGATGTAACAGCACAGTCTTTGTTCTTTAATAACTAAAAGTTTTAATGTGTTTAATCTTCAATATTTTACTGTAGCACACTATTTATTACCTTGGTCCATAATACTTAAAAGCTTGTGGTTTCGTTTCACCTTCCCTCTACTAGTCCATATGTTTAAAAATCGTATTTCTTGGCAACATATTTCCCTTAGTTAAAACTATGTAGTTTCTTGTAAAGTTTCCCAGTCTGGCGCTTACGTGTGCTTTTACTCACCAGCTGGTGTGCTCTGCTATGCATACTGCTTGATTTAGTAGCAGAGGTTTATGGTTCCGCTTTTGTGACCCGGAGAAAAGAAGTTGGGCAATAAAGGTCGCGTTCTTCTGAACGTTTTTTATATTTGTGTTTCAGACATGTAGAGGAAGCTCATGTGCCGTTAAGGTGGGCACTTATTCCCTTCGCTTACGGGGAGGGGGTTGCTTTATATTACACGCGTTCTTGTTTATTCAAGCCATAAAGGTTCAAGTGGAACAAGGATATGGTTCTTCGTGAGATGCCTTTCATGTGAAATTCGGGCTAAGTGCATGGCCATATCAAGACCTGATGGTGTTTTGTTCTGGATCTCTAAATATCTTTCTATAAAATTATGTATTCTAAGTACTGCTGTAAAGATTATGAAGAGTTACAAAAATACAATTTAGGATCAAGTATAACGTTTCTTTACAGAGACACTGTAGGTTATATTGGTGATTCGCCGTGTACTGGAGAGTAAGGCACTCAGTATGATGACGTTCTTTCTCAGCAATGCCAAAAACAAGAGCGTAACACCTGTGTAAGAAAACATTCTTTATCGTCGTCGTCGTCATCATCATCATCATCATCATCATCATCATCATCATCATCATCATCATCATCATCATCATCATCATCATCATCAAGGATTGGGTCCTATGACCCGTTCGGTTCTCTTCAAGGGCCTACTGATCCTTCCAGCGTAGAGCTGGGCGTCCCACATCTCTATTTCCCTTCGGCATATACTCTAAAACTCTTCTTGGAAGTCGTTCCGCGTCCACTCTTAAAATATGATTTTTACATTCACTTTTGTTCCTTATTATTTTACTGTTTAAATTAAAATTCCTAAGGTCTTCTCTTATTTTTTCGTTTCTTACGTGGTCTATTCTTTTATAACCTGCCACGCTTCTCAAAAATCTCATCTCTGCCGATTCTAGCTGTTTGCGTTGGTTCTTTGCCAGTGTCCATATTTCGGAACCGTATGTTAACGTTGGGACAGCCATTATCTTATAAAATTTCATCTGTGTTTCCTTTCGTGTTTTCCTGTTCAGCGTTATTACGTTTGATTGAACCTGTTCAATTTCACCTCCAAATCCTTGTTATTTGCTACGGTTACTCTGTAGCCTATTTTCGGCGGAGAAGTTCTTCACTACGGCGAAGTCGCGGAAGAGGCATCCCTTCTAATGAGGATAGTACATTAGGAACGGAGAGATGAGGACCGAAGTCCAGTAAGAGAGCTCATCTAGGATAGGAGAACTCCGATATAAAACCGGGCCCTCCAGGATGGGGGTTTAGCTTTGGGCTGGTAAACCAATCTAGTAAAAGAGGAACTTACTCACAATTCTCATTAAAAAGGATTTAAGATATAAAACTAAAATCTATACAGAAAATATATTCATGCCACCAGGTTCATGTATTAACTTTTATGCAGTAAGTTTACTGTTTAAGGAAGCTAATTTTCTAAGTTAAACTATTTTTGTTTCACATTTATCAGCAATTATTTTTAGATGAACCAAATGTCTTCTTTTAGGTATAATGGAATTATAAATAACATTTAGATGTTTGTTTTAACATTTAATTTAGCTAAATTTAATTCTTTTCGAGAAAGTGAATAATTTGTAGAGAGAACTTCTTCACATAAAAAGTTGTTCGGGGAAAACGTAGAAAACAAACTGGTATAAACTGCTAACAATGAAAACAGATGATTCCGGTATACATAAGCTACCGTATTAAATGACAGCATAACGTTTTTAATAAATCATCCCCTAATGTGGGTTACTCCAAATTGTGTTCAAGGCAGGATTTATTTTTCTGTTAAGTGATGTATTCCCCATATCAAATTGCAAAAATGTAGGGTGAGGGTAAAATATTTCAGATAGGCGCCTAATTTCGGATGGCAATTTACTGCTACTGCATTCCCTCGGAAATCATGTGAACAAGTAGGAGGAAGTATCAGGTGAACACAGTGATCCTCTAGCCATTATGCAGTTTGTTGTTTTTTTCACGATCAGAATGTTTGAACACCCCTTTTCCGAGGGATTGATTGAGCTTAAGGTGAGGTCCTAAATCACGTAATTACTGCCTGCAATATGTTAGTATATGATAGTTTTCTTATATGAAGTAACATTTGAAATTATTCATATCATTTTTAAACCGATCTGTTATTTATCCAATACGGATAAATTTCTTAATTTCGAATACCACAATGCATCATAATTTTGGATATCCAAAATTAGGAATGAACAATATTTCACCAATGTAATATACTTTTTGTGCATCAGATGGCATCAGGGCGCAAAAGGAGGTGGCCAGAAGAAGCAATGCGAGAAGCAGTAAAAGCCGTCAAGGAGAAGAAAATGGGATTTTTAAAAGCTTCCAAATGGTATGTTGTTGTTTATGTAAACCACAAACAGAAAGGTATTGAACGTTTATTGACTACAAAAATCGGAGAAGAGTACGCACTTGGTGAGAAGCTGGAAACCGAACTGAAATGAAATGTGTAGTGTTTAACGCCCGCTTTTACTACTTACGGCACCGCAGGCGGTGACACTGATGATACATGAGATGAAGATGGAGTACCGGTGGAATGAGATGCCGGGGGAAACCGGAGGTCCCGGAGAAAACCCGCCCCAGCGCCGAATTGTACACCACAAATCTCACTTTTACGGTCGCCTGGGATCGAACCCGGGCCGCCTTGGTGAGAGCCAAGCGGTCTAACCACTGAGCCAGGGCGCGGCCCCTGCAAACCAAACTGGCTGCATACTCTAGGGTTACGGATGATCGCTATTTTGGACTTAGAAAGAAAGACATGGACGAATGGCATTCCAGCTAGCTTTGTTTAACATCGTAAAACATGCATTTGATTGGAGTAGTGGTATGGCTGGAAAAAAAAAATGTCTAAGGGATTTTATAAAAAGTAACTCTCAACTAGTTTATCGCACTCCTCAAAAGTAACCGAAATTAGGCACCCCTTTTGCAACCTAATCCAAAAGCTCTTTTATGGTTTTCATTATGTCTTAGGTGAACTTACTTTATAAGGCTATATTTGACTAAGGGACTGTAAGCTAATATGAATAAAGAACGTTGTCACAGAATTCCGTGTGTATTGATGCACTATAACATGTAAAATACCCAGAAATGAAAATGGTAATCCCAATATGGCACCCTTACCCTATTAAAGTCTGTTTAGTTAACGCATATGCACGTCGGCTTCTGCCTCTGACGAACCCTTATAATCGTTTTACAACCCCCGACCCTCCTTCTCCCAGACCGTTCTGCAAGGTTGCCACCTTTCTCGATACGTCATGGGTATCGTACGAGGTTTCGTCTAAATAAATTATCTTATGTCCATTACTACAAAAGTTCCCTATACATCGCCAAGCTACAAGTCAACTGGATTCCGTAATAACCCTTATCTTATTCAAAGTGCCCTTATGTGAAACCCAGCTTCTTTATGAGACCGCGCAAAGTGCAGTGCCCATAAGGAAAATCACAAGTTTCTTGCAAATGTGCAACCAATTCGTCTAAGGTGGGCCCTCTCCTTTTTGCATAGAATCTATAAATTTCTCGACGAATTAAATCGCACGTGAAATTATCTACTTTAGAGAAACGTTTCCTTTTGTTTTCACACTTGATCGTCGTCTTTGGTATTCCTTTTGTCACAATATTTCTCACTGTATTTCTGTGAATACCCAGCATTTATCATCAGGTTCATTGCATGACACCTTACCAAGATTATTTTTCAGCTTGAATTCGCTTAGAAACAGTTCCCGTTATAACTTTTTTTTGAGGTTTTTCCAGTAATATAACTCGGCCCAGTTATTCACACTGTCATCACTTTGATTATTTCCACCTGACTGAAAGTTATCTGTACTTCATTTGCATTTACCACTGCATTTCCCTCCTACGGTCTCCACATCGTGACACACAACGAATTTCTTCACGTAATGAAACAGATCAACTAGAAGCTGGAACTTTGGCAACTGAGACTCCACGTGGAGTAGACATGCATCTGTCACTTCGAGAAAATCAGGGTTGCTATTGGTCCGCAACGACAGTGTTCCATTTCTGAAGTGTGGAGATAGATTTATGACGGTCATTAGTGGGCGGGCGGCTCAGGTTCCTTTGACTCGGAACTGCACATGCAGTAACTAAACAGACTTTACCACCGATGTTTTAAATTTAAGTACTATGCATAGAACCATAAAGTACGTCTCTAGTTAAATGGCTAATTCTAATTAACATGAATGTACCTACAAAAGAACGAAAAAAGGTCATTTTCACCAATTTCACTAATTAAACTCTTCTAAATGTTAACATTGAAGTTATTTCATGAATTAAGAGTTATTTTCAACTCCTACACAAGCCTGACTGGTTCAAGCTCTGAAATTAGTTTTTGGATCCACAAAGTGCATTAATGCTTGCGTTGTACCAGTTTTGCAGCCACAGCTGTGTGCTCCTTCCTGTTTGTCTAGTCGCTCTGATCGAATTCCCCCCTCAGGAGGGCAGGGTGTGCGACACCTGTTGGTGACAACCGTAACCACACAGGGAAGGTAGGCCCCTAGATAGTAGAAGCGAATTTCCCTCTCGCAAACTACAGCTAACAAATATCGACACGGAGAGACACTCTGCTAAATTAAGCTCTCAGCTGATGTAAATATTCTAGAGGAAGGTAATGCGATGGTATCTCTCTCTGTGTGTCGCTTCCGTTTTAGTTTATACGACAATCACTCTACGAAGCTGCTAAAATAAATGGAATAAGGTTGCATATAGTTCACCTATTCTTCTTGACTATTTTCATACTTGATTTCAATTTACTGACGTATTTTTTATTTTTAAAACCAAAATTGAGTGAACTAAAACTGACCAATTTTGACCAAGGATCTACGCATAAATTTAAGCAGATGGTGAACTTTTCGTGAGAAAAATAATTTTAGCAGGTCTATGTGGTGTACCTGGTTGCACCTGAAGAGCATTGCCGAGATACAAATGATGCATAGGCGCTGACACCGAAATTATACACAGGTAGTGTTAAAAATTGTTAAAAGAAGTAACAGCAAAATAATTCGTATGTTAGAATTAATACTGTCACCGATTGCATTGTTGTGCTGCCGCGATAATTCGGAGCCGGGCGCTTGGGAGGAGAGAAAGAGACAGAGAGGTTCCAGAGCGTTTGGTCCATTGCTGTTGCCGAAAAAGTTCTTGGAAGGTCTACGACTTTCTAGAATCAATGACTGGGAGGTATAAAAACCCTGCAAGATGTTAGAGGGTTCTTGTCTGATGATTATTGTGTCAGTAGACGTTTGAGTTGTATCGCAGGAATTTCTTTCATTTGTTAACAAGCGGCGGAACACCGAGTCGACATTGAAGAGAGCTGATAGTCAATTTCACCTATTTTTACTGCAATAAAGAGTGTTCTAAGTTTCTGCAAACCAGACTTTTGATTCTACGTAACCCACGAAGTCAAAATACATAATAAATTAAACTAAGATTGAAATTTTGACACAAATTAAGAAGACAGCGTGAACTCATTCAGCAAAAAAGAAATATCATCTAGAACAATGGGTAAACGTAACTCAGGATGGTGCTGAGACATACAGACCAGTTATAAAACAAAATGAAATCTTACAATTTAGGAAGTTATGGACTGAAAAATTCTGTTTTATATGCAAGTGGAAGCTTCGAATTTGATCATGCCATGAGAAACCTTGGTGGGGAGTCAGGAATTTAGGAGGTGGAGGAGGAGAAGGAGGCATATAGTTAGGTTAATAAAATAGCGTGCATTTTTAAAATCCACTTTCTTCCACTTCTGCCTTCCAAAACTCTTTTACTGTGTTCGATTATCTGTATAGGTCGAAGCACTACCTGGCTGCTTTCTGGAGCTAAAAAAGGCCCTGAAGTGGATACGCCAATTGGGCGCGTCAACCCATCCAGCAACACCACCGAAAATCTCTGTAGGGCCGTTCGTGATCTAGCACACCTGGCTACTAGCTCTGCAGATTAGTACCCGGAACCTTACCCACAACCACGTGTGGGAGGCCGAGCCTGCCAGACGTACCAAATAGCCACGGATATCTGGAACCACTGCGCCAACGTCCCTCGATCACGTCTGGGAGGCCAAGCCTGCCAGACGTACCCAATAGCTATGGATGTCAAGAAGGAACCACTGCCCCGGCGAGTCCAAAGCAATCCGAACAACTGCCATTCGGGAGAGGTTCAAATGTTCGGCCCGACATACTTCTAGTAACGTCAGAAGTACAGGAGTGCTACGGGTTCGCAATGCTCATATCACGATAGCTGAAGGGGTCGGAATCTCTCCCCAGAGAACTGCTTTTTCATGCCATTAGAGTATCCCGCGCTCTACATTCCAATAGTAAAGTGGAAGAAAGAATAACCTGGGTTTCGGGTGTCAGTTCCTTCAAAATTGTTGGTAACATTGCCAAGCATAAGTGACGATGCAGCATCGAACTCTAAAGAGTGGTAACCTCGTTTCCATAAGTACGGTTAAGCTTTCGAAAGCCACCTCAGTCTTTAAATTCTGCAAATTATCTCCAGGTAGCAATTAGCTCAAAGAGAAAAGCAAAGCTGGTCGGGAGCTGCAGAGAGGTCGTAAGGTGTGCTAGGCAAAAACACTCTAGCAACACGTGTCGGACAGATAACGCTTCGTTGCAAAACGGACACAGTGAAGCAGGCTCCTTTCTAAAGAGAAAACTATGAGTAAAAAAGCAGTGCTCAATAAGTAACCCAGCCAAACTCCTTGCGACAAGACGAACGACAGGACGTAACCCAGGGAATCGGAAGTTCTTTCACAGATCTAAGTATATTGCTGCGGAGAGCGGCTGTGTAGTGCTTAACGCCCGCTTTTACTACATACGGCACCGCAGGCGGTGACACTAATGATGCATGAGATGAAGATGGAGCACCGTGGAATGAGATGGCGGGGGAAACCGGAGGTCCCGGAGAAAACCCGCCCCAACGCTGTGTTGTCCACCACAAATCTCACTTTGCGGTCGCCTGGGATCGAACCCGGGCCGCCTTGGTGAGAGCCAAGCGGTCTAACCACTGAGCCACGGCGTGGCCGCGCGGAGAGCGGACCACACTTCCTGCCAGCAGGTTTGCACAGCTCTCCGCTCTTCCGATATCATAGATGGTACTGGAACCCATAGCTTCATGGTAGCCGTCTTGGTTGCTGAATCCGCCATTTCCTTCCCCCTCAAGCCTACGTGACCAGGGATCCATGCACACACCACGCTTACGCCGGAAGCGTGTAAAACGTGGAGGGCATCCTGGATACGCTGCACAATAGGGTGGTAGTTGTACAGCTGCCGTAGGCTTTCAAGTGCACAGAGGGAATCATTCAGGACTAAGCAGTCCCCCAACTTTCGTCGACGTATGTGTAAAATGGCCCGGTATATTGCATAAAGCTCTGCAGTAAAAATGGAGGTGCTAGTGTGGAATCCGAATGTATATTCTTTGAGTCATTATTTCTTATTTTAATGGTAATTATTACCCGGGGCTTACCTAGTTTTCAAAGTGATACTTTGCCACTGCGCACACCCACAGACAAAAAATAGTTCAGATAAGTTATATGTTTAAGCAATATTTACACAAATTCATTCAGCTTACTACACTTGTATTATGTATGCACGTGCCCAAGCTTCGTTTGTTTTAGATGTTTAAGTTTAGGTCCAATGTTCTCCCACTTTTGGAACACCATATTCCAGAGATTCACACATAATCAAAATATTAAATCATATATAAGCATACAATGCATAAACGACGCCCTTGAACTGACATTCGGTACAGAACGTTATTTTGTTACATAGCAGCTATTTTTTATTTTAATTATGGGCTCGTATATAAATGTTCCTGTTTTATCGGAACCATCAAATAACAGAGTTGTTCGTTGTGGAAATGTGGCATTCGCGGAAGCATATGTGGCCTAGACAGAGAGGGAGGTTGGGTAAATATTTTTGTGCACGGAGGAACGGGTGCATGCAGTAGAGTCAAAAGCAGTACCCCCTCCAGCTGTGATTCTCCCTCATTCCGGTATGTAACCTCAAAAACTACCGAAATGTTATCAGGGGCAGTTTATAAACTTTGTGTTTTTGCGTGCTTCACATAGTTACCATGTTGACATCAACCGGTCTAAAACAGCGGCCATGAGGAATTTCACATTGTTTCAAAGTATCAAGTCACGCAGAAGCAAGTGAACACGTAAAAACTTCTCTTATTTCACTACATTTTATGAGGATTTATAGTGTTCATTGTGTAATTTGTGAAGAAATGTTGATCTCCGAATTAAAACTAATTTCAAATATTTGTTGATCCAGAATTGCAGCCATTTTCACTACAGTGTGTTATTTCAATGAAAATACTCCATTTTATAATACTCATAGAGCAGTTTACAAAGTGGTTACAGGTATCAGGCTCAGATAATCATTGCATCAATCCTTCAGAATTGGTATTAATCGTAATAAGCATTATTTATATCAGCTCAATGCAAAACATGATACACTTAAATTTGCAGGAAGGTGTAAACTGTTAGCCATTCAATATAATCATTATATATTTCACTGGTGGACTTGTACTGGTTGCCACAACTGTGAAATGAACTAACGAAGGAACGAAGGAACCAACAAGGAACGAACAAAGCAATGAACGAAGGAACGAACGAAAGAACGAAACGAACGAATGAACGAATGAACGAAACGAACGAACGAACAAAGGAACGAAGGAAGAACGAAGGAACGAACAAAGGAAGGAAGGAACGAAGGATAAAGGAAGAAACGAACGATCGAACGAAGGAAGAAACGAACGAGTGAACAAAACGAAAGAACAAAGGAACGAAGGAAAAACGAAGGATCGAACAAAGGAAGGAACGAACGAAGGACCGAAGGAAGAAACGAACGATTGAACGAAGGAAGAAGCGAGCGAACGAACAAACGAAGGAAGGAACGAACGAACGAAGGAACGAACGAAGGAACAAGTGAAAGAACGAAGGAAGGAACGAAAGAAGGAACGAACGAACAAAGGAACGAACGAAGGACCGAACGAAGGACCGAAGGAAGAAACGAGCGAACGAACAAACGAAGGAACAAACGAACGAAGGAACGAACGAACGAAGGAACGAACGAACGAAGGAACGAACGAAGGAACAAACGAAAGAACGAAGGAAGGAACGAAGGAAGGAACGAAAGAACAAAGGAACGAACGAACAAAGGAACGAACGAACGAAGGAAGGAACGAACGAAGGAACGAAGGAACGAAGGAACGATCGATCGAAGGAACGAAAGAAGGAAGGAAGGGACGAACGAACGAAGAAACCAAGAAAGAACGAACGATCGAACGAAGGAAGGAACGAACAAAGAAAGGAACGAAGGAAGGAACGAATGAATGAGTGAGTGAATGAATGAATGAATGAATGAATGAGCGAATGAGAGAGTGAGAATGAATAAATGAGTGAATGAATAAATTCAGTATATAAGTACTCGTAATTAAAATCTCACTTGATCATTTTAGGTGAAGGACTCGTACGTGTATGGCTGGCTCATCAGGATGTCCTTTTTGGAGAGCTCCAGTGTTCTGTAATGCAGAGCCAGGCCACAGAACAGCTTTGGATTGGATTGCATTGAATTGGGCTATGGACGGGATTCATCACTTCTGCCACACTGGATCTATGATGTCTAAGCCCAAAGTGGGGCATTCCCGGGAGGAACGATGAAGCGAGAGGTGACACAGGACGGCCCTCACAAGGTGTCATGATAGTGCAGAGGAAGGCTCCCTACAATTGCCTAGTTGGTTACCCCCGGCAGACCAGCACAGCCCGTATCAAACCCACCGTGCTCCTGAAACAATCCATGAGACCGGCCCGAAGACCGAAGACAGTCCTACCGGAGAAGAAACTGTTTACCAGGGGCATGTTGTGACTTTGTGGTTTCCTAAAATTAAAATTCCAATTTGCATAAATTCAACTCTGATATCAGCAGAATGACTTAGCACACACGTACGCAATCTTCAAGTCCAAGTCTGCCACACGTCCAGCCTGCACAATTGCAAGTCACTGACTGTTGACCACTCTCTAGCTGATTTCTGCCGGTACTGTTCGTCTGCACCAGACGGCCCGCTGTTTCTGGAAGTTTCCCGAAACCTGAATGTGTACCACGAAGCCAAACGAAGTCTCAGGACCCCCGCGGCGGAGTGAGAATCGTCCAGACCATCTGTCTCTTTCTCCCTCTGTTGCTCTCTCTCACTGCCGCTCCTTCAACAAGTGCCAACCAGCCATACGAGTGAGCGTGGCTTGGACGCAATCTGTCTCTTTCATTTTCTGCCAGCTGGCTTCGGCCCGTCGCACACGATGCCTCGCGGCAATATCATGGGCGGACCGTGAGAACTGAAACTGGACTTCCCGACTGCGGGCCATAGACGAAACAACGTAAGCCATCCCGTTCGGTCTATAGGACCCTTAGCGCCTATTTCACACTGGCCTCCTACCCTACCGTGCTAGCACACATTCAATTTAAAGTGACATCCTAGCTCCTTATTCCTTACAATTAAAATAATTCCAACACATTATCATTTAGATTATTTGTTTTCTTCTATATGTTTTATCATCCCACAATTACGTTTGTATACGTAACTTCTTCCTTCTTTGTAGTAATAACCTGGTGATAGAATCGCAGACCCATAGATAACTTTGTTTTCTCTTAACTGTTCTATTTGAAACTTTTACACTTTTCACTGTCTCTCACATATGCTTTGTATTTGTTCTTTTCGTAAATGTTTCAGTTTACACCTATTTCGTATTACTCTTCTCCAGGTATTTCTACGTTTGTGCTTGAAAAAATTAACACACATTTACTTAGGATGTTCTCAGCTTCTCCTCATTCCAGGATTTCTTCCTGTTGTTCTATAAACCCAATAAGCTACCTCGCAATCTTCGATTTAGTTGCTCTACTGTGGCTTTTATGTTTGCTATCCCACTCCTGGCTGTTTCTGCTTTCCTTACTCTATCTCTCAATTTAATGCTCAGAATATTTCTCTCCGTCTTTCTTTGACATACCTTAACATATGGATTTGTTTCTGTGTCAGACACGATGCGTCCTTTTTATAGAAGAAACAGAATACACAATTTCCAAAAAAAGTTAGAATATAATAGTAAAATAAAAATTCGAAGTGACACTCCTTTTTATATAAAATATAAGATATATTTTCCCCAACAATGCTAGCAAAATTTCATAATTATCCAATAATACCAATTATCTTTTATTTCAATCCAAGCTAACATCCGATAGGGAATTCCTCTCTAATTCTTTTATCTGCGAACCGCATTTTGAAATCAGGTAGTAAATTAGGACAACCAGGGACATAAGTATTGAAAAAATATGTTCATGTTAAATAAATGATGTGGTCCTCAGAACAGTGTGATATTTCGGGAGTGTGATAAGAAACAATATTATGATCTGAGACATTGGTGAAAGTTCAGTTTAACTTCTTAATCTAAATTAGTAAGAACTTCTAATATTTAAATGCCATTCTATTTTGCGAAAGATTACCCAAATAATTGCTTGCGTAATGTTTGTTTTTTCCAAGCGATCTCCTTGCAATGATTGCTACTATGATAGTATATTCAATGTGATCTCATTAAATGAAATACAAATTTAAGACCTCTCCTATAAAGGAGTACAAACATATTGAATTTCCCACTAGCAAATGGACCTGCGAACCAACATTTCTTGCTTATTCATGTACTACATTTATATGCGAGTAGGCTAATATGTACATTAGCGAACAAAATTCAATAATTACCATATATATACATAAGTAATTACGTATGGAATCATCAAGGCAACCTAAATTCAAATGCCACCATAACGATTCAAAGAAACACAATGTGTTATTACGAGTTAATTAAAATGTATTCATCGTAGAGATGATGAAATAAATTTATTAACTATACATCAAAAATGATATTATATATATGAATATATATACAGTTACGAGGGCTGTTCAATTAAGAATAATCATAATTTTTACGGCCATAATTTTTCGCACTAAAATTCAATCTTATTATATTCTGTTAGCTTAATGTGAAACAAACACGCCGTAGTAGTTCCATAGTTGGTACTACTAGTTCCCGCCTGTGAGAACCAGGTAAGTTCAGACATGTTCAGTATCGCCTACAGCTGCAATGGAGGTAACAAGCGAGGAACAACATGTGGCTTTGAAATTCTGCTTTCGTCTCAACAAATCTTTAGTTGAGGCCCATACAATGTTACAGGAGGCCTATGGAGAGTGTTCTTCCCTACAGCATAACTCGAAGGTGATTTAAAATGTTTAAAGAGGGGGGGGGGCAATCAATTTCAAAGGAAAGTGGACCCGGTGCTCCAGTTACTGCCCTTACGGAAGAAAGCATCAACACTGCTGCTGCCATTGTGAGAGAGGATCGACGAATTACCTTAAGATCACTTTCTGAACTACTGAACATTTCATTGGTTGCCACCCACACGTTGCTGACAGAAACCTTACACATGAGACGTGTTTGTGCGCGATGTGTTCCAAGACTGTTGAATCCCGAGCAAAAGGGCATTCGCATGCAGGTCTGCATGCAGTTAAAATTTGATGTTAGAGAAAGATCCGGAGTTTCTTTCAAATATAATCACTGCTGATGAAACTTGGCTACATCATTTTGATCCTGAGAGCAGCTCAGTGTGGAAGGCTCCATCACCAGCCCCTAAAAGAGCAAAAGTGGTTGTTTCTGCTGGAAAGGTTATGGACATCTCATTCTTTGATATTCATGGAATGTTTTATCAGCATGTTGTACCTGCACACACATCAGTAACTATACAACACTACAGGGATGTCCTGAAAACATTGCAAGTCCATATCAGACGCAAAAGACCACATTTCCATGAAGCAGGCTGGATGCAGCACCATGATACTGCGCGGCCGCATATTGCCTATGTTATTGCTCAATATCTTGGAAAAATCAATGTGAAGTGCATACCTCATCCTCCCTATAGTCCGGATTTAGCCCCATGAGAAATTTTTCCATTCCCTAACTTGAAGAAACGCCTTTGTGGGAGGCATAATCCATCATCAGAAGCAGTGGTGAGGGCTGCGGAGGTGGTTTTGAGGGATCTCTCAAAAAATGGTTTCCAGCATGTCTTTCAAGACCGGCAGAAACGCTGGGACAAGGGCATCGCATTCAAGCGTGACCATTTTGAGAAAGACCATCAAAATTATGATCATTAAAGGTATGTTGTCAAAAAAATTGTGATAATTCCTTCTTGAACAAGCCTCGTATATAAACATACAATTTAATAATTAAAGTGAAGAGTTTAAAGAAGTGTTTATTCTTTACATTATATATGTAACGCAAAAAGTATTTAAATTCCAAACAATCTGAAATAAGGAGTGTATGGTCGAGATTTAAGGACTTTAATTGTTATTGTACGACTCAAGTAGACGAATTTTCTCGAAGCATATGCACGTAAATATATATTTGCGTTTCATATCCTTAAAAGTCATTGTGATGGAAAATCTACTCCTTCCAAGAGAACACAGACACTGGTTGGTACCTTCTGAAGCCGGTTGGTTTAAAAGCATATGAAGTGAAACAAAATAAAATCATACAATCAAGTACGGAAATATTAGAGGTTTATAATAGATCCAATAGATTAATAAATTTATAATAAATAATTTTAATAAATATTTTCGATGTTAATCTCGTATAATATAAGAAGCACCAGTTACAGCTTTACCAAAAATTCAAATAATTAAGCAACCCCAATTTTGGAAAGGTAATTAGTAGCAAGTCTGTGTGCCTAAGACAAATACTTCAAGGCATTCCTAGAATTAAATTATGTTCAGAAGTTAGTACATTCGTAAATCACTAAATATTTCTCAAAATTATAAACGAATTAGGATTCTTAGAATTTATTATGTCAGTGAGTGGAACAATGTTTCATATTCTTTAGGGAATAACATGTATCATATTTCGTAACATTAAATGGGATCATTGACAAGGAGTCATGATATACTGGTATTAAAGGTGTGTTTTTTAAAATGTGACTAAAATGTCTTACATTGAATGATTCTAGTTGACAGACCTTAGACTCTAAAGATCCTTATACGTAAATGGTTGAAACGATTTTCTGCTTAAATATGAGTGATTTACGGCAACACAACTTGTTATGCAAACTATTACTTTTAAAGGGTAGGGCCAGAATGAAAACTTCAATGCCATAGCCAGGATTTGAACCACGGATCTTCTGGTTTCCGTCCAGGCGCTCTAACCATTTGAGCCACTATGGCCAACGTGCCAACATGACTTTAAATTCTCCAACTGACTCGTGTTTGTATCCCGGCTAAGGCATTGAATTTTTCACTCTGGCTCTACCCTCTCATAGTGCGTTCTACACACGCCTAGTGTGAAAGAACAATTAATTTCCATTAATTGTACATAATAGTAGTCCGAACTATAAAACCCGGGCCTTAAAGTACTCACAGCATAGTAAGTCGCCATTAAGGTAGTTGTCTAATGTATTTATGAGAATTCTTAGTGGTTTAACGGGAGAAACACGAGTCAGTTGGAGAATTTAATGTCATGTTGGCACGTTGGCCATAGTAGCTCAAATGGTTAGAGCGCCTGGACGGAGACCAGAAGATCCGTGGTTCAAATCCCGGCTATGGCATTGAATTTTTCATTGTGGCTCTACCCTTTCATAGTGCGTCCTACACACGGCTAGTGTGAAAGAACAATTAATTTCTATTATTCTTAAACCGTAAAGTACTGATATGCAGAAGCAGCAGTAAATTATTTCAGCAATTTCAATGGTAAATTTCAGAAAAAAAGTTTAATTCTTTTTAAATAATTGGCGGATTTACTTAAGTACTCAGTTATTAATCTCTACCTAATCTATCAGCCAACTTAATTAGTTCTTTCAAAACGTGTTGCGCAGAACGAAGGCCCTATGAACTTTATGACAGAAATGTATATGCCGCGTACTGCCAAAGTTAGACGCCTAAGTGATACAGAACTCTACTACAGGTATAATAACACGTTGCCATTTTCGTATCTTTCTGACCTAATATAATTAGGGCAGCTTTGACTTTGGTACGTTGTAATACGAGAATATCAAAGGTATATTTAGAAGCCGAAAACACAACGCCATTCAGGTGGTACACTGTAGGTCTGTGCTATGTTTTCATTATTTTATTGAAATTCTACCCTGCACTTTGATGATCAAAAAGCTGTAGCTAAATCACTGGCTTAAATCAGTGTAAAAATATCTCATGTGTAACAATCTGTCTGTACATTTCTGTTTTATAACAGCTCCACAACTCTTTATACAAGGCTATTTTTCTTTCCCGTCCATGTTTATGCTCATCATCAAGCATGAAATTGTTTTGTCTATGTTAACACAAGTTGTTATGCTTGAGGAAAAGGAAATTATAGGATTTTTTGTGTAATTTTACGTCCTCCAACGTTAAGTCATATCGGATGGTAAAATTATAGGAGACAAAACATTTTTGTACAAGTACATTAGTCAATTATATTTAAATTTTGAAGCAAATATAACGGGGCGAGCAACTTTAACGGGGCAGTTTGAAACAAATAGTGTTTAGCTCAGGGTAAAGCCATGAGGTTTCTCCCAGGGTATGCGTGGATATGTATGAGAAGGATGGTTTTAATGACACTGGAATGCCCGTTTCAAACTGGTTTAAGGACTGCTTATTCCATCAGAACATCAAACTTGAAGTTGCCGACCAAGGGTTACCAATATATCACTGCTTAGAGTTACTGAAGGCGGGATGCTTATTACTTGATAATAATTAGTTGCGTATACACCGACAAATATATTCTCTGATCACTTCTGGTCTCCCTCGACGAAGACAGAACCAGATAACTTTCTTAATGACTTGCACGCCACAAACTGGTCACAGCAGCGCGTGGGTGTATAGCTTTCTCTTTCTGGAGGCCCATTATTCAACCAAAGATTCCCTTTGTGGCTATTTTATCATGCCATTATGAATGGTCCGAAGAAAACCATATTCAAAGTCAAGTGCTACCCTTTAGAAATCTGCTAAGGACAATGTTTCTTACGTTTCTTTTGTTAAAACAATTTATTCACCCCAACTGCTATTCGACTCAACTGCCCTTGCACGTGTTGTAACAAAGAACCAACATTACTTTGGAATCCATCATGATTCTTTACTTATTTCAGTCCTTTAATTTCGGTATCTATTTTACAACAGTAGGGTTTTTGACTTGTGACTATCAGTCAAATATCCATGTAAACCTTCAGTAACATGCAGGGGAAAATAAGATTTACTAAGATTTAATCCCCAAAACTCTGTATATAATGTAACCAATTAACATGTGCTTTCTGAGCTCTGTACGCCAATACAGATAACTATAGGTAATTAGAAGCATTAATTAGAAGTATTGCTTGATGTGAGGTTGCTATAATATTTATCTTTATCTTTCAATAACACAAAAACGTGTTGAAAACTATGGGAAATAAGTTTCAAAATCCATAATATAGGGTTTGAGCGGGGCTATTCCGCTCAATTCAAATTTATGGTGTTATAAAGCGAATAAAAACAACTTTTTGTGTTAAACATAAATCAGAACAGTGTTTATTAATCTCTTAAGGCGTGCAGATGCTACAAACAAACGCATGTTACTTGCTGTAGTTGTGATCAAATAAAACAGGGAATGTTGCACAGAAAGGAACTCCTAGAATTAACGGGGCAATTCCGGCGGAGCACTGGGGCTATTAGAGCTCACAGTACTTTTGCATTTTAATTAGATGCATTTGCCACAAATGAAGAGCTCCTTACCAACTGCACCAGCACACACTTTTTTTTAATCTTACCTCCTCCAACGTTAAGTCATATCAGACGGTGAATAAAATGGGTGAAATGATGCTCAAATGTGTCCAGGTTCCATTGAGCTTAGAGTTACCTGACATTCGTCTATCAGGATAAGGAAAACCCCGGAATAGCCTTATCCAGTTAACTCACCCTGACCGAGATTCGAACTCGGAACCACTTGAACGTGAGGCAGACATGCTACCATCTACGCTACCGAGGCGGGCGCATACACTTCGTAAAACCCATAATCCATATTTCTGGCATTTGATCCAGCCTCCTTTGGTTGCTGATTTCGGAGAATAAAGCTTTAGCCCACAAAATCCACATGGTGCACTGCATTCTATTTGGACTGGAACCAACTCATCACTTGACTCAGTATTCTCACAATTTAATTTTACAATAGGG
This sequence comes from Mantis religiosa, assembly GCA_030765055.1. Lineage (NCBI taxonomy): Eukaryota > Metazoa > Arthropoda > Insecta > Mantodea > Mantidae > Mantis > Mantis religiosa. The sequence goes on from CM060952.1 coordinate 177,199,627, forward strand.
CTACGCTTTTCTTTCTTTTTGATGCGGTATACATCCAACGCCTCTTGCTGCCAAGTATTTTAACTTGAAAACTAAATATTTCTCCTCCTCCAAACTGAACACTGTAGGATGACCAACTGCGTTGTACACTCCTCCTAATCCTTCAGGACGTTGATGTGCATGAACACGATCCTTGATTGTAGAATAAGGCATTCTGTAAAGGCCCACTGCAGCTCTCATACTTACATCGTCGCTTAATACGCTCGAAACAGCACGAGCAATGCCGTCCTCGTACAGTTTCTTTCTAGCTTCGTTTGTGTATACGTGTGTACTATCTGAAAAGATCAAAATATTTAATAAAGCTGTGTAAGAAATAATTGGGTTAAAAGAGTACAAAAAACTTATATTGTACCTGGGTGAGAATAGCCCTTATTTCCTTAGGCTGAATAGCCCCAAATGTCGAACTTTTGAAATTGCACGCCATATGAGCGCTATGATAAAAGAAAAGCGCCATCTACTATGTATAGACGTAACCCAAACTATAACCTACACTGACACTGATTTTCAATCAAAAATCTATATGCAGATACTTGGCCGTAAGTTACATACGGTATTTCTTATTGAAGGCAAGAAATGCAACTTAAGGTATAGATGTATTATATTATCTTGACAGGAATCCTGCACGGTAGGGATGAGTAGCAACTGTGATGGAGATACTGCCCCTATCGTCACAATGTGTCACACGCGTAAGATTACGAGAGGGATGCATAAGATGTCTAAGAACAAATTTCACTCTCGAAGCCAGTTTTGCAGCTATTATAAACCATGTTGTAATTCTTACTATGGTAGTAATCTCCAGGCTTTTGTTGGATCTTAAATAGTACATAGGCATTTGGTACAAAACCCTGTTCTCCTCCAGCAGGCATGATAAACAACTGTCGGCCTTTCGATATCGCTACAGAGTCTCTGTAACGTATTACGCTCCAGGCATATGGTCCAGTATGTGCTGTATTTATATAAGTTTCATCCATATAAACTATATAAACTTCACTTCAATATCTCCGAATATTTCGTAAATACTTAAGCCTTTTTGCACGTATGGTGCGATGTTCGATTAAAATTTGTCTGTCGCGCTTAGAGATTTTTTTTTCAAATAATCTTAGCTTCAGAAGAACTCTTCGTAATGTTTAGACACTGCCTTGGAAGTCAGTAGAATTTTTAGCTTCATAAACACTTTCTTCAAAGTTGGTCTTTGTTTTTCTGTGCTTTAAACATTATTCACATTTCGCCTAATTACTTCTGAATTAAAACATCCAAATTAGATTTTGTGCATGTTCTTAATCTTTGTTCACTGGGTATAGAGAAGGACGTTGTTGCACTAGCACCAATGGCTTTTCTTTCCTTAATAACTCACCTAAACTGCTTTTAGATACAACTGTTGCCTTAGATCCCCAGCCCAGATTTTTATAGCTGACCCAGATCATTGTTCCTTTTTTTTTTTTTTTTTTTTTTTTTTTTTTGTAAATCTATGGATATGGCTTATTCCTTCTCGTGTTTTTAAACGTAGCACTTTATTTCCTAATGTGCTGCTAGGAGGCGTCATTTATAAATGCCCTCTTGGAACCAGGAGAGAAGCACATTTTGAAACAAGCTGTAGTGTTACCGAGTAGCTCTGCACGTGTTTAGTTGCTCGCAACTGCTACGCAACTGACCTGCCCTCCCCTCCAGTTGCAACCGTTCTGAGGTGGACTCGTCCAGATACCACTCCGCATCGTTGTGCACTTTTCAAGACAAAAAATACATGTGTACTTACCTTGTAATCTTCTTGATAATACTATTAAAACAGGAACCTACAACCTCAAGTAAATACGTAGAAACGTCGCACGCTTCACAATGAACTGGTAGGCAGGTCATCGCTTCCCATAATTGCTGGGCAGTAAACCAATTTGCTTATTGCGGGTGGAATAGCCCCGTGAGCGGAACAGCCCTGTCCTATCCTAAGTTACATTAGACCCAAAATATCTATTTCGTTTTCTTGATCTCAACCAAATTAAGGGTAGTATGTATTTGTATACGTCGTCGTCATCACTAGCGCCGGAAACATTGACGCTACAGTTTTAAGACAGTTAAAGAGTGCAATTAATGCATTCTGATATGTTTATCTCGATACCTTTGATCTCAGAACATTTCTGTTAAATCCCAATACAGAATTTCTTGACAAATACGTTTCTAAGGTTCGGCTCTTGTTAGGATTATGAAAAGCAAAAACATGAAGTTTATTAATAATTTCTAGTTCTGGTGTTATTTAAATACCTTCTGCTTATTTTGTATCGTTTTCTCCCGCATTCTAAAATTACACCTTGCATATTGATAAGAATTGATACTGAAATTAATTGGGTGTTAGCAGTAAGAGATTTAATTTAACGTCATCAGTATAACGGCATATTAAACAAGTAATAAAATTATATAGGCATTACAGTACCTCGTTGATCTCTATGGACATAATTTTGGGTGGAAAAGCCCCGTGATTTGAGTCCTCAGTGATTTGAGTCCTATTGTTTTAATACAGTAAGTGCCAGAGTGACTGAAGTGTAAGATAGAGTAAATTAAGGCTCGTAGAGTGATCAAGTTCCTGAATTAGAAAGGCAAAACTGTCCGGTAAATACATTATGAGATGATGGGTGTTTATGGAAATGAATGCCCATCGTATGACTCTATTGTAAGGTGGAAAAGTAATTTTCAAACTAGTCACATGTCCCTGACAGATGAGCCAAGAGCTGGCAGACCGTCTTTGAGAGATGATGCTGTCACAGTGAAGAAAGTGGAGTGTTTAATATTGGAAGACAGACGAGCAACCATCCAAATGATCATGAATGAGAGACATCTTAGTTATGGTAGTGTGTGGAAATTTATTCATGACAAACTTCACATGTCTAAGGTGTCTGCACAGTGGTTTCCACGTTTGCTAACGCCTTTCCAAAAGCAAACACGGCGTGACCTTTTTGATGCTGTTGGAACAGAATGAAGATGATTTTTTATCATCTGGTAACCATAGATGAATCCTGGATCTATCAGTATGATGCAGAGACAAAAATCATAGCATTAAATGGAAACATGCCAATCCCGCCCCCTCCCATAAAGGTTAAAGTGCAAAGGTCGGCTGGGAAGGTCATTCTTTCAGTTTTCTGGGATAGTCTGTAAGAATGACTTCACGACAATCTCACCAAGGGTCAAAGCATCACTGGTAGATACTACTGTAATCTTCTGGACAAGTTACGAGCAGTTCAGATTAAGAAACCACGCGGTATGCTCTCCTGGCTGATAATGCACCAGCTCATTCATGTCAAGTTGCAGTTGACAAAACAAATGAATTTGGCTTTGAGACCTTAAGGCATCCACCTCATTCGACCGATCTCACACCAAGTGACTTTTTCTTTTTTCCCGGAAATGAAGAATCCGTTACTTGGTTGCCGATTTGGCGCCATTAATGAAGCGTAAGAATGGTTTAAAGCAAATTCTGCAGACTTCTACAATCAAGATATTTGGAAGGTCAAGAAACGCTAGGAAAAATATGTAAATCCGGATGTTGATTACGTACAGAAATACTAACAAGCACATTTCAACACAAATTCTCTATCACATTTTAAAAGGGTGATACTTAAAGCTTTATATCACCACTTTGTATAGAAGTCCTATTCAAAGCTCAGTAAGTCAAAGATTAAATTCTCTATGAATGATAAGAGCATACAGCAACTTCGGTTAGCCCACTTTAAATATTATATTCATTTCAAGTTGCATACTGATACCGAAATTATGGTTTGCCAGAAGTAAAGAGTCATGATGGATGTCAAAGGAATGTTGATTCTTTTTTACGACAATGGCAAGGCCAGTTGAGTTGTAGGGAAAGTTGTTATAACAAAAGCAATGAAAGAAACAGTGTCCTTAGCAGTTTTCTAAAGGGGCTCGCTTGACTTGTATGAATAGAAAATTCTTTGGATCATTTACAATGGAGACAAAACAGCCACAAAGGGACGTTGGTTGAAAAGGAGTTTTCAGAGTGAAAGTGATACACCCACACACGCGCAGCTGTGGTCATGGAGAACAGTCTTCGGCGCGGAGCCGATGTGGGCAGTTCGTGGCTAGGAAGCCATTAGAGGAGTTTTCGGCGTCAGGCCGATGAGAGCAGTCCGGGGCGTGAAGCCTATTAGGGCGGTCAACCTGTTCTGTGTTTGATATTTGTCTGTTCATATATACGTGAGGAACGAATAAAGTTTATCGAGCAATAAACATTCTGCCGTCGGTAACTCTAAACAGAGATTGGTAACCCTTGGTCGGCAACTTTCATTTCGATTAATTAGAGCCAACTGAAAAATGCAATGCCATGGCCGGGATTTGAACCACGGATCTACTGGTCAAGTGGAGAATTTAATGTCATGTTGGCACGTTGACCATGGTAGCTCAAGGGTCAGAGCAACTGGACGGAAACCAGTAGATCCGTGGTTCAAATCCCGGCCATGGCATTGCATTTTTCAGTTGGCTCTAATTAATCAAAAATCACCCATATACCGGAGTAATGTATTTAAAAGGATTAATTCTTTAAGGATTAATTCCTCAATATAAATTTACATTTCATTTCGATATTTTAAAAGAAGAAGCAGTAAATAAATAAGTTGGAAACGGGCATTCCAGTGTTATTAAAATCTCCTTCTCACACACATCCGCGCATACCCTGAGAGAAACCTCATTGCTCGCCGACTTATTTGCTCGCCATTAAATTATTGCTTTACATTGGCGTCCACAACGTGGAATTGTGTGCACCCAGAAACGTTTTAGTTACAATACATATTCATTTATTACTATTCCAGATTTTATTAACCAGGCACGCTCGTTGCAGACTTCCCGTCAGTTGATTCATATCCCGTAAAGATATGAACCTGTATTTTGAGAGATTGTAGATGCACGCGGAAGGACCCAGGAGCAGGAACTGGCTAATATATAACAATTCTTCTTCTGTCGCGCTTTTACTTTGCCACCCAGCACTACACCAACCCTTTTCAGTAACCCCTTCCACCATATCCCATTCGACATTTCATCAGTTATATACTTAACTGCGTAGAAAACAATAGCAATTACTTCTGCTATACTGACTGCGGAATTAGGACAATTAAATTGCTAAACGGCCTCTGAGAGATACAGAAAAGCCAACTTTAAAATTTCTGAATGCGACTTATACTTTCTTTGCCATGTGATTTTGGATGTTCTTAATTCTGTCAATTAGCTTATTTTGGTTTGCCAGAAGTAGGAGCGAAGTCCATGGTAGGTACACAGAACTCGGCGGAGCAGTCTAATAAATTCCGCTCTTCCCGAGAGTGCTTTTTTAAGATAGAAATCTCTAATTTTCGAAATACTACTTTACTGTATTAAAACATGTCTAAATAACTACAAATATTACAATTTCTAACTTAAAACTTCATTTATCTTATATTTAATTTAATTATACAAAAATAAAAGTTTTAATATCAATTTGCCGTTTTCAATAGTTTGATTTATAGATTCATAAATATACACTTGAATAAAGATGAATTTAATAAAGAATATAAACACATTGCTTTAATTAATGGCTTCAATCAACACTTTTTATATCGAAATTAAAGGGGTTTAATAAGTAAACCATCATAATGGATTTCAGAGAAATTGTGTATCTTTGTTACAAAACGTGCAAGCAGGGGCAGCGGTTTGAATAGTTGTTTTAACAAAAGAAACATGTTCATAGCAAGGTTCTGAAAGGTAGCAGTTGACTTTGTTGAATAGGTTATTCTTCGGACGCTTCATAATGTCATGACAAAATAGTCACAAAGGCGATCTTTGGTTGAATAATGGGCTTCAAGAAAGTGAAAGTCAAACACACCCACGCGCAGCTGTACCCGACCAGTAGGGACTTTCAGTTCATGGCTGGCAATCCATTAAGAAAGTCCTCTTCTTCTGTCTTGGTCGAGAGCAGGCCAGAAGCGATGAGAGAATACATTTGTCGGTTCATATATACGTGAAGAACGAATTAAGTTTTCTCCAGTAATAAACATTTCATAAACAGTAGCTCGAAACAGTGATATTGGTAACCCCTGGTCGGCAACTTAAAGTTTGATGTTCTGATAAAAGAAGCAGTCATTAAACCAGGTTGAAACGGGCATTCCAGTGTCATTAAAACTATCCTTCTCATACATATCCACGCATAACCTAAGATAAACCTCAGTGCTTTACCCTGAGCTAAACATTATTGTATCAAACTGTAGCGGAAAGTGGAACTGAGCGACACCCAATCTTTTGTATCAAACTGTAGTGCCAAAGTAGAACTCTTTGCTCACCAATATTTGCTTCATATACATTAAAAATTGAAAAATTTAAGTATCAAAAACTGTTAATGACATTTCTAACCTTAGAAAAATAAAAAACGATTATAATTTAAAAAAAATTGACTCACCATCCTTGGGTTAATAAACATTTTCAAAATATTTCTAAAGAGTTTGGTATAATTTTAGTTCCACAAAATAAATATGTTATTAAACATTTATTACATTTCTCTAAGAAGATAAAATTACTAATAAAATATGGTATTTATCAGTTTCGATTGCCATAAAGTTTATATTGGAAAGACAAAACGTAATTTAGAAACCAGAACGAAAGAACTTTTTCATAACATTAAGTATATATAGACGGATAAACCGGCCGTAGCAGATCATTTTTGGCCATTTAACAATAATATAAATCCATTATTTAAATTATTAAAACAATTAAATAGTCCGATAGATTTAATGGTTTGGGAAAATATATGTACGAGGGCTGTTCAGTAAAGAATGATCATAATTTTATTACGGTCATGATTTACCGCAATAAAATTCAATCTTGTTATATTATGTTAGCTTAAAGCGAAACAAAAACGCCGTAGTAGTTCCAAAGTTGGTACTCCTGGTTCCTGCCAGTGAGAACCAGGCAAGTTCAGACATGTTCAGTATCGCCTACCGCTGCAATGGAGGAATCACGCGAGGAACAATATGCGGATTTGAAATTCTGCTTTCGTCTCAACAAATCTTCAGTTGAGGCCTACACAATGGTACAGGAGGCCTATAGAGAATCTGTTCTTCCCTACAGCACAGCTCGAAGGTGGTTTAAAATGTTTGAAGAGGACAGACAATCATTTTCAAAGGAAGGTGGAGCCAGTGCTCTAGTTACTGCTCTTACGGAAGAAAACATCAACACTGCCATTGTGAGAGAGGATCGACGAATTACCTTAAAACCACTTTCTGAAATACTGAATATTTCATTGGGCGCCACCTTTCTGTGAAGCAGGCTGGATGCTGCATCAGGATAATGCGCGGCCAAATATTGTCAATGTTGTTGCTGAATATTCTGCGCCCACCTTGGTAGCGTAGATGGTAGCATGTCTGCCTCACGTTCAAGAGGTCCCGAGAATAAGGTTTTTTTTCCGGGGTTTTCTCTTATCCTTACAGACGAATGTTGGGTAGCTCTAAGCTCCATTGACCCTGGACAAATTTGAACATCATTTCACCCATTTCATTCAACTGCGATATGACTTCACGTTGGAGGACGTAAATTAAAAAAAAAAAGCGAAGTGCATACCTCACCCTCCGTATAGTCCGGGTTTATCCCCATGTGAACTTTTTCTATTCCCTAACTTAAAGAAACGCCTTCGTGGGAGATATTATCCATTATCAGAAGCAGTGGTGAAGGCTGCGGAGTTGATTTTGAAGGATCTCTTGAAAATGGTTTCCAGCATGTCTTTAAAGACTGGCAGAAACGCTGGGACAAGTGCATCCAATTCAGGGGAGACTATTTTGAGAAGGACCATAAAAATTATGAGGATGAGTAATGGTGCGTTGTCAAAAAAATATGTGATCTTTCTTTATTGAACAGCCCTCGTATTTAAAAAAAAAAAAAAAAAAAAGACATCGCGTGATGAATTTTTAAATACCGGCAGTCCATTCTGTTTTTAAATGTGTTTTATGTTCACATTTTGGTAGTACTAACAAGAACATATTATATTAACATCTCGTGTTCGTAACGATGGCGACAGCTTTGTTGTTGCTGGCTGAAGATACGTAAACGTTTTACATGAGATCGCGATCCCGGGCAATTTATAGGAAAAATGTCACCTTTTCTTATAATGTAAGTGAAGTTTTAAGATACAAATTGTTGTATTTGTAGATATTTTTTGCTTCACTTTTAATAGTTTCATATTTTAGGTATGTCTAAATAACTTTCACCGTAGCATTAACAATTTATTTTTAAGTCAAATGAACATCAATGAAGTTACCGATAGTTCATCTTAAGCGTATTCAGCTGCAAATGTTTGGTATGATAAACCGTTACATTACTATCTTAGCTTTGGTTGAATGTGTTAAAGTAGCACTCTTATTTTGAGAAATATAAGCTCATTTTTTTCCACATAAGGGTGTCTGCATTAAAGTCAACTATAGAACACAATTCTTAGTGTTTCTAAAGGTTTTAAGCAAACCTATACAGATGTATCGTTATGCAAGAACTTCTCTTTGTTATAAATTTAACAAATCGGTGAGAAACGAATCACGTTTCGATGCAGTCCACTGGAAGGTTTAATCAGTGTCTAACGCACCGTAACGATGATAATGGGCTTTGAAACATTCTCAAATTGAGCTTGTGATGAAGCTTAAGTAAACAATTACCTTGTTCATGCCATCATTATTTCATTCGATAAACCATAAAAACCGATTAGGAATTAGCCAAAACGCTGGCATATAAAATACGATGGGATAATTACTGCAGCAATAAATTTGTCAGGAAGACTTAACTATACCTGTGCATGTTTTATTTCTCATATTTAGTCTGTCAGTTGAAACTCTCTCAGTGTAGTACAAAGTCTTTGATGCACGACAGAAGGATGTTTAGGCATTCCAAGAAATAAATCTCGTAATAATAAGGACCGAAAGCTCAGACATCCTTGGAACAGTTGGTCATGCAGTCACGCCTGTTTCAGGGCACCAAAAAAGGGCTCCATTAAAGCAAGCAAGAGATATGATATCAGGGTCATGAAGCCGATGCACTTAGTGGATATTTATGTGAACTACACAAGTTTGCCCATTTCATCTCGCACCTTATCTAGTAAAGGAAAAAAAATAGTCTTCTCTGTAGTCTCAGGCTTTATTTATGGTGTCAATAACCAGCAACTGCCACATTCTTCCCCTCGATAGGTCCAAAGCCTGTGTTAAATATATCACTCTAGTATTTTAGCGGTTAAATCATCACTCACTTGTGTAATTTTATGGACAATTCCATTATCTTGATAATGTGGGAAAGAGAAACAAAAGAAGGTACTACCTATCTTTAGCTAGCAACATTCTCGGAAAACCATTTCTCTTTTATTATTGTAAAGTCCACTGTTTTATTACAAACATTTTACATGAAATAACAAAACGCTGACAGCAACGCATATTAAGCGAGTATTAACTAAATGGAACCATTAGTACAGTGATACTTTTTAAAATCTTCTTATTTCCTACGCTAGCTTTGCTTTCTGTTTCAAAACGTAAATGTCAGGTCTAATTGCATCCGCTAACCTTTTTGCTCTGGTACACGTGTGACAAAGTTGTAAACTAATAGAAACAGATGCCGATAGGGCTACCTCTCGGCGGATTCTCAATCGCTTTCTCCCTGCTGGTTAATACGAGAACTCGTTTAGGAAGTCCAGTGACTATCTAATAATAAGTTCACTTTAAAACCCATTTTCTCATCCTTGACATTAAAATAGAAGCTGCAACGGCTTGATTTCCTTTTCAGCATATATATTTGCGCTATCATTTATCAAATTACTCATTACTTTTCTTAGTTTTCCTTTAGAAATTGAATTAATGTTATGAGAGTGTTACGTTTAAGCTGTCTAAGTTATGTTTTATATTTAAGTTTTATGCGCTATTTTAGTGACCCCAAAGGATAGTAGTAATTAAAGAGCCTTAAATAATCGAAAAGTAATATCGCAATCAACTAATATTTGCGTTCACATGAATCCTAATAAGGGAGCGGATTTATAGGCACTAAAAAAGAGTGAAATAGGCAGGATAAAAGGCACTTAAAGGGGCAAAATAGGCACATAATTTGGAACTAAAATTTTATTGAGTAAACACTTAGAAATACACAATTTTAGCAAAATGGCTCCCAAAATGCACTGTAAACGCACTATAACAAAATGGGAATCATTGCAACATATACTGCAACAAATTCGCTAAACACGTACTACTTTGAGTTTCCCTAGGCGAAATAGTTCTACCTGTATTCCAAATTTCATAAATGGCTCCACATCAATTTAAAATAACAGATATTGTCGTTTAATTAAAATACATATAAATCCATTTCACTAAATAAGAACCACAATGTGCAGAAATGTGTGAGGTAATTAATTAACCATGTCAAAAAACGAAAACTTGGTTTTGGGGGCTGGGGGCTTAAGAGTGAAAATTGAAATATCTGAAGTTTTTGTGAGACTTGTTTCAAATTTATACCATTTATTTTTGTGATCGATCAAGAATGGAATAATACCAAGTTTCAGTTTTCTTGTTTATGAAGAATTAACAGTTTATGTCTAAATTACAGGTGATTTTCAAATTGTCCCACATATTGTAATTTTTAAAATTAATGTTTGTAGTATAAGTTTCTGTATGCATTTTAATGACCTGAACCTATCTGAAATATGTCTTCGCCATATCAACAAAGAGAAAAAATAATCATACCTATTTAACAACTTTTATTTTCCTAAGCGTTTTCAGTAAGAATTAAGCATTATAATCCTTTCGAATTAAATAACAACACAAAAAATGTAAATGGGTGCACTTAATATGCAGTTGCCCTTAAAGGCATGTTTAGGATTTCATACAGATTAATAGAAAACTGTGTCCTGTGGAACATTTTGAAGTAGGAAAATGTAGAACATATGGAATCTGAAAACTCTGAGGTTAAAATTACGTAATAGCAATTACGATACAGATGTAGGGTTATTTAAATGGTCATGTAACGTTTTCTGTACAGCGGCTAGGGAAAAAAAAACTTTATAATATTGAAGTATGTCTATATTAATTTTAAAACAAAAAAGGCTAAATTTGGTATTGCTGTAAGTTTTGGGCCAATTTGCACAGATGTGTCTCCTTAATAAACCACCATTTGTATATCCAGTGAGCAGCAGCATATCCCAAAAACTTCACGTTGAAACCAACAAATGCAAAAGCTGTTGTCACAAATTACAAGCAAAATAAGTTGCCTAAAAAGGCAATTTGGGACACTAATAAGCAGAGTAGATACAAAAGTATGAAATAGGCATTCATGGGCACTAAATAAAATGTGTAGTGTTTAACGCCCGCTTTTACTACATACGGCACCGCAGGCGATGACACCGATGATACATGAGATGGAGATGGAACACCGATGGAATCAGATGGCGGGGGAAACCGGAGATCCCAGAGAAAACCCGCCCCAGCGCTATATGTTGTCCACCACAAATCTCACTTTGCGGTCGCCTGGGATCAAACCCGGGCCGCCTTGGTGAGAGCCAGGCGGTCTAAACACTGAGCCACGGCGCGGCCATAAAGAATGTTTCTACCCGCGATTGAACCGGGGACCTTCCGCGTGTTAGATGGATGTGATATCCGCTATACTTATGGGCACTATAAAACTAAGAAATTAGGCTAATAATTTTAGGAAACGTGCTTATAACCTAAAAGCCTACTTTTTTGAACAAAGGAATAAAATAGACAAATGTGGTAGAATCCGGCCCCTAGTCATAAATAAACACTGGATGTGAAATAGAATAATGTGACATTGAATCAGTAGAGCCAGACTGAACGATTCAATGCCATAGCCGAGATTTGAAACACGGATCTCCCGCTCTCCGTGCGGTTTCTCTAACCAACTGAGCTATTATAGCCAATTTGCCGACACTAAATTCTCCAACTGACTCATGTATTCCCGGGAGATACGTGGTTCGAATCACGGCCATGGCATTGAGTTTTTCATTCTGTCTCTACTCATTCAAACGTTATCCTACACACGACTAGTGTGGAAGAAATGATTATTTCCATCAATTTACCTGAATATAATAGTGGTTCAACTATGAAGCCTGGGACTTACCTAAGTACTTAAAGCATAGTAAGTCGCCACAAAAGGTGTGTGTCTCATTGCATATGGGAACACCTAGTGGTCTATCGGGAAAACATATGAGTCAGTAGGAGAATTTAATGTCATGTCGGCAAGTTGGCCATAGTAGCTCAGTTGCTTAGAGCAACCGCACGGAGAGCAGGGACTCCGTGGTTCAAATCCCGGCTATGGCATTGAATTTTTCACTCTTGCTCTACCCCCGTAGGGGAAGGGATCCGTCCCTTTTAGCTGCCAAAGTGCGGGCGCTACGGACCCCTAGCACTCGTGGTACCTCTGACGTTACTAGAGGAACCTCGGGCCGAACATAACGAGCCCCTCCCATATGGGAGTTGTTCGGATTGGGTTGGTCTCGAGGGGGCAGATGGTTCCCGTCACCCACGGGCAATTGGGTACCTCCGGCCAGGTCGCCAGGGCCGCCCGGAGGGGGCAGAGGGTTGTCCTATAAGTCCCGGGGACTAGCCTGCAGAGCTAGTAGCTGGTGAGCTAGACACTGGCGGCCCTACCAAGGTTATTTGGTAGCTGGTTCATTAAGGACTGGCGCGTATGTGGCGTATCCACATCCGTCCTGTTTGCCGTAAGGCAGACGGGGGGGCAGTTTATAAAATAGGTACTGTCCTAATGGAAATAACAGATGAGGCCCGGGTTCCCGGTCCTACGGGGCTGGGGCTTATGGGAAGTAGACCTCGGTGATCTTGCTCTACATATTTAAACCGGCTAGTGTGGAACAAATTATTATTTCCAGCAATTTACCAGAATATTGTGACATTTTTAACATTACTCTCGCTTAATTTATTGTTAAAAATTACAAACCAAATTGCAAGCCTGAATAAGATAATCACAAACGTATCTTCCACGCAAGAACGCTGAACCTCTTGCCAAGCGCAGCCGCGACTGAGCTGCGGAGACACGATACATTGATGAATGTAACTCAATGAAGCTCAATCCATGTTTTATTGTGGAAAACAAAAGCAGAGCGTGTAAAACATAACGTCAACAAAAATCTATAAAACTTAAAACGTATTTTCTCTTTAATAACCCTCCAGAAATTATAATATGATGTACATATTAATAAATAACTTTTATGTATCACCTAAATCTTAAAGTAAACCTAATTTGTGACTTTTAAGTTTGAGCTCTCTGCTTATTTTCGTGTCATTACACATTTACAAAATAAGCAAAATTAGTTGTGCCGATCTAAGGGGCAGTCTTGTTTTTTCTCCTACAGAAGTCACAAAGCCCCGGTGAACTCCGTGGAGCGCGGGTGGAAAACACCGATTTAGTGACAAATGAGCTGCATTCTCATGGCATTCACTACCCTTTCTACAACAAACCATTCTTTAGAAAATTAATTCTTATAACGACTAAATAAACATTTTCAATGTTTTTAACACCTATTTGTTATAAATGTAATACACTAAACAGCCTTAAGCGATAACCAAGTCTATTAGCTCGTATCTCTGAGATAACTTGACATTTTGTCCTGTTGGATGGCTATGGGAAAGAGAAAAAAACGATTTCCCATTTGGAAGACTCTACATATTTGTAGGTTGAGACGAATTTGAAGATCATTATCTCCACAGAAAAATGTACCAGACATTATAATATATGTAGCTTAACACTTATGTAAACATATCTCAGAAAGAAGAGGAATTCATTCGTGAAGAAGATTATCCCAGATTAAAATATCTCATACTTAAATCATTTTAACTCAAATCGGTAGTGCTACTGATAAAATGAAACTATTCGAAAATATTTCATATAAGGGTTGACTTGATGTCCAGGGAATTTCTTAAAATTATTCATGTCGCATCTTTGGAAACTGTTAAATTTAAATTTCGTTATTTTGTTCACGACAAACACAAGCATGTTCTTTCTCTCTCACTCCCAAACGCACACACACAGGTATCTCTATTATTGCCCGCCTCTGTAGCTTAGATGGTAGCATGTCCGCTTCACGTTCAAGAGGTCACGAGTTCGAATTTCGGTTAGGGTGAGTTACCTGGATAAGGTTTTTCAGGATTTTCCTTATCCTGATAGACGAATGTCGGGCAACTCTAAGATCCATGGAACCCGGACTTATCTGATCATCACTTCATCCCTTTCATTCATCGTCCGATATGATTTAACGTTACAGGACGTAATTTACAAAAAATCCCTATTATTACAAGGGCTGTTCAATAAAGAATGATCACATTTTCTTTTTTGTCAACGAACCTTTACTCATCCTAATAATTTTGATGGTCTTTCTCAAAATAGTCTCCCCTGAATGCGGTGCACTTGTCCCAGCGTTTCTGCCAGTCTTCAAAGACATGCTGGAAACCATTTTGGGAGATCCTTCAAAATCACCTCCGCAGCTCTCACCACTGCTTCTCATGATGGATAATGCCTCCCACGAAGGCTTTTCTTCACGTTAGGGAATAGGAAAACGTCACATGATGCTAAATGCGGATTATAGGGAGGGTGAGGGATGCACTTCACGTTGATTTTTGCAATATATTCAGCAACAACTTTGGCAATATGCGGCCGTGCATTATCGTGGTGCAGCATCCAGCCTGCTTCATGCAAATGTGGTCTTTTGCACCTGATATGGACTTGCAACGTTTTCAGGACATCCCTGTCATATTCTCATGTTACTGATGTGTGTGCATGTACAACATGCTAATAAATCATTCCATGAATATCAAAGAATGAGATGACCATAACTTTCCCAGCAGAAGCTAGCACTTTTTTTGCGGGGGGGGGGGGTTGGTGATGAAGCAGTATTCGACAGTGAGCTTTGCAGTTTGCTCTCAGGTTAAAATCATGTGGACAAGTTTCATCAGCAGTGATTACGTTTCAAAGAGACTCCAGATCTTCCTCTAGCACCAACTTTAACTTCATGTTACCTCCCTTGCAGCGGTAGGCGATAGTGAATGTCTGAACTTGACTGGTTCTCACAGGTGGGAACCAGGAATACCAACAATGAAACTACTACGGCGTGTTTGTTTCACATTAGGCTAACAGAATATAATAAGAGTGAATTTTAGTGCGAAAATTATGACTGTAAAAAGTTATGATCATTCTTTATTGAACAGACCTCGCAAAGTACTAATAAACAATTAACAATGAACAATCATAAATAATTACAGTAAATTGTCATTATTACCATTATTATTACTATCATCACCACCAGCATCATTATCGTCATTATCATTATTTTTCAGATAAATCTCGATATCAAATTGTTGGGTAGAATGCTACATCTTCCCTATCTACTACTACATAGACGAAAAACTGATAATGTAATTGTTATAAATCAATGTAAGACCAAGAACACAATGCTCGTTTTCCTCCTGATGATGAGCATTCGCCCTTACTGCCGCTGTATAATATTTCATGGTACTACCAGGCCACATCGAAACTCGATACACTTGAGTTGCAAATTTAGGTGTTAAAGGGTGTAATATTTCATTAGAGGAAGGAACCTAATTCTGAAGAGATTGGGTGTCCCATAGAACTTTCTCTTCAGGTATTAAATCATACAGCTCCCACCATACTGCCGTGACAGAAATCTGTTTTCAATTAAGAACGCTGATAAAACTGTTAGAGCGCCTCTTTATCACACCGAAAATTAATTTAAGCGCTCAACTTGCAGGTTTTGTTTCCCAGAATTCAACATGTTTAAGCTCAGTATTACAAAAAGCTGCAAGCGGAAAATCTAAGCAACAATAACTTGAGAAGTCAGTCTTCTCGGCTTAGTGGTAACGCTCCTATCTTCACATTATAAACTTTAGTTCCTCTTTGCCCCAGCTAATCATCTTTAACAGCGGTTCACTAGGTGAACTAAGATAAAACTTCCCGCCTATTTCTTGGAATTCCCTCGTAAACAAGAAGATTACGTATTGTTAGTGCTGTAGATAGATCGAAATTTTAATCGATAAATATATCGATTAATTGAGATATTTTCTGTTCAAAAATTAGGTTAAGGATTATATAAAGTACTTTAATATTCTGTACGTTTTATTATTTATGAAACTTTTAAATATTTAGATTCAAAATTTGTGTTCGTATCAAGTGCACATGCTTTATATATGTACTGAATTAGATTTAGAATATTTTATAGGTAATTATTTAGTTACGTATGATATCAATGTCTACTAAGATTTGTGAGACTGATATGCAGTACTTTTATAACGTTTTTCCTTATTTTAACTTTTTTTAACACAAAGTTTTCATTCGCTGTCACGAACTCAGAAACGTCACTGGCTTACTGCAGTTAACAGCACAGTTACACCACCAGCAGCTCCGAGAAGAGGGATTAGCTGTTGTTTTCATAGCTGCGTAATCGAAGTGTTCGATTCAAGGTCGTACAACTCAGTTTATGCTAGCACGCGATAAATACTCAGTTGTATACGATATGTTGTCACAGAAGCTGTAAGGAAAGAAACGTCTCTGTCAGCATCTGTATGTAGTTATGTACCTCTTATGCCCGATTTCACCAACAGATGTTAAGACTTAACACGAGTTTAGCAATAGTTAAAACAAAAATTGCATTTCACCAACAAGTGTCAGCGTAACACTCGTGTTAAATCTCTTGTTAAACTAACACGCCAAATTTCTGATATTAAGTCCTTAACAATTGCAAATTGTAAATTGTTACTGCGGAAGTACAAGGGTGGTAAGAACAATCATCGAAAGGAATATGCCAATCTCGCCTTTGCATTAAGTATTAATAATTTTGCGATTTTATAATTCGCTGTGGATAACACACACTCCACGTTCCGTCTTGAAACGTGCAAGTCACTCGACACTTGTACTTCTTCGCACCTCGTTTTAAATTTACGTAATACGTTTCGTTTGTAGCAATGAAACATGCATTTGAATTAAGTTTGTTTCCAATTTTTCTCCGTGTGACATCTTTCTCTTTTACATTCACCGCATCCGTTCTCCTATTTTCCACGATATCGTTATACTTCGTCACCAATTCAATTAACAATCCTTTCTCCATTTATGAGAAAATTGTTTCATGGCTTTTGTTTATGTTTTGTTTATCTACAATTTTTTTTAGCTGTGTGCGGACTGCGGTGCAGACGAAAATGAAAACAAAAGCGCATCGTAGTACGTTCAGAAAATAATACGACTCGTCCACAGCCTTCTATAACTGTAATATTTACAAGTTTCTTGGCGTTAGCACGTGTTTGTTAACATTTTCAGAAAACAGGTTGGCGAAATGCAAGAAATTGTTAGCGCTATTGCAATTGTTACGTTACATTTGTTAACGTCGATTTTAACATCTGTTGGTGAAGTCGGGCCTTAGAATATTTGACAACAGAAATGTTGTGGAAACGTAGAGTCAGACTGAAAAATTCAACGCCATAGCCAGGATTTGAACCAAGGATCTTCTGGTCTCCGTCTAGCTGCTCTAACCTTTGAGCTACTATGGCCAACTAATGGCTACTATGGCTACTAATGCCGATATGATATTAAATTCTCCAACTGATTCCTTTAATTTCCAACATAAATGTTATTTAGGCTCTCTCGGGGTTCAGAGTGAGTTCTTTTAGCTATAAGGAGTTATATTATGTCAACGTTTAAAGAAAATTACGCAAAGCTTGATGCGTTGGAAAGGCTGTTTATGCTGGAAGCAATACATAAAAGCAAAGAGGGTCAATTTTGGCTAAGACAGTTTTGGTTAGTATTTATTGTAATCGATTAATTTTAATAGACTCGATTAATCGATTAAATTTTAATATTTAATCTAAAATAAAGAATAAATCGCTTGATCGATTCTATTAATCGATTGAATCACGCGGCACTATTTTTTATTAATCCTTGAAGTGTAATTAACCGTATACTTTTATAAAATAAAAGCAACTGTTTTGCGAATACTTCTGGTGTAGTAAAGTCTTAAAGTGAGTTTAAATGAAGCAGACAGATTTGTTAAGCGCTTGTGTTCCTCGATTGAAGGCCAGGAATAGACCGCGTTTCCTAGACAGGTTTCTCATTAGTTCCCTGCTAATTGCAATGTTTGGGTGCATAATGTGTCGGAAAATAAAACTGACTCCTTCGCTGTTCAGTAATTAGCAGTTAAAAGAAGAAGAATTTTCTTCAGAACAAAGAGAAAACACAACCGCGAAGCTTTGGTATAATATCTCTAAATAGGCAGATGATGTCCGTTTTAGAATTCAAAATGCATTAAGAGATCTTAAGATTCATGTATTGTTATTTTTACAACTTAATACTAAGTCGCTCATTGAGGTAAAGCCTCCTACCCCCAAACGACGCTTTGGTGTTTGGTTTATACCCTGAAAGGAGGCAGTTACTGCTTACGTGTGCAGGACAACAATTCAAGAAACATTTTGCAAGCTCCTATTATCAACGGCTAAGTAACTCATTAACTGTCTTAATTATACCGACATTAATAATTGGAGCTAAATGATTAATCATTTATGAGTTAATGGCTAATAATAATGAAAAATCAATGTCACACATGAAGTGCTCATCGTTTTTTCAATATACCTGCATATGTAAGGAGCTTAGCCCCAGGAACCCGTGCAGCCCGCCTCGGTAGCTTAGATGGTAGCATGTCTGTCTCACGTTCGAGGTCCCGAGTTCGAATCTCGGTCAGGGTAAGTTACCTGTATAAGGTTTTTCCAGGGTTTTCCCTTATCCTGACAGACGAATGTCGGGTAACTCTAGGCTCCATGGACCCCGGACGCATTGAGCATCATTTCACCCAATTCATTCATCGTCCGATACGACTAAATGTTGGAGAACGTAAATTACAAAGAAGAGGAACACGTGCAGAGCATGCTTTGAACTGTATGTTTGGCATTATAAATTATAATTAGACTGTAATTAGTTTGAACTAGATTTTCTACCAATAAAGCAAGTTTTTTGTCCAAGATTGCGGGTTTATATTTGACAAAGACACATTATTTTTTCGGACGTAAAACTCCTTAGCTCCTTCGAGAAGGAAGTGAAGCTGGTGGTTTCGTGTCGTAAATTTACTGCACTTAAATGACAAAGAGGCATTTTAACAGAATTATTCGTTATTTTTCCCAATAGGAATTAAATGGAGCTACAGGATATAACGATATGTTTTAGTTTGAACTTTTTATATGAATATTGTTTTCTGATCTGACTTAGTAGGCCATGTAATGACAATATTAAAAACAAATATATGTGTAATTTTGTGATTGGCCGTAGTAATAATTGTATTACGTAATACGGTAACGTAGCAGTACATCAGCCAATCACAAAATTAATAGAGGAGTAACGATAGTTACGGAAAATCAATAATCTTGAGATACATATATATTCTTCAATCTGGTTTCATGACGATGGAAAAATGTCGCAGTGAATATAAAAGTTTTGTAACGGAAAGTTAATAACCTTCCAAAAGAGTTATTCGGTATTCGTAATAGTGACGAGTGGACGTTAGATTATACAATCAAATTAAATAATATATCAAACTCAATCATCAAGAAACAATTCGACCTGAAATGATTAAGAGGGACGGTCACAAAGATGGCTCCCAACTTTGGGGCTCATTAATCATCGAGAAACGAGACGACTGCTATATCGCCACAAATATTAACTTAAAAATAAGGATTTATCAATGTGTTGGAGGTAATTTACAGTGACTGATTAAGAAAGAAAGTTCGAGTGAACTGTAATCTAGATTATACAATTAAATAATATATTACGAAATCGGAGTCATATAACATTTTATTTCTGTCACCAAAAATCTACAACTGAGAACAGATCTCATGACTCTTATTAAATCAAATCTCGGCCTGAATCTTCCAAACAGTCTGCGTGCTTCCTATCTGCTGCGAGTGGAGGAAACAACGCCACAAGGAGATGAAACGCGATAAATTAGATGTATTAACATATTAAAAAAGCTTTTTCTGCACGGGTCGCTTATAAATTTAAGTTATTCCTTTTGATTTATTTCTGGTTAATATAGTATTATGTTGACGGAAATCTTTGCCCATAGTTTGACTAACATGCATTAGGTTGAAGCCCTTATTTATGTTTAGCCTAAAAGTAAATGTTGTTTGTGCATTTTGTGGAGTTGATGGAAATTGAAACAGAATGCAAAAATGTTTGTAGATTGTGTGAAACTGCAGTTGTGGTTAGAGGGAAAACAAGCAACATATGGTTGGCGATGAGGGGTACGGAAATATTGGATAGAGAACGGTACCTAAGGGTGACGGATTCAACTTCCCGGTAGCGTTTGGTGAAGAGAGTTTTGGTATCTGTTCAAGGACGATGTGTTCGGAAGTAATTGTGAATAGTTCTATTGTTTTAATTTAGAATTTGTGTTGGTGAAGTAAATAATCATCTACAAATGAACACAAGTATTATTATTTTAGTAATTTATAAAATCCAGGGATGCGATACCACATCCCAGAGATAAAGTTTTATGTTCGCCGGCTGAGATTAAGCTGGAAAATGAAACTTAACGTTCTTTATTAAACCGTTATATATTCTAAAGTAGCCAAAACACGACACAACCTGCAGTAAAATTGTTAAATTTAAAATAAAATATTTTTACAAATTGGTGACTCATCATACAGAAAATGTTAAAACGTAATATCAAGTCATTATTACAATATATTAACTATCGCAGACCCAAGATTTTATGTTTCTAAAACATATGAGTATCTTTGTAACAATTTAAATTTGCCTAACTGCATGGTCTTATAGTGACTTTGAAAGAATTGCTAACACGTTTAAGAAGTTTGATACAAGTTATATAACGATATATAAATTACGTTATAAAGTAGATTTTACAATGTTTAACTTAAATGTACGAGAACTGTTCAATAAAGAAGGATCATAATTTTTACGGACATAATATTTCGTACTAAAATTCAATCTTATTAAATTCTGTTAGCTTAATATTTTGGTACTCCTGGTTCCCGCCTGTGAGAAGCAGGCAAATTCAGACATGTTCGGCATCGCCTACCGCTGCAATGGAGGTAACATGCAGTTAAAGTTGATGTTAAAGGAAGATCCGGAGTTTCTATCAAACGCAATCATTGCTGAGGAAACTTGGCTAGATCATTTTGATCCTGAGAGCAAACAGCAAAGCTCAATGTGGAAATCTCCTTCATCACCAACCCCCGGAAAAGCAAAAGTGGTTGCTTCTGCTGGGAAAGTTATGGTGATCTCGTTTTTGATATGCACTCCATGAAATGGTTTATCAACATGCTGTACCTGCACACTCATCAGTAACTGGACAATACTACTGGGATGTCCTGAAAACAATGCAAGTCCATATCAGGCGCAAAATAGCACATTTGTATGAATCAGGCTGGATGCTGCACCACGATAATGCGGGGCCGCATATTGCCAATTTTGTTGCTGAATATCTTGCCAAAATCAACGTAAAGTGCATCCCTCAACCTCCGTATAAACCGGATTTAGTCCCATGTGACCTTTTTCTATTCCCTAACTTAAAGAAACGCCTTCGTGGGAGGCATTATCGATTAACAGAAGCAGTGGTGAAGGTTGCGGAGGCGATTTTGAAGGATCTCTCAAAAATGGTTTCCAGAATGTCTTTGAAGGCTGGTAGAAACGCTGCGACAAGTGCATCGCATTCAGGAGAGGCTATTTTAAAAAGGACCATCAAAATTATGAGGACTAGTACATGTACGTTTTGGGGCAAGTCTGGGTGTCGGGTGAGTATTATTGCCACGCAGTTCGTCTCAATTATTTGGCAGGGGCTTGACTCCTAGGGTTGGCAGCATCGCTAGTAAATTTGAAGAATATCGATGTCCTCGGCTGCTCTCGAAGTTGTCCTTATATTTATGAATTTAGGATCAATGGCACGGATCTCTTGATACAGGGCGTTCTGGGAGGATCAATTAGGGTACTTGGAAAGAAACACAGGTTAATTCTCTTATGACGATCGATTGTATTTCAATTACTCTCGAAATACATATTAATTAGGCGAACTCTGAATTGTAGGCTTCGCGCTCGCGTAGTTGCACTCCCGTGTCTATACAACGACTCGCCGGATTAGCACCCAGCTACTAACTAGCTTTAATTGAACGCGATTTCTTTAGCTTACTCGTCCGTTCCTTAAAGAGCGCGATTTCTGCCTTCGTGCTGCCGCACGACGGTCTAGCCCGACCCCGAGCTAGCGACTGAACTTTAGATATCTATTTGTTCCCGGCTAGGCCATATGACACTTCGCTTCCCCCTTCAGCTCATTATTTTTATTTAGTTGGTCGGTAGAACACATATGGAGTCCCAGTTACGAGAATCTCACTTTAGACCACCTAAAATGTCCCCTTCCTGTCTATGTTTGAAACTAAACGCGGGGTGTGAGCCTAAGATTTATGGTTGCGGTCAGCTGTCCTAGGGGAGGAAGAATTCATACCGTTCAGAGGTCGTAACAATCTCGACACTGCACACACAAGATATTTGCTCCAATACACGCATAAATTCCTTTAACATACAATTAATCGTCCATACATTCCTGAACAGCCAATCAATCAACTCGAGGAAGAGAGTACCGTTTCAGTTTTCAAAAAAAAAAAAAAAAAAAAAAAAAAGTGATCATTCTATATCATTCTATATTGAACAGCCGTTGTATTAACAATACCATTTGTACAATATTTTAAATTTAAGCCATTTACAACATGAATACATTGTGGAGTGCATTTTACAATTCTTTGTTGTACAGATTGGTATATTGGAAAAACTGTCTTAATGTATTACATGCATTTGTATCGCTCGTTGGCAGATGTAGAATGCCTGGAATCTTGAATTTTTTCCTTTAGATGTCATATTGCTGGCAGTTGACGATTACGTGCTGAATGCAGGCCGTGCACTCGGGGGGCTGTTCCTTAGATAATATACAGGAGTGGGTTTTGTATGCCTAATTCGAATTCTAGTTATGAGTATTTGGTCTCGGTGACTTTGCAAATTAACTGTGAAGGGCTTTGTAGAATTATCTCTTGCAACATGAAGCTTGCTTTTTGGAGAATTATCCAAAGTTTGTATCAATGTGTTACAGAGTTTTTTTCTAAGCGACTGTTGACGTCTTGAAAAGGATCTTAATCTTTGCGATTATCATATGGATATTCTCATATGCGGAAAACAGTAATTCCATTAATAAGATGCTTTCCAAAACTATATGTAGCCACTTCCAACACACAAATAATCTTTATAACAAGCCTCCATAAGCTTTTATTGAAATTCAGAAACATTTATGTAGAATTATTTTTAATTACTTGACATAGAACTTCCGAAAACTATTGTGGAGATAACTATGTACACAGCAGAGAGTTTTTATTACTTTTGCTACTACTGGATAAGTGCAGATCAAAGATCAAAGAGATAGACGGGCTACATGTTGTACTACATAGTAGTAAAGTAGTAGTAAAGTAGTAGTAGTAGTAGTAGTAGTAGTAGTAGTAGTAGTAGTAGTAGTAGTAGTAGTAGTGGTAGTAGTAGTAGTAGTAGTAGTGGTAGTAGTAGTAGTAGTAGTAGTAGTAGTAGTAGTAGTAGTGGTAGTAGTAGTAGTAGTAGTAGTGGTGGTAGTAGTAGTGGTGGTAGTAGAATAAATATATACAGATACTCCAAAAAGTATTCGTCTAATGATAGAAAATAGAATATAACAAGCACAATCAGCAAATTATAGATAAAAAACGAACAATTAACAATACGTTAATCACCCCATAGACCTTTCCGTATGGGAAAAAATCTTCATTAACAAAAATCGTCATAGAGTCATGAATTTTGAAACTCCACCACCGGACATCTTTGACAAGTACATCACGCCATCTATTGACAATACGGAGAAAGAAGAAACCACTACAACTTGCACTAGTCGAGTATCAGCTGAGGATAGGAGCAAGAGCTCTTGAAACATGTCCTGTGAATAAACAGTGTGAGTGAAGCAATGTGTCAATATATTCTCGATTCAATTTTGTACTAATTAACAATTTCCTTACATCGGTTGATATATAGATTGAAAAATAAAACACAATTTGGGTTCATATATTGCTTAATTAGTGAACAGCTCTACGTTATTTAAAATCATGTACCATTTGACGTCAAAATAGTATTAGTCTGATAAACAAGATCCGAAGTAGACTACCTCGCTGAAACACGCCCCATCTCTTTTCTTTTATAGTTGTGTTTCATCCACTATCGTTAACAGTTCCATCTCTGTTTTCAAAGCCGTTGAGTACTATTTAAGTAATATAGGTCGAAAACGTCGTGAAACTACAAAAGAAGAGACAGAAATTTGCATCAGGTTATTTAGAAAAGGAAAATCTTTTCAAGAAATTGGAGAAATTTTTGGAAGACCTACTAGTACAGTCAAGACTATTATATACCGGTTTGATCAGAACAAAACTTACGAAAATGAATCAAGAAGCTGTCGTCCTGCAGTTCTATCCGAGATGGAGAAATGACAGTTACTTAGGCAAGGCAAGAAAAATCCCAAACTAAGTGCTCCAAATTGCAATTGCAGTTCAAACACATATAGGAAATTCCGTTTTAGCACAAAGTATAAGAAACATGCTTTATGAAGCTGAGTATGCAGGCCGAACAGCCCGTAGAAAATCATACATCAGTAAAATCAAAGAAAGAAGCGAGTTGCTTTTGCAAGAGAACATAAATACGATGGATTTGATTTCTGAAAGAAGGTTGTACTTACTGACGAGAGTCAATTGGAGCCCTTTGAGTCAAAATGCCAAGTAATAGTGTGGAGAAAAAAGAATTATGAGCTTGAAGAGCAAAATATAACAGCTTCAGTTAAATATGGAGGCGGTTCAGTACTTGTCTGGGGCTGCATGAGTGCAAATGGTGTGGGGGATTTGTGTTTTATTGATGGAATTATGAACCATAAGGTTTATATAAACATCCTAAAAACACATCTCTCCAGAATTGTGAATAATATGGGTGGTTCTGAGGATTATATTATCACATAAGATAATGATCCAAAACACGTAGCTCTAGATGCAAGGCTATGGTTGTTGTATAATACTCCAAGATGGATGTCGACATCACCACAATCCCCAGACATAATTCCAATAGAGAATCTGTGGATATACTGGAGAAAAACATTAGGAATCATCAGATATTTAATATAAGGGGCCTAAATAACGCTCTGCTAGAGGAATGGCGTAAAATTACAGTGGAAACAACACAATCTTTGGTAAAATCCATACCAAGGAGAATGCAAGAGATTATACAGTGGAATGGAGGACTTACTAAGTTCTAACCGTAACATTCTACGCCATTTATAGGATGCAGAAATACTTATTTTGCATTCTGTATTGCATATCTTTACTTTTGAATGTTTAACTATGTTTATGTGAATAGATACTATATGTTTCTTCATTGTATTCTCTTTTTCACTAATCAATAAATAAGACTGTCCCTGCTGTACTTTATTCTGATGATTTTTAAGTATCCATACATCCTTCAACATAAACTCATACATTAGACGAATACTTTTTAGAGTAACTGTATATATATTTAACAATAATATAACACGTGCCTCAGAATAAAGTGTAATAATGAACTACTGGATATTTTTAAAGCTAATATTCGGTTATTTTTTACTTGGTATAGAGAACTCCAGAGGTAGACTTAGCATTCTCACATTTCAAGCACTAAACTGCGAAGCTCATTTGCACAGATTATGTCTCATTATGCCTACTGGGCATCAATATGTGCTAATTAACATATTTTTATTCTCTTTATCAGCTATATTCGCACTAATGATCGACGTAATCATTATACGAACAAAGTCCAGAGAGTTACACTAAAATTTGTTATTCCTTTTTGGGTATGTAACATGTGCTTTGAGCGTGCAGCATAATGTCACATCATGTCATTAAACACAGTCAGATGCGTGCTAAAATCGTTATAGAAAATGTTGTTGAACTCCAGACCATGTCATGACTGTGATAGACATGTCAGCCATCTGTTTTGATGTGAGGGTTTATCCCCCACCCTTATAATGATTTTAATATTGATACATTGCAGAAGCATTTAATAATTTGTAATTCACAACTTTCGGGATTTGTTGTATAGGCTACAGCCTTGATGCATGTCAAATATATACTTTTTAAGTGCCTGTTTGTTATGCTGTTATGTTGCTGTCATTCAAGTTAAACCAGTAAACGCAAGAGTAGTCTTTATATACATTTTGGCGGGGAACAAGCTCTCTACTGCATATTCGAGGGGGACGTGGCTACATTTGTGTGTATATAGGATATCGAGAAAGAGCTACAGGAAAACGCAATCATTATGTAATGCATTCAAATTAGTTTCCTACCCACTGTTTTACAAACACATCACACAAAAATATGACCTGAAGCTTTCCTGCGTCGAATATGATCACTTTGTTCTCGGGCAGCAAGCTATCTTCAGCATATCTATAAATTGTTATAACCACAAGTGAAACACTGGATTTAACACATATATAAACAAAGACAAAACACTATTA
This sequence comes from Mantis religiosa, assembly GCA_030765055.1. Classification (NCBI taxonomy): domain Eukaryota; kingdom Metazoa; phylum Arthropoda; class Insecta; order Mantodea; family Mantidae; genus Mantis; species Mantis religiosa. The sequence continues at coordinate 177,226,262 of CM060952.1, forward strand.
ACTACAATAATAAGAGTTAAATGATGAAGCCTGGGACTTAAGTACTTACAATAGTAAGTCGCCACAAACGGTGTATCTCGGATGCGAGAGCCCCTAGTGGTCTACCGGGGACATATACGAGTCAACTGGAGAATTTAATGTCAGGACATTGGCCATGGTAGCTCAAAGGTTAAGAGCAACTGAACGGAAACCAGGAGATACGTGGTTCAAATCCCGGCCATGGCATTGAATTTTTCATGTTGACTCTATCCATCAAATATCTTAGTCTATATAAGGCTAGTGTGGAGAAATGATTAATTTCCATCAATTAACTAAAATAATAAATGTTAAATGATGAAGCCTGGGACTTAAGTACTTTCAATAGTAAGTCGCCATAAACGGTGTATCTCGGATGCGAGAGCCCCTAGTGGTCTACCGGGGACATATACGAGTCAACTGGAGAACTTAATGTCAGGACGGCTCGTTGGCCATGGTAGCTCAAAGGTTATGATCGAGTGGACAGAAACCAGGAGATCCGTGGTTCAAATCCCGTCCATGGCATTGCATTTTTCATGTTGACTCTAGTGTGGAGAAATGATTAATTTCCATCAACTAAAAAACAAAACACTATCAATATTCGTATTACTGAACAGAAGACTGTTTTCAGTAAATTAAATGCCAGGCCAGGAGATGGCGTGAGTACAGAAAATGTAGTTGTTTTCAAATGCTAGGCTTTGGCAATGAAGCCATTAGCTCTCTTGCTCCCCAATATTTCTGTGTAGTGGGTCCAGCTGTAGGGCTTTACAGGTTAAAAGATGTTCTTCAGTCATTACCTCTTGTTTGCTGCACAGAGGGCAATTTTGACTTGTATAAATTGCTATTCTGTGTAAGTGTTTGGCCAAATAATCATGTTCCATAAGCAATCTAAAATTTGCTACTGCAGCTTTACGTGGGATTTCTGGAATAATTTCTAGATTTTAAATTAAAATGTTCAATTTTTTATCTTTGGCTTTGTTAGATATTGACTGGTTTTGTTTTTTTTTGTTTTATGTTTGCTTTTGATTAATCTCTTTATGGATTTAAAGGGTTAGGTTTTACTTTTGTTCTGAACTAAATTTGCACATTTTTGGCAAGAAAATCACTTGATTCATTTCCAGCAATTCCACAATGTGCAGGTATACACTGTAATATAATTCTTTTCTGTAGTTTTTGAAGTTGTTGGATCATTTTGTAACATTCTTTAATTTGGATTGACCACATTATATATGAACTTATTGCACATTTGCTGTTTTAGAATCAGAGTGTATGACAGCAGAAAAAAGTATAAGTACAGAAAATTGTGTCAAAGAAACGTAACCAATTAACTTGATTATTATGTTGTATTGATCTTTGCTTCTTAAATCGACGGATTTCCATTTTTAAGCCCGGTTTTCAAGAGGAGCTGAACTGAAATCCAGCATCACGATTAAGCGTGCCGCTTTCAACAAGAGATCGCCCAAACCTCCTTAATTCAACGTTCCCTGTAACTGTTGCATATTGCCAAGATGGTCGTCTCCCGGAAATTGGCTCTATGGTCGTTATTAAAACAATGCTCTGCCAGCCCAAACTTCTCAGGTTGCATTAAACGAATGCTCCGTTCATGTTCGATTATTCTGCTAGCGATGGTCCTTCCGGTTTGTCCTATATACGGTGTTCCACATTCACAGGGAATGCGGTACACTCCCGGAACTTTGAAGTCCAGTTTCTCTTTCATAGGGCTCTTCCGACATACCCTGACTTCCACTTTATTCTTGTTTGGTGGTACTTTCTATGAAAAAGTAGACAGCATTCCCTGTGAATGTGAGACACCGTATATAGGACAAACCGGAAGGACCATCCCTAACAGAATAACCGAACATGAACGGAGTATTCGTTTAATGCAACCTGAGAAGTCTGGGCTGGCAGAGGATTGTTTTAATAACGACCATAAATCCAATTTTCGGGAGACGACCATATTGGCAATATGCAACTGTTACTGGGAGCGGAGATTTAAGGAGGCTTTGGTGATTTCCTCTGAAAGCAGCACGCTAAATCGTGATGTTGGATTTCAGTTCAGCTCCTCTTGGAAAACGGCCTTAAATTGGAAATCCGTCGATTAAAGAAGCACAGATAAATACAGCTTGATAATCAAGTTAAATGACATAATTTTTTATACTCAGGCCATCTCCTGACCTGGCATTTAATTTACTGAAAACAGTCTTTTGTTCAGTAATGCGAATTTTGATATTGTTTTGTCTTTGTTTATATTTGTGTTTTATCCAGTGTTACGTTTGTCGTTATAACAATTTATAAATATCCTGATGATGGGAGACATGCTCTCTCTCGAAAGTCGATATCTAATCGTCTTTATACCTGGCTTGTTGCCCGAGTACAATGTGAGCAGATCACACAAAAGCTTATTTTTATATCGTTTATGTTATATGGTTTTTATATGGTTGTATTACACATTTTTTATCGCTATAACGAAAATATAGAGGCTCAAAGGACGATAAAATCTATAGATATGTAATAATTTTAAAACTTCGTTCTCTTTGGAAGACCACAAGTAGTAATATATTGCTTTAAACAATTTAAGTTTGTTATTATTTTTCAAAGTATGCAGATAGAGAAGATGGGAAATGGAGGAAACATGTGGCAATAACGTGAGTGGAGCTGCGACTTCTGTAACAAATAAAGCGTAATTTGGAGTTAATGATAACAAATGTGCAAATATAATTTTGAAATTAGTACTTTTAAACTGTTTTCTATTTCCCTGGTTTTCAATTACCTTTCAAACATATAGGAACTTAACTGCAGTGGCAATTACGCAACATGGTTAAAAACAAATTTCTTTAAATCCAATTAAAGCCCAGGAGCCTATCTCCACTCGATCGGTTGCTAATTGCAAGGACCTGACCGGAAGCAATCAGGAAAGACCTAGGTCGATTGTACTTTTCAATTACAAAGCTACGCGTAAATCAGCTTTAATTGCTTCAAAGCCTGTGAAACTTTAATTACCCTGTAGCCTTAAGGAAGATATTTGAAAGAAGCTAAATGAAAATCATATACTTGGTCTTTGCTAACAAAATCTAGTGCTGCAGAACTGTAAAGAGATCCACAGAGCTTATCGTTAAGATTTTCTCACTTATTTTGGAATAAATACCTTTTAAAAATAAAATTTGAGGTTTACAGATAATCATATGTGAATGAATCCATTACGTAACTGTTCAAAATGCGAAATGCTGAACATGGGCTATGTGACAGTTGTTTTGAGTTATCCCTAGAGTTGTAAAATTGTTTAAATATGCTTAATGATTTAAGAATCGATATGGACAGGTTAAAATGAATAAGAAAGGAAATTGTTAAAATTCTGTAGGTATTGAGATGACGCAACATGTAAGTAATATGATGTGAATGTTGTATCATTGGTAGTTTTGAACATGACATAATATAATGTGTGACGTGGACCAGTTGGAAGAACGAGGACACCCACAACAATTAGTAAAAATGATACTATGCTTCTACTGCCAAACAAAAATAAATTTGAGGAACAATGGAAAAATTTCTAAAAAAATTCTTATTAATCAGGGTGTCATACAAGGGTTTACTTTATCACCTACAGTTTTTAGTATTTATATTGACGACCTAGTGTGCAAATGGAAGCAGCTAGTGAATGTAGGTGTTAAAATTTTAAATATTATTTTAATATTTTATTGTTTCCTGACGACTTAGTTATTATACAAAATAGCGAGTCTGCCCTGCAAAAAATCTATTTTTAAACTTAGTGAATTTTGTAAGCAATATAATATGAAAATTTATTTTATAAAATCAAAGGTAATGGCATTTATTGGGAAAGAGCCAATTAGAACAAAAATAGTTATTAATAATCGCTGCGTTGAACAGTTAAGCCATTTTAACTACTTGGGAACTGATGTTAGTTATGACAAGGAATATGATGTCTACAATAAAATATGCAAATTTCAAAGAGTGTGTGGAACAATAAATAGAACATTTAGAAACAAAATAGGTGAAGAAAAAATATTAAAGTTCTACAAAGTTATGGCTGTACCTATACTGACATACGGAAGTGAGACTTGGACGGTAACTAAAAAGCAACAGATTAAAATACAGGCTTCAGAAATGAAATTCTTGAGAAGTGTGAAAGGATGGATGAAGCGGGACTTAATAAGAAATGAAAATATAAGAGAAGAGCTCTATATTTTTAGTATGAGTGATAGGTTAAAAGATCTCAAACAAAAATGGAAGGAAAATGCTGAAAGAATGCCAGATAATACTTACAAAACAAATATTACAGTATCATCAGAGCCCGCCTCGATAGCGTAGATGGTAGCGTGTCTGCCTCGCGTTGAAGAGGTCCCGAGTTCGAATCTCGGTCTGGGTGAGTTACTTGGATAAGGTTTTTTCCGGCGTTTTTCTTTTCCTTCAAGACGAATGGCAGGTAACTCTAAGCTCCACGTACCCTGAACTCATTTGAGCACCATTTCACCTCATACATTCACCGTCCGATATGACTTAACGTTGGAGGACGTAAATTACAACAACAAAAGTCGGTGGACAGACCCAGGAAGCGATGGTTGGAGAACTTCGAAGGCGGAACAGGCACTTGATTGGCTATGCCATGAAGTGATGAAGAAGATGAAGAAGAAGAAGAAGAAGAAGAATATGAAGACGTTGACTAGTCAAAATTAAGTTTGATAGGCGGTGTTGGCAACGAGAGACGAGAGAAAGAAAAATCAATAATTTTGAAAAAACAGCTAAGAAAGAAGTCGTCTTTCGATTGTGTAATGTCGAATAGAACAGACGTGTTTTGGGGCTGTGGATGTATTGCAGAAGTATTAAACTTATATAAAATCTTGTGAAAAATAAATTTTGACAATTAAATTACAAGTTTGGATGTTTATAAATTAAACAAAATGTCTTAATTTCTGAGTTTATTTAAAAATTATTATTTTGCTCGCGACCACGCCTGAGTAAAGGGTTCTCATGTAACGACAGAAGCAGCGCATGAGATCTTTTTATACACATCAATGCATCTGGGTGCCAGATTTGAACCTACATTTAGATCGAGAAGCAGTGGCAACTCGTGGCTTCGTCGTCACCATCAAGGAGGGCAGGTATCCTCGACCCCCGCAGCAACGTGGGACAACCACAGCACCACACGTACGTAAAGGGAATTCCTGCTAAATGTGTGTAGTGTTTATTACCTTCTTTTACTACACATGGCACAGCAGGTGGTGGCACTGGTGATACATGAGATGAAGATCGTGCACCGGTGAAATGAGATGGCGGGGGAAACCGGAGGTAAGGGGAAAACCCACCACAGCGCCATGTTGTCCATCACAAATCTTCACTTTGCGGTCGCCTGGGATCTAACTCGGGCCGGCTAGAAATCATGCAAATGCACAAACGCCCAAGCAAACAATGTTAGATCTTACTCTCTATGATACTTTCTGTTAAATTATCTTATTAGTAAGTTGGGGTATTTGTATTGTTCCCAACATTTCGATACAAAATATTTTATTGCAAATATAGGCTTCCTGAATTCAAAATGAGCATTTCTAGACAAGGAAAAAGAGTCTGAGTGCGCGTGCGTCTATGTGAGAAATTACTTTATTCTATGCTATTCAGAAAAAAAAAAAAAAAACGATACGAACTCGAAATATACCAGCAGGGCCAACTGCCCTGTCTTTTACATAAACAGATATTCTCTCGTACGTTAAAACGGTTGCAGAATGCAACGGGACACTACTAGTTAAGCGCACGGCACTGACGTGTGCGAAACTTTGTCTGTTCCCAGCAAGGAGAGGTAATTCCCAGCTTTAACTAAGGTGAATATTCCGGATAAAGGACAAGAACTGGGTCAACAACCAAAAAGATCTTGTAACGTTTCACATATATTTTAGAGTGTATATTTTCACTGGAATAAACCCACCTTTTAGATTGGTAATTCAGCAATTTTTATTTGACTTGTCTGCATTCATAACTACTCATAGCTAGATTTACTTCGCCTATTATGCGCCTAGAGTGAGTACGAAGACTTTTGCTCATACCAAAAAATTCGACACTTAGATTTGTGTGAAAATAAAAGAATTCAATACCCCCGAACACATAAAGTCCTTTTAGAAAAAGTCTGCGAGTATGTGTGTGTGTGTGTGTGTGTGTGTGTGTGTGTGTGTGTGTGTGTGTGTGTGTGTGTGTGTGTGTGTGTATACCTGTCAGTCATACAGCTCAAAACAGAAGGATTTTAAATACCAAATTTAGTACTTTAGTTCAGTATTTTTCAGATATGTGATACATAAGTTCTCAAAGTACCACCGAAGACAAACCTTCCTTGGAAAATGTTTCGAAAATTGTGATTTTCCAAAAAATGGCTCACACGATTTTATTCAAAATGGCATGTACTTAATATATTTTAATGGAAAAATAAATTTACACCTTATATATTTTAAATATTCTCAGAATCTGCTACATTTTGTATGAGTCTTGCATTACTCGAAAACAATAAGTAATAGACAAAATATTACTGCTAAATGGAGATTCATTAAAACACACAACTTATGTCTCACACATTCTTTGTCCAATAAACGATTTCGGAGATATTCCTTTTTATTCCTTTTATGACCTTTTACGAGTTTGAATTGCCATTAAAGAAGGTAGTGAAGATCTTTCAAGAAATATTTTTGACGTATTAGCTTTATGTAAGATAATTTATTTTTGATGGAATTCAATTGATGGGATTGTTTCTTATTGAAGGACACGTAAGAGCTGCTATTAACTTTTCAAAACACTGTCATTGTTATAACAATTTTTGAAGAAGACTGGGGTCTTATAAATTTCCTTTGCATAACTGATCCTAAAACATTTTACATCAACAATTAGATTGAAGCTTTGCTGTCGATGGATTCCACGTAAAATGATTCGAGCAAAATAACGCATTGATTGCCCGCCTCGGTAGCGTAGATGGTAGCGTGTCTGCCTCACGTTCAAGAGGTCCCGAGTTGGAATCTCGGTTAGGGTGAGTTGCCTGGTGAAGGTTTTCTCTGGGGTTTTCCCTTATCCTGATAGACGAATGTCAGGTAACTCTAAGCTCCATGGACCCTGGCCTAATTCGAGCATAAAAAACGCATTGATTGGTGTAGAAACACGAACTGTACCTAGGCATCAATTCAAATTTCATTTGGCATATCGTTCCTGTTCATGAATTCTGGACTGGACTAACTAGGCTACGAATGGGATTTGGCATGGAGATAAAAGGTTGGGCTGCAGTACCTATACTCCCAGGTGGGGCACCCCATGAGGACGGATGGGTGAACAGAAGACACGGTGGCCGTCCCAAGGAGCCACGTCTGTGAAGAGGGCACAGTCCCCTATACTTTAACAATTAGGAACTCCACGACATACCAGTACTACCGGCATCCCACCTTACTCTGGTCCGGAAACTACCGCACCAGACCGTGTTGGGAGATCGGATACCAGCCTACCGGAGAAAGAACTTTTACTAAGAGCATATCATCCTGCCATGCAACGCCAAGACACCCGCCGATATTTTTACCCTGGTCTCTTTCAGGGACCACCAGTTGAGAAGTGGTGTGAAATAATAATGTAGATGTGAAGGAGGAACAGGACATTTGGGGGACGTAATTAACCTGCCCAATGTTTGCCTGGCAACCCATGAAAAGCCCCGAAAAAGCCCAAGGGTCAGGTAGGTCGGCCACAAGAATCGAACCCGGACCTACCGAATGCGGGCCACAGAGCGAGCGTCCATTCCGCTCGTTTGATGAATCCTGAGTTTGTTCTTGCGATCCTGAAAAGGATAGTCAATAGGCTCAATGGGTTTTTCGAATGAACTCTCAGACTACAAAAGTTTTGGTAAGACGATGGTTGTGTCCGCCTCGGTAGCGTAGATGGTAGCGTTTGGGCCTCAAGTCCAAGAGGTCCCGAGTTCGAACCTCGGTCAGGGTGAGTAACCTGGATAAGGTTTTTCCGGGGTTTTCCCTTAACCTTAAAGATGAATGTCGGGTAGCTCTAAGCTCCATGGACCCTGGACTCATTTGAGCATCATTTCACCGTCCGATATGACTTAACGTTGGAGGACGTAAACTACAACAATAATATTTTTTTGACGTTCCCCCCTTCCCCAAAAATAAGCCATGATGCAACTATGACAGAAGATTAACGTACCGTTACTATTAATTGGTACCAATATGTCTATCACTAATTGTTGAAAACTTATATGAAAAGGTATCACAGAAAAACGAATACTTAAATCATGGTCATATATTGTCACGTACAACAAATCCATATAAGTTCTAGTTGCTGTATAGGCCAGGACCATACGGTACCGTAGAATCCTGGATTAGTATCATGGTATTGTTTTTATTTCCAAAAATTAAAAAAATACGTGGATATAATTTTTGCCCTCAGTTAATACGGTGAGACATAAAACTATCTGGTTTTGAGTGCCTAGGGTGGAGTGGCTACCACTGTCTTGAGCACTGGATCCGGCAATCATACTACGCTAAATAAAGAGAGT